>OZ018326.1:33565200-34045200 GCA_963969495.1 Ceratothoa steindachneri
GAAAGATGATCAAATGCCATGTTATTTCTTGCTTGAGGTAGACTGTATGAGATTGAATGATTTAGCTTTGGATGCTGATAAGGATTGTGTTATGAAAGGTTAATGTGAGGTGATAAGGTTGAATTAGTGTGCAAAAAATGTTGTCAAATTTTGCAGTATGATCGAGTTGGTCATGGATGATGAGAATGAGATTTTAAGTGATAATGATATTCTAGAGATGCAAAAGATGTATCCTTTTGTCAGTGAGTTGAAGAGGTGTGTGATGAGGCGTGTTGATTTGAATTAAAGCTTGAGTGTTTGAGTGCTTTTAAAAGGTATAGTAAGGATTTTGTTGTTTGTATGGATGTTGTATATTTTATGAGGCATATGCAGGATGGGGATGGTATGTATGTACCTGTGATTTCCTTGGTTGGTATGATTGGTCTGGTGAAAGCTGTGCATGATAATTATGGGCATGTGGGTAAGTTTAAGTTATGGTCGTGTATGAAGGACCGTGTGTTCGATCCGTTTCTGAGGACTGTTGTGAATAATGTTGCGATTACGTGTGAAAGGTGTCAGAAGCGAAAGTTGCAAGGAGTGCAAGTGAAGACGCCGATGTTGAAAGTTGATGCGAAAGAACCGTTTGAATTAGTAGTGATTGATTGTGTATCTTTATCCGCGTACAAGTACTGGGAATGTTGGTATGGTTGTTATGGTTGTTTATAAAAGTAAGTTTGCGTATGCGGCGGCTGTTAGAGATAAAAGGAGTGTGACTATTGCACGTGTGGTTGAGCAGTTGCTTTTTCGTATGTGTGTGTGGAATCCTAGGAGATGTCTGAGTGATAATGGGCCTGAGTTTGCGAGTGGAGTGTTTGACCAAATGTTGAGAGAGAATGGTTTGGAGCATGTAAGAACGACTCAGTATATTCCCTGTTTGAATAGGTTAGCTAAATTTACATTTAGAGCCTTGTGTGAGATGTTGAGAATGATGAGTACGACTTTGAATGACTGGGATGTATGGTTGCGTAGTGTTATGGGTGTATAATTCGACGGTGCATAGGCAACTGGAATGTCCGCGTGTCAGTTTGTTATGAATTTTGAAAGGCCAGTGAAAGATAGGTGTCGTTTGAGCAGAACGTATAGCGTAAGGCACATGAGAGATTTTGTTCGTTTGAACTAGGTGCGAAAGTATTGAAGGTAAGAGAAGTAAAGGGTAAGTTGAATTTGTCAAAGAAGAGTGAAAAGTTTGGGGGACCGTATAGACTTAGGAGAGTTTGGGAGAATGCTGTGACGTATATTTTGGAGAGTTTGAATGAAAGTGTGACTGAAAGAGGGCGAGCTCATCAGAGTCAGTTTAGGAGGTGGAGAGAACCTCCTGACTACTTGGTGAGCCATCCGGTGTATGAACTGTGCAGAGAGAGATAAGGTGCATGATGATGAGATGGAGTGTGATAATATGGATCTGCCTGGAAAAGAGCTTCTCTTGGTTTCGAGGAAAAGAAAGCGTGCAAAGAAGAGTGAAAGGAAGAATGAAAGTACGAATAAAAGTAAGTCTGAGCAGAGTCTTTCCAAAGGGGAGAGCTTGAGAGAGATTGATTATTTGCATAAGCAGGTGGGTGATTTGTCTGATGTAAGTAACAAGTGAGTGAGCTGCCTGTAGCTGATTTTTCTGGTTTTGGGAACAGTATTAATGATAATGTCTTTGGGTAGAATGAACCTAGTGTGGCTGATTTTTATGGTTTTACCAATGTTAAGGGTAAAGGTGAGTTTTATGTGGAGAATGAGGAGGTGACTGACTTTTGTGGCTTCTGGTGGGAACCAGCTGGAGGGGTTTCTGGTATATCTGCCGAGAATAGAGACGATGTGAGTGATTTGTCGGTTTGACAAGAGTATACCTTGAGTTGGATAAGAGCTGTGTGTGAGGAGCTGATGCATGGGAGAATAAAGAGTAAAGGTTCTGACCGGAAGAGTATGAAAGTGTTCTGTCGAGAGATGAAAGAGCTAGTGATAAGAGCTAAGAGTATGGTGGACGATAGATATGATTGATAGTAACGAGGAGATTGACAGAGTGACTGAAAAACGAACCCGATAGCTTACTACGCGTCGCAATCTAGCTTTATAGTAATAATGGGTGGAGAAGCGTGCGATTGAGTATAAATGGTACTGTGAGTAAGAATTAAGAGTGTATTGTGAGTGACTGTGGTAGAATGGCGTAAGGAAGTAGGGGGGTGGTTGAGCGAATGTGAGAGTGTTTGTAAGGCTATTCTCCCATCCCCTTTCTAGCGGACCTCTCCCTCCCTCTATAATAATGTGTATGTGAATGGGGAGATGTTATATATATATATATATATATATATATATATATATATATATATATATAAATTCTAGATAACATGTTCTATATTTAAATTTGTTTTCTCTATTTCCAGAAGCCACTCTATTTATTACATTGAAAATATTACTTTTATATGAGTAGCTGGAATAACAAATTTCTAAGTAATATAATCGAATTAGATACGTCTATAATTAGTATTTCGGTGGAAGGAGGGCTTTAACAGCCTAAAGATCGCGAACGGATCCTATATATTATATGAGCTCCGAAGCATCATTCTTTTAAGACGTGTGCAACAATTTTGCCCATACGAGTGGCAACCGGCAAGACTTTTCTCCGGGGGACCCTGAATCCCTAGAAAGCGTGGTACCACGTAAGAGAAAAGCCTTTCTTTGTCTCCTTGTTTGTTAGTTTGTTTGGGTTTTGGGGTTTTTGGTTGGTAGTATTCGCATGGATTCTTTTTCTTTGTATATAACGAGATTGTAAATATATTTATCTCTATTTTTGTAAATAAAGGAGTGTATATACAATTCGTTTAATTTCTCCCTCGATTTCTTACGTTCGACTTAGTGGAGGAAGCGGGTTAGATAGAGTGGGGCTAGAGTTTAGGTTCGGAACCCGCTACAACATATTCTTCTTCTAGTTGAATGTTGGAATTTCACCAAACTATTGGTCTGCATGTCCTTGTTGTTCTTTATGATAGTATCACATTTCTTGTGGCTCATTATTTTTCTTCTGTAATAGAAATAAAAGGTATCAAATTGATGTCTTTGCTCAAATATATATATATATATATATATATATATATATATATATATATATATATATATATATATTATATATATATATATATATATATATATATATATATATATATATATATATATATATATATATATATATATATTTTTTAAAAAAACACAGTAGCGTACGTGTAACTATAGGGATAAAACCGCAGTAATAAGACTAATTTTATATGCAAAACCAAGTTTCGACGGAAACATCCGTCATCGAAAGTCGCGAGTGAACAAGTGAAATACAGAAGTTGCTTAACGTACAAACACACAAATCAGTGGCCCTATGGTGGAAGATACGTGAATGCAGGGGCAGTTTTGAAAAATATAAGTATAAATTTTTTGCTTATTAAGGTATTTATGCCTTTTCATTTTGGCGTCGATGGATATAATTGGGAGACCCATACCTATTTTAGCATTACCAATAACAATTTGATGATTTTCCTTGGACATATGTAGAAATAAACTCGATGAGAGGATAGCACGTCGCATATTGAATTTATGAGTGGTGGTCAATACGTTTTGCAAATCGGTAGGGTAAAACAGAGGAAGGGGAAGGGCTGTTTGTGGGGGTGTTAGGAAAAAATTATGACAAGTCAGGACCTACAGTCACACGCTCCTGTCTCGTCTATTAAGAAGCAATAGCTGATCGCATATCGTCAGTCACAATTTTTTTCATTAATGGACAAGGTTGAGCACCGCACAGTGATCAAATATTTGACCAAGGAAAGCAAGAATGCAAAATAGATCCATGAACGCATGGTTGCAGTGTAAACCGACACTGCCCCCTCCTATGCAGCTATTGCTCGGTGGAATAGGGAGTTCCGCCATGGTCGTGAGTCCCTTAAAGATGACCTTCTTATAGGACGCCCGTAAGACGTGTCCAACGAGGACAATGATACTTGTATGGAGAGGATGATCCTCGAAAACCAACGGGTGAAGCGCGAAGAAATCGAGCGAGAACTTGGAATATCACATGGAAGTGTTATAAACACCATCCACGACAATTTGGCCATGACCAAGTTTTCTGCCCGTTGGGTCCCTAGAAACCTCACACCCCATGATCGACAAAAACGTCGTCAAAGTCCACAAGGCCAGAGTTGCACAAGCTGCCCTGCACGAGTGCGGATTCGAGGAGCTCAACCATTCCCCCTACAGTCCAGATCTGGCCTCTAGTGACTACTTTTTATGCCGCCAGCTCAAGGCTGCACTGCGTTGACGCCGGTTTGGGGACGATGAAGATGTCCAGCTCACCGTGCAGAAGTGGATTGAACAGCAGTCGGGAGATTTCTGGTTGTCGGGAATTCGAAACCTTAGGGACAAGTAAGGCAAGTGCATTGAAGTCGAGGGTAGTTATATTGAAAAAATCATGAAACACTTTTCCTCGTATCTTGTTTCCTTATATCCAAATTGCAAAACTTATTGACCGCCCCTCGTATGTTTATTCATTCTACTAAAAAATCTGTTGCTTTCACCGATATATTATTCATTGCATGATTTGCATGAAATAAAATAAACTCCCTGTTCTTTATCGATCTTTCTATTTTTGGATAGGCTATTTCTCATCGAATTCTCTTACTGAAAGGCAACATTAATGTTGTTGGTCCGTGCCAACTTTTTGAAATTGATTAACTGAGGAAGGAGAGGTATGGAAAGGTAACATAATATTTGTCACATCTGTTTCCCTTATAATTAGCTGGGCAGTAATAGATGATTCTTTCTTTATAGTAACACTTTTATATTAACCAAAGGGGATATTATAGTTCAATGAATATTTGGATGATTGTATTTATTTCGTCTTGCAAGCAACAAGGATCACAAATGAGATTTGCTCTCAGGAACATGGCAAAAACTACAGACTTTTTACCAGATAGATGGTGACACGAAAAATAATAAATATTTTTCCGATAGACGGAACAATATGCTTTGTCGTATATTATAGATATTTTTACATCCAGAAATGGGAATAAGCTGTTCAGTTCCCATTCTAATTTAAATGTAATAGTTGGGTGGATCTTATTCCATTTTTAAATAAGAATCAAATCTGTTATCATTGATAAGCCATGTAGCACATATATCGTCTACATAGCGGAAACACGTTATGGGATTGTGTAAAATGGGGGGAAGGAGGTGCTTTTCAAAATCCTCCATGAACAGATTGCATAATATCGGAGAAAGGGGATTGTCCATACTCATGCCATATTTCTGCCGCTAGATTCTCGCATCTTTCACCTTAGCGCCACTGATTTGTGTTTTTGTACATTAAGAAACTTCTGTATTTCACTTGTTCACCAGCAACTGATGATGATAGATGTTTCCGTCGAAACCTGGTTTCGCATATAAAATTAGTCCTATTACTGAGGTTTTATCCATATATATATATATATATATATATATATATATATATATATTTATATATATATATATATATATATATATATATATATATATATATATATATATTATATATATATATATATATATATATATATATATATATATATATATATATATATATATGGATGGAAGATATCACATTGGCATGATATATATCAGTAAAAGATAATGGTAAACCACAATATTTGAATCATGATTATATTTATAACTATCGGACTAGTTTCGGCAAGATGCCATTCTCAACTAATAGTGAAGAAACTAGGCAAGGCCCACAGTATAAATAAGGTAAGTCACATCCTAAAAAAAATGAAACCGCAGGAAACAATCTGGGAAAAACTCAAGTGTATCTGGCACAAATGATAAGCTAAACAAAATGAAATAAAACAGAAAACAATTTCAAGTTTGCTAATCTCCGACACCCATTGCTTCCGTGGGTTTATAAATATGTTTGGCCACCTTATTCGATATATATTTATTAAATTTGTATTGCCCTTCAGATAAATTGAAATTATTAACTTTGTTAATGATAAAGGATTCCGCAATTCTCCTCTCAATATAATTTTTTCATTTATAAATGATTTTTGCTTGGTTTAAATCCATTCTATGGTCGTGCTTTTGCATGTACGTAAAGAGAATTGAAGAGTTCGTAAACCTTCTGATATCCGCTTGATGTTATTTCATCCTCCTATTAAAGTGGCCCGATTCTCCGATGTATGCTAAATTGAAATTATGACATAGTATGCTGTACACAGCAGCATCGAGATTAATTGGGCGCGTCTAGTCAATGATTTTCGTATGGTATTAGAATATGCAAATGTAATATTTGTTATTTTCATTCGCATATGATTTAAGAGAGACCAGGGTTGGAGCCAAAATGTACTTTTAAGTCTTTCTTAGAAATTATTGCTTCAAGAGTGTCATTTGAGGAACATCAAAGCTCTTTGTTTAGATATTATGCTGAAGTTTTTTTATCACCAAAATATTGATGAGTAAATTGCTTATAAATGAAACTGACTATTGGTAGTTGAATCTTTTCCAAAAGACTTTGAACGAAGAGATTCAATTGTTACAGCAGAGATATGGACAATCAGGAGAAGAAAAATTTATTACATTATCAGATTAAATAATCTCTACATTTAATGTTACGGAAGAAAATATATCTCGACGAGCTAACAAACAGAATAAGGTTACGATGAAATATCCCAACACCGTCCCTTAAATCGGTGCGCAATTGTATAGTAAACACAATAAGGTCTATGCATGGCCTAAATATCTTTCCCCTAGAGATTAACTAAATCAACCTAAAAGGTTGAAATTGTGTAACATTTGTTTATGATCGAATCTTTTAATCAACCTGTGGAAATCTAAGTATGTCCTTACGAGATGTCAAAAAAGGCATTATATGAATCTGTTCCTTTCCTCTTACGATGATCAAAACAAATATTTTGTAAATCCTCCATGCATGAGAAAGAATACAGCGTCAATTAATTGTTTTACAATTGTTTATCTGCTACTGGTCTACCGATAGTCGAATTTACGCTATTTCGAAGCTTATTCCAGCTATTTACCTAGGAATAAAGAATCCAGCTATATATACATATATATTTTTCTTCATCCCATAAGGAAGCTTTTTACCACTTAACCAAGCCTACGAAAGTACAAGAGAGAATTCGTTAACCACAGACCCTATAATCCAAACTCAAATTAGATATAAAGTTTGCTGGTTTGGGCACCAAGGGTGAGGAAGGTAGAGTAATATCCAACAGACGCCAACTCAATAAATAAAATGTGTGAAGCACAAATGAGTAGAAAGCCGTCAAGAACAGGGACACAATAGAATGGAAGGACTCCTAAACTTCTTTCTAGTCCGTCGAAAGAGGGAAATTTGACAGTTTGTTCATCTTTAAGAAACCCTGATAATTATTTAGCTGCTTGGCATGCTCGCCGCGAGCTCTAATGCAAAGATCTTCTGTTGCTTAATTTTCAATCCAAGGACTGTGCAGAGGATCAAGAAAGAGTTTGGTTCTGTACGAGCGAGGGCAAATCTTGCAGGACCAGGTGGGGAGCGTACAATTCAACCGCTGCCTTACTGTGTTTGATAAAGATGTTACCAAGAGTCATAAAAGCAAACTCGTTAAGGAGATCTCGGTGATGAAGTTATAGAGATCTCGGTAATGAGAGTAACAACATCTCGCAGAGGTCATAAAGAGATATCGGTGGCGTGGTTAATGATATCTCGGTGACTTGGCCAAATGGATCTCAGAGGCTTAGATAAAGAGATCTCCTTGACCTAGCGAAAAAGAACTCTGTGATACGGTTAAACACACGTCTATGACGTGGTTTAAGAGATCTTGGTGACGTGATTTTTAGTTTATGGCAAATGGATAAAGAGATCTTTGTTACATGAATAAAGAGTACTCCGTTCATAGTAAAAAGAGCTTTCGTTGACAATGTTACTTTGATCTCAATGAAGTGGTTTATAAGATCTCGGTAAATTTTTTAATGAGATCTCGGTCGTGGAATTAAAGAGATCTAGGTTACATAGTTAAAAATTTCACCACCCATAGAGTCGTTAAAGAGCATTTGGCAATATGGTTACTTAGATCGCGATGTCGTGGTTGAGCTGATTTTGCTGGGGTAGTTTTGATATCTCCCTTAAGTTGTTAAAGAGATCTCGGTGACATGGTTAAAGAGATATTGATGGCGTTGTGACAGAGTTCGATGACGTGGCTAATGAGAAATCGCTGTCATGGATAAATAGATCTCGATTGCTTGGTTAAAGAGTTCTCGTTTGCGTGATTAAAGATGTCTCGGTAGTTTCGTTAATTATGTCTCGGTGGTGTGGTTAAAGTGATCTTGGTGCGATGGTTTAAGGCAAAGACATCCCGGTTGCATGGTTAAAAAGGTTTCGATGGCGTGCTTAAAAAGTTCTTGATGACGAGGTTAAAGTGATTTTGCTGACGCTCTTAAAACGATCTCTGTGACCTGGTTATTAAAATACCGGTGCCATGTTTGAAGAGATCTCGGTACTGTGCTTAAAGTAAACTTTGATCGTAATAAAGAGATCCCATTACCGTGGTTAATGAAATCTCTTTGTCGTTATTAAAGTGTTCTAGAATAAGTAGCGAAAGATATCTCGGTGAACTAATTAATGAGACTGAAATGTACCGATAAAAGAGTTTTCGGAATTACTCAGAAATTTTGTTTAGGAAAAAGGAATTATATTTCTGATTATTTTAAAACTCCTGTTTAGTCTTCATCTGGAGCCTGCGCTAGAGACTGAATGGCGCTGTTTTCTCCCTCGGTCCTAATAATTGCAGGTGTATCTGCTGCTACCTATATTTTTTCCATACATTCGCACATTTTCTCCCTCTCTTTACTGCTTCATTTCAAGACATCTATTACAACCATTCTGCGACTTTTGCACTTGTAAGCAGTCGCCAAATGGACGAATTAAAAAAATAATATGCCAATTTTTGTATTTCGCTTTAATCTTGAGAAATAATTTGTGTACCTCTCTTAAATGTTCATGTCTCCTAACTTAACCTCTTCCTACCATGTACCTTTTTATTTAGAAAACTTGTTGGAGCGACCCCAGATGGTTTTCCTCTTTTAAAACTAAATTTCGTATCGCGACATTTTAGCGTGGTAAAGTGTATGAGGAACCAAATAGTTTGTGTTGGGCGTTGATGCGTGAGGACCTTATTTTGGGAAAAATTGGTCAAAGATGAAAATTAAATAGTCAATTTTTCTATTTTAAGTTTAATAAGTCTGCGACATTGAATTACGAGATTTTTGCTCTGAGGGTGGGTGGCCACTCTAATTAGGTGCCCTTCTCTTGGATAGATGGGCTGGCTCTTCCACTAAAATTTCTCACCCCACCTCATTCCTCTTCATTTCTCTAATCCTACACACATTGTTTCAAATAAGTAAAACCAACGAGAGGATCTTAGGTGAAACCTTTTATAAGAGTTTTGTGGTTTCAATCGTGAATTGAAGTCGGCTAAATGTATGTACAGTACCGATGTGAAGAGAGAATTTGGGGCCTTGAAACATGCAAGGTGTGCAACTCTCCTGAAGCTTTACTGCTTCACAATGAATAGCAGAGAATTAGAAGAAAACTGGAATAATGCAACGCAGGACGACGCTTAAAAAAGAAAGAAAAATAGAGACTTTACAAAGAATGAAAGGATAAAGGGAAAGAAAGAAAATATCAAGAATGAAACAGACTGATTAAACACCTGGACATCATCTTATGTCATTCATTGCTTAAATTTGAATGAATCTTAATTATTTAATTTAGATTAAGATTTTATGTTTTAGTAAAAACTATCATATAACTCAATTATCTTCAAATCAAAACAAGTCAGAACATATTTTCCATTTTAATTAAATTATATTATCAACGCGTTACCTGATTGGTTTTGACGCATAAAAGAATTAAATTTGATTTATTTTACTCGAAAGTATTTTACTTTTAATTTTGATTGCAAAAGTCACAGAGTAAGGTGGGAATAGTTTATTGTAACCTCGCTGAGGCTTAAACAAAAATTCAGAATCAGAAAATGATTCCTGTTACAGGTTCAAAACGAAATCGAATTGTGGTTGCAGACCCACCATATGCCCTTGTGAAGACAATGGTAATAAGATTCTTTGAAGCAATCGTAAAATATTCGAGTTGTTTAAATTTTGAAAGCAAGAACATTTAATCCACTTTTAAAATTTTGTGTGATTAAGTATAGAGGAAAATATTTTAAAATGAAAAAGGTCAAAAGTTTTGAGAAGATTGACAATTTTATTCAATTGGGCAATACAAAAGAAAACAATTTTACAAAGGAGGACAAGGAGTCAATAAGCTATAAATTAAGATATTTTAGAAAAAACTTCCTGTAAATAAACAAGTCTTTTCGAATTTACAAAAATAAACTTGGAAATTTAGGTGAGGAAATGTACTATACTCTACATACTGGGTGAGCCCCCCAAAAACAGAACCCATAAAACCTAAGTAAATCCTACTAAATTCAGTCTGTGTACGATCATTCACCAAAGTTTCAGTTTTCTTGGTCGTTTTCATAAAAGTCATTTTCTTTTCAAATGAGGATCCAAATCTGCTACGCGGTGTTGGAGGCAAACTTGCCTACGTCGCGCAAAATTGTCAAATACTCGTACACATTTCTCTTTGGGGATTTCTCTGATTTTCGCTGTGATTGTTACTTTCAGTTCGCCAATCGTTTGAAGGTTGTTGTGGTACACATTATCCTTGAGATATCCCCACAGATAAATATCTGGGTGGTTCAAATCCAGTGAATGTGCTGCTCACTCAACCTCAATATTCCTGCTGATCAGTTTTTCCTGTATCCACCGTTTAATGTCTCTCGTTTTCGTCTTCGAAACACTATGGGCCGATAATGACATTTTTCGAGATTGCTTCCCATGCTGTGCACTTTGTTGAGTCTAACGGCCTCTCTAACACAACTCCCGGTACGGCTGTAGCCCAATAAACATTATGTGTGCTGTTTAGATGTTCTGACAGCAGGAAGTGTGCTTTCTCAGAGAACCAAACATGATCCAAGAAGTCTGGATTATGTTCGATTTTGTCACAAAACCATTCGTACATGGTTACGCATTTTTCCATGTCCACATCCGTAAGTTTTTGCTTTATTTGGATCTGGTACGGATACAAATGAAGATCTGATTTAAGAACATGCTTCAAAGAGTCTCGAGAGATTCACACTTCTTGACTGTGTCGTCGATGTCATTTCATTGGGCTTCGCCCCACTGAGTCTCGCAGGCATTAATGTTCCTTTCTGTCCTAGTACTCACCTTCCGACCAGAAAAGGGTGTCTCTCAGATCTTTAGAATTAAGATTTTGTACAGTGCCATAGTCTTTAAAGTTATAAACCCAGTCAAAAATTCTGCTTTTTGATGGAGCATAAACACACCGAAACGTTTACCGAAAGTTTGCTTGCACTACAGTGTATGATTTATTGGCGAAATAGGCCTCCACACAAAATGTCTTTTCCTTGGTTGACCAAGACATGTTGGAGAAGAAATGTTTTCCAATGAGTTATGCACAAAGTCAAGTTGTATACCATGAAAAAGTAAGGAAGAAAAATTAAAATTAACCGTTTTATTCAAAGATTTGTGAGTACAGTTTTTTGGGGCCACCCGCTAGTATCGAATAATTCATCGGACCTCAGAAATTTAGTGCTGCTGTGAAAAGGAATGTCACTTGATCTCCATGTCATTCAAAACTTCATTCAGATAGAGAAGGAAAATACTTTAAAATCAATATAAATAATTACCTAAAGCTGTTTGAAATTTTAAAAGAGTGAAAACAAAATTAGTAATTGAATATATGCCAGCATTAAGAAGCGTTACAAAAATTTGATATAAGGAAAATGTGATAAAACTTTTAAAATATTGAAAGTATACTTCAGTATTTTTATTTTCACATTTGAATGATTATGATAGGTGAAATTATTAATCCTTCTTAATGCTGAGTTTAATATTAGAGTCATTTTACCTAGAAACACTCCCTTCTTTGTTTCATACTCGGAATATGTAGGCCTCAAACATTTTTGCTTGTCATTATTTCATTGCCTCACACACACATATATATATATATATATATATATATATATATATATAAATATATATTTATATATATATATATATATATATATATATATATATATATATATATATATATATATATATATATATATGAAAAACTCACAAAGTATCACGTAAGGGTAGCAAATGAATGCAATGTCCCGTAGGAAAAAATGAAAAGTTGTTTCCAAGTACTTTCGAACTTTAGTAAGTTCCTTATCCTTGATATAGAACTTAATAAAGTTCGAAAGTACTTGGAAACACCTTTTCACTTTTTTCTGCGAGACGTGGCATTCATATATATATATATATATATATATATATATATATATATATATATATATATATATATATATATATATACATATATATATATATATCAATTTATCTCCAATTGAGTCAATTAGCTCTATTTATAGTTTCATAACCATAACAAATTTCGATATATTGGAGCACCAATTACTTGGTAATTAACATTTGTTCTTTCCTTGTAGTCTTGTAAAAATATTGATAACGTGCATTAAATATTACTGCATATTGAAATTACAGTAAAAATATTTGTTTGTACATCTGCGAAGAAAATATTTTCGATTACTAAGTATCGAAATGCCGAAGTCTTGCGTATTTGGGTAGTCATTTTCTTATTGAGTAAATAATGTATGGAAGATTGAATAGGCAGGAATTGAAATATATGTAATACTGCCCATTTTGTTTAGGCCAATAAAATCCATACAACAAAAGAATGGGATATAATTGATCTGAACGATGGTTTCTTTTTCTCTCCAAAGCTTCAATGGATTCCAAATTTTCAGATAAATTGAGATATTTTGCCCAAACCTTTAATAATTAATTAGACACTATTTCTCACTTCAAATGTACTCTACCAAATTCTCTTGGGGCCTCTTTATTCATAAATTAAGGGGGTATAAACTACTTAGTATTTTTCCATTTCTAGGTCGCTGTAAAGTTTATATGAATTAATGTCTAGTTTTCAAAGTGTAGGTTTCATTTGAGGCATTGTGCCGTAGGGCGTTGAACAATTTTCTATCATTTTTTGCATTTTTATTTCTCTTAGCTGCTTCCTTTGTAAGTACATATTTAGAGACCATGAAAATATAATATCCTAGAGACAATGTCTGAGAAGAAGAAATGAATGTTAACATTTATAATAAAAATTTTCTGCGATTTAATTTAACTATTTACAGACTTTTAGCCATAATCAAATCAAAAATCAGTCGAAAAGGTTGAGGAAGTTATGACATAATGATAGGATCTCTAGTTTGGGATATTCTTTCGAAATTATGACATTTTAGTAATATTAGCAATTTAAAGGATACTCAAACATGAATGAAGATAAAAATTTGCTAATTTTAGAGGTCGTAATAATAAATTGCCATAGGAATGGTTTCTAGAATCATGAAAACATTCAAGGCATATTGAGACCAATAAACATACACAAATATACCTATTTGTCACATAATGATGCTAACACTTTTCCCGTTTAAGAACTCTCTAAAATTACTTCGTTATGCACTTTATAGTCACATAAGAATCCTTTGTTGCAATGTAATCCTCACATTAGCTCTGCTTTCATTACTCACTTGAAAGATATCCCAACTGGCAAAACTAATGTTTTAGGAGTTTTGTTGAAGATGGAATTTCACGGAGTGTGTGTGAATAGATAGCCCCTAAATCAAAGAGGCTTGTAAATCATAAAGGGGATGGTTATTAAAGAAAAGAGGAAAACCCTCCGAAAAAAGTCATTGTGGATTCGAAACAAGAATTGGAAACAGAATTTAATATATCATAATTTTTTTTATTTCTCGGATTAAAATGGATGAGAAATAAAAAAGGGACCCATTTTTATAAGTATAGAGAGATTAAATTCAGGTTTCTATTCCCCTGGGAGTCGAGTGCCATCGGGACTGAGTGAACGGCCGAATGAAACGTAGAGAGAATTTATGATTGCCAAAATGGAAGAGACGGTTTATTTAAATCAATCACAACGCGATCACTCGGAAGAAAAAGAGGGATAAGGAAGACAAGAGACGAAAAAAAGAATGAACGGAAATAAGGGAACGAAGTATTAGTGCTGGCAGGAATAAAATGACAAATATCAACCCTAAATGCCTAGTTCGAGATTAAGCAAAGGAGGTCCCCAGTTTTGGATTATGTAGTACAAAGACCACAGATACATAAAAATAGGAATTTCACTACCATTATTTGAGCTATTGCAAAAGTGAGGGTTTTATTTTGGTAAATTTAGGCAGAGATTCCTCGACTGTCCTGACTTTATCTGAGTGTTAGTCTATAGCAGCTGTAAAAATTAACTCAAATCTAGACCAATTCCCAGGAGAGGCAGAGCCGATATAAAGGGTGTCCCAAGAGTGGATAAACATAGCTGAGAATATGGAGCAGTGAAACAACAGATTCCCCTTTGGTAAATTTGTCAATATTCTGCAATATTCATTTATGACAAATCCCTCAATTTCAATGTGTACTGATTATTTACAGGTCAAGAAGGCCTGTAAATACTTTTGTCTCATAGGTATGACGAATTTTGAGAAAGATTGTAGTTTCGATTTGACATGGTAGAAATTACAACTTTTTTCTTTGCTATCCTATACATTTCGCCGCTTTCGCGTCCCTAAATTCACCATTTACCTACAAACAACCTTTTTGCCTTTCTTTCGGAAAATAATATTACTACCATTAGGAAAGGGATGGGCAGGGCCGGATTAAGACACTTAAAGGCACTAAGCACTATAATTTTCAGTGCATCATACATTTATAATTAAAAATATAAACAATAATAAACCATAGAATAAAGTTTTTTATCAAAAATTCGAAATTTAACAAAACTTTCAGTAGGGAGGAAAATAATATTTATTTATGTATATTTCCATTTCACTTATAATTGAATAATTTTCTCCTACCCTTTTCCGTTGCAAAGTCATTGATCAGATCCTTATAACTAATCTTACGTAACACAACTGCTTGTATACATATCAGAGATAAGCCATGCAACCTACCTTGTTGCATAGTTCTTCTAAGGAGATTTTTAATATATTCCAATCTATGAAAATGAAGGTTCAGGTGAACAATTTGTGACCATTAATGTTAAAATTAAACGGAAGGCAATGTCTACATTTGGAAAGGCACACTCACTATTAACTGCTATTATTATTTTATAAAGCTCAGCATTACTGTATCTTTTTTTAAATTTTCTGTTGCACTGAAATTATGGCGTACATATATATAAATGAAACTGCTGAAGCTCAGCTGAAAAATTAGTTTTGACGTTAACTCAATAAGTGCAGAGCAGCTTTCCACAGCATCGATAATACATTTTAATAATATTAGAGGATTAAGTGACATTATATGTCACATCACTTAAAAAATCAAATTTCTGTGCTCTTTCTTTGTATATCCCTCCTCTTCTTTTTTTCTAAGTAGTAACTTTGTCAACAATTGTCTATAACGTGGTGGTACTAAATTTATCTCTGACATTCAGATATACTTCTGCTGTATCTCCGTCATATGGCACCCTCTTTCTAATACGTTTGCGAGTTGAAGATGACTTGTAATCAACATCTGGTGACATTCCTTTGCTTCTTTTTCATATTTTTTAAATTCATCTCGTGAAGTACACAGTTGATAAGTAACTAATGATAGATTCAGATCTGCATATGTTTTTAAGTTCACAACCTAATTTTGTTTAACTTTGATCACTCTGTGAAAATTCGGGAAAATCTCATTACAAAAATTCAAAAATAAAAACGAATTCTAGTTCTTGTATCTTACGAGTATCTGTAATATTATTTGCTTCTCTTCTAGCGTCCTCCTTTTCTGACACTTCTTCAGCTATATATTCTAATGCTTCCAAAACTTAAAGGAAAGATTTCAAAATTGTTTCTTTCATTTTCAATGCAATCTTTAAGAATTTTACACCGGTAGCTGAGGCTGGGAAAAGTATGGGGTAATGGTACTGTAGAGAGGAAAGTAACAGCCTGGGGAAAAATAAGAAGAAAGAACAGGAATTCTTTTTCTAAACTTCTCCAGTACATAGGGTTACTGCGAAAATTAGAAAAATGGAAAGACCATTAAGAGAGCATCACGACTTCTCGCTATGGACCCTTATCGTGACCTAAGGCAATTAAGGAAGTCTGTTGGCGATGAATATTTCTCCCCGTCTAGATAATTTTCGAGTATATATTGCATACTTCGGTGTGCACAGGGGATTGTGTTTGAAGCCGCCGTCCACTACGTTAGCCGTTAGCGTCTTTGTTAGTCGAGAGGGAATCGACTACATTCTCGTCTAGAGAAGAATTGAGAGATTTTTCAAGAGCCAATGAAGAGCTAGTCATCACTCAGTGCTGTTGGTGGAGATAGTTTTAGGCACGCTTTAACCCTTCTCACCACGTCTTTCTGATTTTTATGATCGGTAAAGCCATCCTCAAACTATCGTCTGTTTGCCTCTTAAAGGTAAGAGGCCCACATCTTCAATTTCCCGAAGTTGGATTGAGCGTCTCGTGAGACGCATACAAGTTCAAGGTCAAACTTACCTCCCTGGTCCTACTCGCCGCACATCAAGGTAAAAGGGATTTAACCAACCGCTTCGTCAGGCTCCTCCCACCTTTACCGCGTCGAACCTTTAGCATCCATTTTTCTCTAGAACTTGTATAATTGTAAGATTATTTCTTAATTAATCATCCTTTGGTTCCAACTTAATTGATACTTTAATCATCTTAGCCGTAAACCGTCAATATTTAATTGCATTGCCATTTAACTTGACTTATATTTGTATGTAATCTTTAGTCCTATTAAGGTATATTTTGTAGCCGTGTTTCAATATTCCTTGGCCTAGTAACTGTGTATTTAGAGCACTATTAGAGCCATCCCCAGGTGGAGCCTTAATTTCTGTCAGCTAGTAGGCCAGTGTGCCTATAATAGCATACACCTGGTCACACCACGACACAGCGTATTGACAGCACTCAACAGCACTTTGGCCAACCAGAATTAGTGAATGAAATGCACAGGGTACTTATATAGCAAACTTGTTTGTTTCTAAATATTTTAGCGCTGCATCCCCTTATAACACCTAGAGATGGTAAGAACATTGTTATAAAACTGACCTCTAAATTTTGAAAAATTTAGCATACAAACTACACGTAAGTATTTCAACAGCTGGTTTGCCATTTACTTGCCAGTGTAGCTTTCTATTTCCAGAAAGGCTAAAAAGCGCTCACCTGGCTGTCCACCTTTTAAGTTCGAGGGGCGGCAAATCGGAAGAGTAAAACAGAGCAAGGAGGATGGCTGTTGTTAGGACAAGTGTGGACCTGCAGCTGCACGCTCCTGCCTCGTATATTTAAGAAGCAGTAGCTAATCACAGATCATCAGTCACAAATTTTTCAACAATGGAGAAGGTTGAACACGGCGCAGTGATCAAATTTTTTACCAAGGAAGGCAAGAATGCAAAAGAGATCCACAAACGCATGGTTGAAGTTTACACTGACACCGCCCCTTCCTATGCAACAATTGCTCGGTGGAATAGAAAGTTGCGCCATGGTCGTGAATCCCTTGAAGATGCTCTTCTTACAGGACGCCTGTCAGACGTGACTAACGAGGACAAAATGGCTCATGTGGAGAGGCTGGTCCTCGAAAATCGACGGGTGAAGGTCGAAAAAATCGAGCGAGAACTTGGAATATCACATAGAAGTGTAATCAACATCATCAACGACAATTTGGCCATGGCCGAGGTCTCTGCCCGTTGGGTCCCTAGAAACCTCACGCCCCATGATTGACAAAAACGTTGTCAAAGTCAACAAGGCCAGAGTTGCACAAGATGCCCTGCGCGAGTGCGGATTCGAGAAGCTCAACTATCTCCCCTACAGTCCAGATCTGGCGCCTAGTGACAACTTTTTATTCCGCTAGCTCAAGGCTGCACTGCGTGGACGCCGGTTTGGGGACGAAAAAGATGTCCCGCTCGCCGTCCAGGAGTGGATTGAACAGCAGTCGGAAGATTTCTGGTTGTCAGGTATTTAAAGCCTCAGGGACAAGTGGCGCAAGTGCCTCGAAGTCGAGGGTAGTTATATTGAAAAATAATAAAACACTTTTCCTCATATCTCGCTTCCTTATATCCGAAATAAAAACTTATTGACCGCACCTTGTACCTAGGTACGTCACATAATTGATCTCTATGTGATAAATCTGGTGTTAAATCAAAGGGCAAGCTAAAATTACCAGAATATTCTAACTTCATTAGCAAGGAAAGCATGGACTTTTTGTGCAATTAATTAATTACCTCCATCGCAGGTGATTTTTGACACGTAAGAATGATTTCTTTTGCCAGAATTTCCAGATTTCGTAATGTGGCTTGCTAAAAGTGGATCAAACTGGCTTATGAGTTCAAACAGCCCTAAAAAAAATTCCCTTTTGCAATGATCCAAACCTTTCTTCTGTTCCTCAAAAAGCCAAGTCACGTTCAGCTAACGTACAAATAACAGGTATGACACGCCTCCAGAAATGTTACCAGTAATCACACTCTTTCTAACTTTGTTTCTTCAACTGTGACTTCAACTCCACCTCTTATCTGCGAGTTAAATTTGCTAGCAGTGCTTTTCTCATGCTTATCGATTACAATAATATTTTGCCAGTCACTGAACTTCTCTTGTAACAAAATTTGAGAAATTTTCTGAACAAACAGTTTACAAAAAAAACAAAAAAAACTTATACTCTTCATGGTAAATACAGTAACTACTCACTCTTGTATTTCTTACCATTAGCTTTTGTCCCAATAAAAGAATTCTGTGAACAATGCCTTACTGGTTTACCACAACTCAAATACCGGTTAGACTTGTCAAATGGCCAATTGTATTATTGACAGTTACTAGGTGAAAAAGGAGACCATTATGCCACGTCGTCAGCACAGCAAACTAGCCGCAACCCTGAATCTTTTTGAAATTGTGATTTTCTTCATCTTTAACAAAGATAATAATTTCAATACCATCACCATAATCCACTAAAGTTGCATTTTCAGATTTCTTTGGGCCTTAAAATGTATTGTAAAGTAATTGAATCAACACTTGTAGTAGGGCTATCTACATTAAGAAAGTTTACAAGGAAATTGAGATTATTTCTGAGACATGTGGTACATAAACCTGCTTGTAACACCTCATATTTTGATTCTGAAGTGACTAACGTAGAATATACCGTTGTTGCTGTATTTGTGTCCACTTCTAATGACGGAGATTGGTTTTGATTAGGAATCTGCACATTCTGTTGAGAAACTTGTGTGAAGAATTCAGTTAGCTTTGCATTCTTGCGTAATAATATAAAAATTTTCTCTTGTTTTTTGTTTGATAGTTTTCGTTTTTGTGCATCACTTAAATGAATCCATTTTATCTTGGTTATTGGTGTCTGTAAACAGACAAATAAAAAGATTATTTTTTTGGAATTATTATGCCACAATCAACACAGCTACTCATGTCATAAAAAGAGCAATACGAACAACCTTATTCTTAGCTTTCTGCTAAATTTTGTGCTTTAATTCATAACGACAAACTTTGTTTCAGAATCATATTTTCAAGCTCTACAAGCTTTATAAAGGAAATAAAAATGTAAATTATTGTTAATGCGAAAAAGCCAAACAGGAAAATGAATTTTAAATTTTTTCATAATATTAAAAAACACACTATAAGGTAGAAACTAGAGATGATACACAAAGGATAATGGTAAAAATTTTAGGAATTGAAAACCTGAATCGAATGCACCTTCATTCATTGCTCTACGACAAAAAATGATGGAGCCTTAGCGATTTGAATATACCCCATTAAAAGTAGGTGGGAGTTTCTATATTTTAGGGAGATACGAGGGGCGGTCAATAAGTTTTGCAATTCAGATATAAGGAAACGAGATATGAGAAAAAATGTTTTATTATTTTTCAATATAACTACCTTTGAATTAAATGCACTTGCGCCACTTGTTC
Organism: Ceratothoa steindachneri; assembly: GCA_963969495.1. Taxonomy (NCBI): domain Eukaryota; kingdom Metazoa; phylum Arthropoda; class Malacostraca; order Isopoda; family Cymothoidae; genus Ceratothoa; species Ceratothoa steindachneri. Next base: position 33,585,305 of record OZ018326.1, read on the forward strand.
CTAAAGCTTCAAATTCCCGACAACCAGAAATCACTCGACTGCTGTTCAATCCACTCCTGGACAAGGAGCGGGACATCTTGTTCGTCCCCAAACTGGCGTCCACGCAGTGCAGCCTTGAGCTGGCGGAATAAAAAGTAGTCACCAGGGGCCAGATCTTGACTGTACGGGGGATGGTTGAGCTCCTTGAATCCGAACTCGCGCAGGGCACCTTGTGCAACTCTGGCCTTGTGGACAGGAACATTTTCGCGGATGAGCAGGACACCACCTGTCAACTTGCCATCCTGCTTCTGACCGATGCACTTCTTCAACCCAGACAGTTCCTCGGCGTAAGATTGGCCTGTAATGGTCCTTTTACAAGGCGCATAGTCCACCATCAACGCTCCCTCAGAGTCCTAGAAGATGGTGACCATGATTTTCCCGGCTGAGAGTTGGGTCCGGAACTTGATCGGGATCGGAGAGCCCCTGTGCTTCCAGGCCATGCTTTCGAGCTTGGTCTCGGAATCCCAGGGGTAGACCCACGTTTATTCACCTTTCAATATTCGCGACTCGAATCCCGCCGGGTCTTGGTTATACAGGAGCAGCAGCTCTTCCGAACTTTGACGACGTTAGAGTCGATTATGGGGCGTGAGGTTTCGTCAGGTTTCTAGGGACCAAATGGCAGAGAGCTTGGTCATGGCCAAATTGTCGTGGATCATGTTGATAACACTTCCATGTGATATTCCAAGTTCTCGCTCGATTTCTTCGACCTTCACCCGTGGATTTTCAAGAATCATCCTCTCCACACGAGCCACATTGTTCTTTTTTGGTCACGTCTGACGGGCGTCCTGGATAGGGGTTATCTTCAAGGGACTCACGACCATAGTAGAGCTCCCTATTCCAGCCCGCAATGGTTGCATAGAAAGGGGCAGTGTCGGTGTACACTTCAATCATGCGTTCATGGATCTCTTTTGCCTTCTTGACATCCATGTTCAAAATTTGTTCACTGCGCGGTGCTCAACCTTGTCCATTGTTGATAAATTTGTGACTGACGATCTGCGATCATCTACTGCTTCTTAAATATAGGAGGCCGGAGCGTGCTGCTGCAGGTCCTGACTTGTCATAACTTGTCTTTACACCCCCATAAACAGCCATCCCCTTTCCTCTGTTTTGCCCTACCGATTCGCAAAAGTTATTTACCGCCCCTCGTATCTCGTTTTCTATCGCTAAATGAAAAAAAATCACAAAAAAACTAGATTTTCGATTTTCTACAAGTGTAAAAAATCTCAGAACTCTAGCTCTAAAACAATAATTATAAAGAAAGGCGAATTTCCCTAATGCTGGAGTAAACATTGCTAGTTACCAAAAAATATTACTTCGCTACATTTGAGTCGCTAAGGATCCGAAAGTATTGGTCTTAGAGTAATGATTCAAAGTGATTTCGATTAGTCTTTTCATGCTCTACTAACTCTTTGGGGCGTTTTACTGTTTCATTTATAGTTTTTTAGAAAAAAATCACGCAAAAACTCGGAATTTTTAGCGATTTTTTGGAAAATTTTACAAAAGTAGCCACAATCTAACTTGCAGAATAAAAACATGAGAAAACTTCTTATCCTTAACAATTTTAAAATAAGACCTAAAAGACCGTTTTTCTGTGGTTTCTTGAAAATATCTGGGTTTCTTTCAAGAAATCGGCCAAAATCGTGTAAACAACTTTGGTTCGTATTCCAATTCTCTATAAGTTTCTAGCACTTTTACGGAAACGATCAGCTTAAAAATTATCCACGTTAAACGCATTTAAAATATATAAAACTTACATTTTAATAGATTAGACAGGCAGAGCTAAGTGTGCTAATGGAATAGTCATTAAGCAACTTATAGCTAGAATGAGGACATCATTGCACAAGCATTTAACACCAGTAACTGTTGGCAACTAATTTAAGAACTTACATGCTACTACCAGTCACTTGAACTGTTTGAAACGCATAGTAGACTTGTTCAAAACTTGTATAACTTCAAAACCGCGAGCGCAGTGTACTTTATTTGAAAGATAAACATGACTGGAGAGAACGGTTAATGCACCAAACCGAACATTCAGTTTTCATTAAAATTTTAAAATGGCTATAATGAAAATTAATTTAATTATTTAAATGCTAAATTGGGCTATGTAAAATATCTGAGGTGCCCTTCCTTCACATGGCGTGCTTACTTTGCTTATATGGTTAATTCACCACTGGGGTTAGCGTTACGGAGACTGACTCACACTAAGAATTGAAGGACAAAATAAAGGACAAATATTTATGAACTTCAGATTCAATTAACAGTTTGAGTTATACATGAATCACTGCACTCAACAAACACGAGTGGTTGTGCAAAGCAAATTGACAGCATAGATTTTATGAATATTTTCTCGAAACTCCAAAGACCAATAAATCTACTCACGCTCACTGTCAATAAAATTTTATCCCTCTTCCACCTATTTCTAAATTGGAACTTCTTTAGTCATTTATCAAACCTCTCTCGATAGGATCTAAAATGTTGAGGCTAATCTAATAATTTTGTTTCTTAGATTTTTTACTTTATCATCTGTGTAATATACAAGAAATCCTAGCACCGTATGACGATGTCAATCATGATTATTTGATTTTTCAATAAAAGCTGAGCAAAAATTCTTTTATTACGCACCAAACAATTTGCGACGTAGTTTATGTATATATGTATCTACAACGTATCAAATCCAAATTAACCCTTTTTAACAGGGTGTTTTCTTTTAAAAAGTTCCTCGCTGTGTTAAGACTAAAGCCTCTCATGCCAGAGGCCAACGCCGCTTGAGCATGTTTATTCTTTTAAGCTTTACATGGGAGTAATTTAAACTCATACATATTATGAAGTGACAAAGTGCACACTACAAAAAGTGTAATAGATATTTTCGACTTTATTTTTCCCTCTATCTAAGAATTAGCCAAAAGAGATAGAAATTCTAAGATCTTTTGCCCTACAACCTGTACTTTACCAAACTACTTAAAAATGTATTAAACCGAAACATTTTTTATATTTATACCAAACTAACATAGAGTCACTTTTCTTGAACTTAAGCATCCTATTAACTCACATACTCAGAACAATGTTATAGAAAGTAGGCCGGGAGAAAATTAAACAAAAATTAGGAGGAAGTTGCACGTCTTGTGAACATTATGCAACATACAGCCATTATATACTACTTAAATATAAAATATTACAAGAGGTTCTCAAATTGAGATTTCTAGCTAATATTGGCAGCTCCTTAACTTTTATAATTTATTATTCAATTTAACCAACAGAGATAAGGTAAAATCCGGGTTTATGCAATTAAAACAATGTTCAAGTTATTATACTAATGTATTTATAGCTCTTGTTATCTTTCTCTTTTTATTTTTAACGTTGAGTAAGCACCAGAAATCTGATAGCCATCTTCGCGAAAAGAGGTGAGAATAGCTGATATTATTGTTTCGTATCACTAAATTAATACCCAGGCTGGTACAATAATCACGCAAAAGGAGACTGGCAGAATTAAATGTATAATTCTTATAAAGATGAAGATAGAGAGGGAAATTAATCTAGGTTTTCAAAGTCCTCGAAGGGAACACAATAACAAGAGTGAGACTTCTTTAATTTAGACACCACAAAGAAAACAATAAGCAATGATAAAATCCTCGATTTGGCAGGGATATTTTTAAGAATTTTGTTTTATATCATGCGAAACTTTGGAATGGTCAGCAATTCTATAAATTGGTTTAGAAAGTGTTGGTAAGGAAATTTCAGGAAAGAAGATAGTATAGAAAATTCTATCCAGAACCTGCTGTTTTAGATGTAACTGTCTTTCCACATCTTTATGACCTGCTAGAATTGCTCCTGGGTTTGCATACAGAGCGTCATGGAGGTTTCAAATAAATAAATTGAACTTTCTAAATCTCATGAGCCTTGTAACCCAATATTAAGTAGTATATTTTTAAGAACACGTAACAATTATTGCAATCATAACTTGAAATATGCAAAAAATGGACTGTTAAAGAATAAATCCACTCATATTTACAGCCATGCTGAATTTTGCGAACACGGCTTTTTTGATCACGTTATTCATATATTTCTTTAAGCTTTCTACAACAAGCGAAATAGACCCTAAATTTCCATTCTTCTCCTTCAGCAACGTTCAAGGCGATAGGCATGATCACCAGGTGCCTTGCATTCCTTTGCAAAACTCCTACACTACCCTCTTTTCACCACATTAACTTCGTTATATCTATGCCACACTTGCTTTGTTCTCCTCCACATACGTACATACACTTAGATTATTTCGTAATAAGGATGATATAAAAAGGGTCAGGAGGTAGATAAACCCGTCTATCAGCTATGAAGGTCGGTTCGGTTAGGGCTTCTTAAATCATTGATTTTCAATATCGCACCAGAGTATTAAATAGTTACAACCTTTTCTTTTTTGATGAATTTCGCTTTTCACCTTTTTGTTCATTCATTAACTTTGTGAAGGAAAACAGTTAATTATTAGATTTGGTAATGAATATATTTTTGACAGGGTTTTTCTTGGTATGTTTGGTAACAAGTTCAAAGTTATTAGGCACTTTTGTTCTGTTAGTTTTTTTTTTGGGGGGGGGGAGCATGTCGTTTAAACTCGATTAATTCTCTCTTTCCTATGCCGAAAGCGGCTTAAATTAAAGCGTGTGGTCAATATTTCAGGTCGCCCAGAAATACTGGGGTACAAAAAGAGACATTTTCGCTTCCGAAAAATGCAGATTGTTTTTGCCTTGTAAAGTCTAGAATCCAGTCACATCTTGAATAGGCTGATCATTTCTGGTCCTCAATCATGGGAAAAGACATTGAACTGCTGGAAAGGGTACAATCCAAGGCCAATAAATGGATCCCTTTCGTTAGGCATAAAAGTTATCAGCGTTGGCTAAGAGAACTGGTGATGTTTACCCTGGAGAACCGCTGGTTAAGAGTCTAACTGGTTGAAACTTTTAAGATAATATGGGGAGTTGAAAACATAGATTGAAGGAGGCTTTTCACGTTGATCCCAAATGCTACACGTAACCGCGGTGACAAACTAGAACTACTACAACTCCATACTAGCATTTGCAGCAACTTCTTCTCGTACTAAATCTTGATTGTGTTCTTTTTCACTCCAAAATCAGGTATCTTTTGGGCTTTCTGGCACGCAAATGCGGGTGGGATAGGTGGGTGGGGAGAGCCTTCATCTGTTCTACGCTTTCTCTTATGCTGAGGTAAATGAACCACTTTGTAAATTGTAGATAATTTATAGTCATTTACCTCATTAACAACATGTTATGTTTGTTTCAGATTAACTGGTCTTTGTGCTTAAACCAGCACACCGTTAGCGTCTTAGCCTGAAGTCAATTAAATATGCTATTCATATAAACTCTTATTTGCTCTCAAACCACCTCAGCTTCAGCTTCTTAGCCTGTAGACGAGTACAGTCGCTCTTTTGATCATCTTTTCTTTGCCCGCAAACCAGCAAACATTTGCGAGTTACCCCTGACTTGATTACAACCGCTCTACAGATACATTGCTCTTTGCCCTCAAACCAGACCACCGTCAGTGTCTTAGCTTGAAGTCTATTACATCATCTCTTCAGATTAAGTGGTCTTTGCTTTCAAACAGTGAGCCAACCGTAAACGTCTTAGCTCGAAGTTGAACACAATCACTCTTCAGATTAACTGGTATTTGCCCTCAAACCAGCACACATTAAGCATCTAGGTTTGGAAAGGATTACACCCAGATTTCAGATTAACAGGTATTTGCCCGTAACCCAGGCCACCATCAACGGTTAGCTTGTAGTCTATTACAGCAGCTCTTCAATTTAACTGGTCTTTGTCCTGAAACCCACAAGCAAGCCGTAAGTATCTTAGCCTGGATTACAGTAGGCCCGCTCTTCAAACTCTAGTCGATGCTTATCTGCGCCTTTTTCTTAATCTTTATGGTTATTGTTTTTACAATGGTATGTGATTTACCACCGATCTGAATTCATTTAAGATCTCTTTATTTACATTTTTTGTAATATTATGTATCCTCATTTAAAACCATTTATGTAAGTACATAAGAATAATCCACGATATGTAAATTGAAAAAAAAATTAGCATCATAAAATTCATAATTAAGATAAGAAGAGGAAGAAAGGCTTCGCTCGACTAAACCATTTAAAATTGAGAAACTGAAATTCGATGAAACTGATTGGCGTCGTAAAATGTAATGGAAGTGTAATATAGAAATAAAAGATGTAAGTATTCTTTCGCCTCGCCTTTTTGGAGAAGACAATCTCCTGTTAAAAATAATATCGAGCTTTAAAGAAAGTTAGAGAGAGTGACATCAACTATTTTTCCAACGCTGCATCAGCAAATTACCCCATTAGCGATGTTCTACTTCTGATTTTGAATAAGAAAAATTTTGGAAAATGATTTCAAGACAAGGACTCCATTCACCAGACAGATCTTTCTAACTGATGACATAAAGAAATTAATTAGTGGATATGATTTTGACATCAAGGAAAGTGTGAGCCTGCAAATTCAGTCAACTCATCAAAATTCATAGCATTTTAATTTAAAGGACCATTAGGATTTGAAGCTTTTTTTACGCTCTCCCCTCTACACTTTCACTCGTATAGACTGCACGTGAAGTTGAAAGAAATCCTCTAATATAGCACGCTAGAGGAAAAGAAAATATGTTAGGACTTGATGTTAGACAACTTTAAGAAGTAAGATGGAATTTTAATCTTATTTCAGTCACTTAACACCAATTAAAAGTTGCTCTATTTATACAAAAGCAAAATGTTTCTCATGCATATTTTAATGGGGTTCCCTACAATTCTGCCGATGCTTTGTGAGAAAAACGGCTTTGTTATCCAACAAATGATAGCAGTATCGACTCCATTTAATCTTTAGAATTCGTGTTGTACAGATTAGAGGTAAAATAACCCCACAGTCAAGGCTGAATGCGGCAACATTATGATGTGGTGTTGATTTTATATCAATAATTGGTAAGCTTGTCTTTTTGAGGTCTGCATTATTTTTCATTATTTATAACAATTTGAAATTTGTTTATTCCTGTCCAATTTTTTGGACAAGTAGATCTAGGGGGTTAATGGGACATGTATTCTCAATAGAAAGTGATGGAGCAATTAATGGAGACGGGGGATTAAATAGTGGTCAATAAAATAACATCAACTGTGGGTTATTGGAAAAGTTTAATAAACTGATGTTTCTTGGTTACTTTGAAGTAACATTAATTGTTGTTGTACAAATTGTGTCTGGAAAAAAAACAGCTTTAAAATCAGACTATGGCATATATTGGATAGAAATACGCCAAATACTCCAAGGAAAATAAACTCTGAAATAATGTCACCGAAAGTTTGGGGGAGAGAAGGACAATCACACAGTCATACCCCTAACCTTCATCATTGAAAATATGAAAAAGGAATCGAAATTCTAGTTAACGATCGAGCCTGTAGCTACAGGTTTGATATTTCAGTAAGCTAACTTTGAAATATATACATATCTGAACTCTTAGAATCTTTAAATATTTTGAACATTTTGTATTATAATGCATTTGCACAAAAACAATTACAATAACAATCCACTAGTAAAAGTGCAGTACACTGTTATCTATCATGGCGTTAAAATATTTTTTCATTTATTTTATCAAGCCGTTACATTGCACATAATAAATAGGAATATAATGGCAAGACATTAATCAAGGAATTGAACATATCAAGTCTCCTTTCGACTAAATAACCGTCGAATTAAATATACCAGAGACCATATATTTCTGATGGTGCAATGCTGCTTCGGTCCTATGTTTGTCGGTGAAAAATGTTTCCAACAAATACAAAATTAGACACAACCCCCCAAACCATCTAATCACTAAGCATATACACTTTAACTACGCTTAATGCTAGAATAGTTTTGTGGTGAATTTAAAATGTGTCAGCAAAAGGGATGGTTTCATAAGCACAATTTGAATAATTTGACTTTTCGTAAATTCTTAAAAATATTTGGTCACTTCATGAGGTAGTAAAAATAGTTTGTCTCTTCGTCAGGTATATTCAGGTATTTTAATACTATGAAATTTTAAACATGGATGTGAGGTAGCTATATCTGATTGACCGCATAGGTTCAGGTTTAATGAAAGTTTGTATGTGTCTTTATTCCCTATCTTTTAATGAATACTTTAAGAACCAAGTTGACAGATGAATTAGCATTAAACACAGAACAATCACAAACGCATCCTTGTTTAGTTCTGCATTGTATAAGAATAAAAGTAAAATAAAAAAAAACAAAGAAAATTACGTTATTAAGAAAAAATCATTATGGAAACGCCTCCATAATCTTAGTACTTAAAAAATTAGAGGGCCAAGAACGATCTTTCTATAAATTCTGAGAATATTAGAAGCACAAACATCTCAATGCTTCCTAACTCCATCCATTTTATTTAATACAAACAATCATCTATTTGATAGGGCGAGTCAATTCGATTCGCCCAAAGCAAAAAATGGCTCCGCCTAATGAAAATCAAAAGCTAACAGAGCTTGTAAAATACAAAATAAAATATCGCTACTCATTGTTTTACTCTCATTTTTAAGCTATTTCGGGTGAACTCCCATTCGTTACAGACTAATGTTCAAGGGCTATTAGTTAGCACAGCTGAAACACATTTAGCCTTTTAATATGGACGCGTTTGGAGTCATTAATCATACGTTTATGGCAAAAGACTACGAATTATAGGAATACGTGATATATGTCTCTCATACTAGAACACTTTTGTTTGAGTCATTGTTCATACGTGCGTAGATATATACACAATCCCTGTATTTTTTTAATAATACTTCGCATTTTATAATACGCAAAGTCAGTCTTATGTTATAATTTTTGTTCAGAAGTATTTGGGAATATATATAATATAACCATAAAAAAGAGAGTTTGAAGCTGACAAATTATAAAATTTCTTTTCAACTTATGTGTTTATAATATATAATATTATATTTAATAATAAATAAATCCAGGGGAAAAGAACGATATATTAAAATGTTCCTTATGAGCAAAAGGACGAGTAATTTACTCAAGCTATTCTGGAATTACCAAACTACAAAGAGCCCATTAGGAGACTGAAAGTTAAAAAGGCGCATGAATTTTAAAATAGGTTGTTATTAAGCATAAATCTTTGCCGTAGAATTAAGGTAGACGCTACTATACACAAATAGTAGCTTTTCTTGTTCATAATGAGAGAGAATTCTGATTTTTCAAGGGATTTGGACGCATAAGAGATCATAAATATTTAGCGCTAATATAAAATGGTAGAAATACTATAGACGAAGGCTAAATTAGTTAATATTTAAAGACTAAACTTGGTCATTGAGACCGTGGAAGGAAATTAAATTGGCTCAATTCAACAATTCTCTTTCCAAAACAACTGTTGAATATTTACTTTACTGTTTCAAGGTTTTATACATTGCTTCCCATTTTGCAGCAAAATATGACCTGTAAGATATAAACAATGATTTCAAAATTATCTTTAATAAATGGATGCATCTTTAAATGAACATTTAAGAAAAGTTACTTTCCATTTGAAATACATAGTTTTAACATACTGCTTCCCACTCGGCTTCCGCAGTTATAAATTAAATTGATCCGATAAATTTAACAGCTGCAGCTAGTGTAGGGGGAAAAGACTCCTATATACTCATACATACATATAAAGTGAGGTAAAAGAAATATTTGGAATTTGCTTAACTATTTTAAACTATGACGAGTATTATAATTTATTATACATCTTTATTATTAATTAATAGCTATTTATTACATTTAATAGACACAATAAAGAAATTCTTCAAATGTTTAGACATTATACAAAAAAAATAGAGGGCTGTAAATATGTATTTGTATAATAGTTAAATCCTAATATTTTTTCGCATCACATTAGTTTGCTATAAATGTTTTTAAGTGTTCCTTACATTGTGTTTAAATGTTTTCTCACTCTTTCTTACATATAGCTTTCTATTATACACTTCTTCTTTTAATATTCGCCATAATTTTTCGATTAAATTCAAGTGAGGGGATGGTCGAGGGTAAGGTAGAGCATTACTGTTGTTCTGCAGGAACCCATCACGTATTCTTTTGATCGTGTGTGTCGAGGTATAACTGTGTAGACTAGCTCGGCGCTCAGAGTTTTACACAAGTACGGGCAGACAACAGGCCGCAGCCCGCTTGAGTTATGTCAGGCGATTAATAAAGAGTGCGAATGACGGTTGACCGGGTTTAGATTAATGGCTTGCTAAGTTGAAGTTCAAATGATATATAAAGACAGTACTCAAAAATATAATTTTAATATATATGAAAAAATGGGCAATTCATATATATATATATATGTATAGAAAAGGGGGAAAAAATTACTTATGGTAGTTAAATAAATTATGTTAAGATTAATGAAGTAATCTGGGGATCACCTTCAAACGTGGGGGAATTGAATGGGGGGGTGGAAGAAAACGGCGCAGGTCTTCAAGAAGATACTTTGGGGAGTCCTGACTCGAAGGACTTGAAGAAGGAGTTAGATTACTTTGCGATGAAAAATGAGATTTTTGCTGCTCCAAGAGACGTAATCTCAACTCGAGACGATTCTGCTGATCGGCATGGAGTCTCAGTCTCGAAAGACGTGAATCTTGAAGGGATGATGAACTTGAGAGGGCCGCACAACTCTCCGGAAAGAATGGGGTTAGATAGGTTTCCTCTTAACAGCGACCAAAGTTTAACGAACGTAGATCTGCTGTCGAGATCTTAGACGACGTACTTTCGACGAGTTACGGCGGGGGAGAAGTCACGGGAAACAGACGGCAGTCCGGACGCAGTGAATGACGGGCTTTCAATCTCCTCGAGAGGTGGTGAGCTTCGGGTTAAATACCCGGGTGGCTGCCATGCTAGACGTCTCCAGGCCTTGCTGTCCCCAAGAGATGCTTGGCGTCAGTCTAAGCAAATACAATTCATGATAATGCGTCATTCCAGACGATCAAACTTGCTTCGTGTTTTGGGGGTACTGTTAATATGGCCACTCACGGCGTTATCGCAGGGAAGAGGGAGGGGACGAACGGCGTCTAAAAATAAACACAGCAGGGACAGGTGATTAAACGGGTGACGGATTCATCCTCGACTTTCTAAAATTCTCACGCTGGCTTACATGTGTTGAAATAATAGAGGGCTATCTCCAAGGGGCTTCCTCTCACGGTGGTCCTTCAATGGCATTCCCTCCCAGTGTGCTTTGGATAATTGTCTTGCTGGAATATTCCCTCAGCCTTGATTAAAAACTTCTTAACTGTTGAAATTATGGGAATGGGCAAAATTTGTAGGTAATTGTCTCAATTTTTTGTTCCATCAATTATATTATGAGCCGAGTTTCCATTTAAAAAACAGCCCCACAAAATAATAGTGAAACTTCCATTTTTAGCTAACTTAGCTAAGTGCATTCCGAGTAGTTTAAATTGGTCTCATCCTATCAAACCACATTGATTCAAAAGTTGTCTTGTTTCTCTCAGTAATTCTAAGAAAACTTTTGTCGTGCTAACAGGTGAACCTTCTTCACCAAAATGGTTTCGCGTGTTGAACGAGTTCTGAAGCTTATATGTTGAGTTGATTGCTAATTTTTATTGTCCCAACTAGTATCGCAGCCTTACACAGAGCAACGTGTACATTTTGCCCTCGTTATCATAATATTCTTCAATACTCATCCCAATATGCGTCTACGGGATTGATAAGATATTTACTTCGGATCTTCGCTCCGAGGAAGGTTTGCTGGTGTCTGAGATGTCTTCTTCTTTTTAACATTCTAACCTGCATTGATGAGAGGAAGCCGACTTTGTTCAGGAAATTCAATAAATAATAAATCAAGTAATTAATCAACACCATTTATTCATGATCCAGTATATCACGTCCTTTCATACACAGTCAGCCTTTAAAAATTCATTCTTCCCTTCAACTAACCTATTCTGATGTGTTAACGAAATAAAATGAAAAACTGTGATTCTAACCACAAAATTATAGTTTATTAGCGAAAGAAAAGAAGGTTGAAAATAATTACTTTGGCATTCATCTAAATATTTTAAAATGAACTTTTTTACAGACTCTGTACAACAATAGTTTACTTCATTATGGATATTTTATTACCTAATTTATCATGTGCCTGTGATGCTGAGCTGCTCTCAACTCATTTGAAAAACAAGATAATGTTGCATTACAGAAGAAGTTAAATCTATAAGAAAAATTTCTACAGTCTTTTTTGTAAGCCTCACCTCTGTAGATTGGGATTGGTAAATAATTGAAAAGCTCTAGCACTATTGTTAAGCTACTTTACAGTGAGCTCCGAGGAAAATATCTAAAAACAATCGCGAAGGATGCTGACATTGCGACCGAAGAAATCTACCATAAGTAGCGGAACTACAAGACAATATATTTAATCCTAGGTCAACCGTTACGACGAGAACCTTTAGAAATGTGCTCAATATATTGGGTTGAGGAATAAGTTCTTGCGGTTTTATCATATTTATTCATTACAATTAAAAATTTTAGAAAACTTCATTTTTAATTAATAACAATATGCAATTTAATCAATAATGTATTCTCAGTTGTTATTTACGACTTCCCCCCCAACGTTCAACTAGTTTTTTGATGCCTCTGCAATAAAAATCTCTGGATTGTGACTCGAAGAATTCGTCTAACCAAGTTCTTAATTCGACACCAGTATTGAACGAAACGCCGCGCAAATTGTTGGAGAGCGATCGGAACAGATGGAAATCCGATGGAGCCAAGTTTGGCGAATATGGAGGATGCGGCAGGGTTACTCAATTAAAGCGTTTAGATTGCGTCTTTTGTCATATTAGCAATGTAAAGACGAGCATTGTCGTGTTGCAGAAGGACTCCATAACGTCGATGAGGTCGCTTTTCGCGAATAGCTTCGGCGAGTTGATATATTTGTTGAACGTAGAGTTCTCCATTGACAATCTTGTTGTTCGCAAGGAGCTCATAAAGAATGCTGCCCTCACAATACCACTACACACACAGCATTGCCTTTCGTGGATGAAGTCCTTGATTTAATCGCGAAAGTGATTTTTTTATTGGGGCTAAGCCATTGTTTTCGATGGTTCATGTTGACATAAACACACCACTTTTCGTCGCCACTGATGATGCTGTGAAGAAATCTGTCCTTATATCCACCAGTAGTCTTGTGACAAGCAAGCAAACCTGCGGAAATCGTGGAGCGTTGGAGTTTGTTGCTTTCGTTCAAAGCGTGCGGAACCCATGCACCGACTTTTTGAACTTTCCTCATCGAATGAAGGTGATTCAATACAGTTTTCTGATCATACGCCAATTGTACAGCCAATTCTTTAGTCGATTGACCAGGATTTTCATGAAGAAGGTCGTTTAATCGATCTTCATCCAACTTAATGGGGCGACCAGAACGTTCTTCGTCATTAGGATTAAAATACCTGTTTTTGAAACGTAAAAATCACCATTGAGCTGTTCTTTGTGATAGAGCATTTTCTCCGTACATAGCAGAAATATCGCGACGAGCTTTAGCTGCGTTTGCATTGTTTCTGTCTCGATTGAAAATGAATAACAACAAGTGTCGAAAATGCGCCTTTCTTTCAACTTGAAATTAAACTTTGAGAGTACAGAGCAAAAACTAAATTAACGCAACTTTTAAATAACACGCAATGACTTATTACTCAACTTCAAGACGTAGCCTAAGCAAAAGCCTAATAGTCTACGTTGTTAAGAGACGTAGCCTAACCTTTGCAAATTTTGTTCTCATTATTTATTATTGTTTATTAATATGTGCACAAATCCCGTCAACAAAACTTAAATCAACACAACATTAAAAAAAACGCAAGAACTTATTCCTCAACATAATACAAGTTCTTAGATCTCTATGACCTTGCAGGAGTGCTTTAGTGAAGAACTCTCACCTGTTAGCACGACTGAATTTGCTCAGAAGCACATAGAGAATTCAGATCCAATGTGAGGAGAAAGTGCTTTGGTCTAATGAGACCTAAAGTTATTATATCTCTATCCTAAAGGCAGCTCGCCATGTTTGGCGCCATGATAAAACGGTACTCATGCATAAAAGCGACAGCATTATGGTCTGGTGTTAATTTTCTTTTAATGGGAGATGTACTCTCAATATAAAGTGATAAAGCAATGAATATAGACGGGTAACTGAAAATATTGGTTAATAAATTAACATCAACTGTGGGATATTGGAAATGCAATCATGTGATATCCAAAAAAATGATCTGAAGCACATGACGAGCGCATCAAGTACATATGAATATTAATGTTCTATAGTTGGCTCTTAAAGTCTTTGACCTAAAACTAATCGAAAATATTTAGCAAATATTACAGAGACAATCCCTGAAGAAGAAACCTACAAACGACGCCCATTGGAAATCGAAATGGAAGGATGACTTGGCAAATATGCTAACACAATGTTGTCTAGAATTGGTTAAGTTTTATAGGAAACCCACTGAAACCAGTTGTCGAGGGACGAAGGCGTGTGATCAAAAAGTCCTTAAAGGCAAACACTACTACTGTACGTCAAACAGCCACTATCGGCGCTGCGCTCGAGTATAATTGATTTGGAAGTAAGGTAAGCAAAATCTACTTAGAGTGCGATATTATAGGTTGGCTCTTAAAAAGGGAATACTTTTACCGGGTTTGTCTCAAGGGTTATTCGAAATATAAACACCTCTACAAAAATAAACTTTTATACAATTAATAAGAACAAGGGCACAGATAAGTATTGAACTCGAAATAATAATCAGTACGACAAAGGAATATTATGACAGTCAAAAATTAAGGAACTAGGTCCGGGAAGATATATAAGTGAGCCAACAAGTTGGATTGAATGAAAGATTTAGCAAGTCTATAGGTGTTTCATCAAATGGGGAATTCTTCTTAGGACTGGGAACGAATAGGTGGGACTTGCGAGGAAAGGACACCTGGTTACTTCTGGAGGGTGAACTGAGGATGTGGAAGACCAATGGCCAGGTCTTCGACGATGGTGTCTTGATGCGAAGGCGTCTAGAGAGGCTCCGAAGGGGGTTGAGATTACCTCGATTCCAGGGAGAAGTAATCACGAAATCGAGATTCGTCTACGGACGAATCAATATAGTGAGATAAGAGAAACCCAGGACAATTTTTCGGGGTATAAACGGGTTTCCGTAATTTTCCTCTGATCAGGGCCTATTACACGAAGACGACCTTCTAATGTGATCACAAGGGCGAGGGGAGCACTTCACCGGAGACAGACACTAAGGTTTGGATGGCAAGAAGCTAGGGTTCTCTCTATCTGCTGAGGATTTGCAGACATCACATTAAAAAGGAGCAACAGCCATGGTCGGGAAAGAGCTTCGCGCACGATGGCCTCCAAAGGGCATATTGGAGGAGGCTTATGCAAACATGAACCTTGATAATCCTGGGCATCGACGAGGCGAACGCGAAATGGGAGCGATTTCCTTCTACCCCAAGAGAAGGAAGATTAACACAGCTGTCCTCTTAAAGCGGGACAGTTTTATCAAACTGGGGGGAAGACGTTGATAAAGCACCCCAAGTTAAATACAACTGCGTTAATTTGTCTCGTCCAGAGAAATTATGTGTGAAAACGGTGTATTGAGTTTTATGCTTCCACACCAGTTATAGAAAACAATGATGCTACAACAATATACACTAGCGCACATAATATATGGTTCAATAAGGACAACTGTATTTAAATATTTATTATAGATGTTTAACAAAACGTTGTGACTATATATTATAGAGATATTTAGATATATCTAATATTTAACTTTTGTAAAAATTTTAAGTAAATAAAATAAATATTTCGTAAGTTATGAGGAAATAAACAAACTATCTTCCAAATTTCAGTAGCCAAAAGTTAAGGGCCACTTAGAAAAACAATTTAAAATGAAACAAGAACAAATAAGAAACCCTTACTATTAATATTTTGTGAACATCCTTTTACTAGCAATGACCTCCCTGCATCTGTTACCACATGACTGAAATACTTTCTTACAAAATAATGGCGTAATAATATTCCATTCGTTTTTCAATAATTGCCAGAGTTCCTTTTGGTTCTTTGGATTTCTCCTTCACGCCCCAAGAGGTGGGATTCACAGAGGGTGTGTCATAATTGAAAAGAAAGTCGTCGTGCCTGGATAAAGGAGAAACGAAAGATTTCTCTTTGGGAGTCATCATAGCTTGGCGAAACCCAAAAGATCACATAACTGACTGATATTTTGGGCAGCTCAACACTAAAGAGGTTTGCAAGAAAAAACGGCAAAATATAACACTCTTTCAGGATTTACTTTCCAATGCGAGCTACTCTGCATCCTGAAGAAGCTCAAGTTTCAACTTCTAATGATCATACTTACTCTGAAGGTAAAGGAAGTACATCTGACCAGTAGCTTCAAGACATATTCTCTGAATCCCAAGACTCCGAATCAAATGCGTAACTGTCATCAGGCCATCAGTTTTTTACTTAAGGCGAACTGAATGACTTAGCACCTGATTTAAAACTCTCCGAAAAAGCAGCGCGGAGAGATTAGACTCCATGTTAAATGGAAAAACACTTCTTAAAAGCCAAACAAAAGTCTAATATTTAAGCACATGAGGCCAGATTTTTTAGGACATTTTTTTCTGAAGACATGCAATTTGTTTACTTACACGATACATCAGATCTTCTAGCACAGTTTGGTGTTTTGTCCTATAACTCTACATAATAAAGAATATTTTTGTATAGTTATAAACGCAGCCGTAATGTTTTTGTTACATTCCCAATTGATCACTCGGTGAGTGTGCAAGAATCCCATGAGGACATAAAAATGATCATTAAGTTACTCAAATATCAAGTGTACAACTGGATCATTTGTGTGGACCTAATATTAATCAACTTCCTCATTAGCAAACAGAGATTTCACGAAGTTCCCCTGCTATATCTGCATGTGGGAGAGTTGAGCTTGAGAAAACCACTGGACCTAAGAGGAATACCGCATCCGTGAAACTCGAAGTAGCCATGCCAAACATTGTGAATAATACGATTTTTAGTCGAGATTGATTGTTAATCTTCATTTCGTGAAAGGTCACCTTCACTATTTTCCAAAGAAATATGAAACTCTAAGTTATCAATAGGCAGAGGTCCTGCATCTAGTCCTAATGACTATGAAATATGGCGGCGAACTAGTGCTGGATTATCGAACGAGATGACCCCAACAAAGTCTTCCAACGCAAAATCTACAAACGTAAATTTTTGGCATAATAGGAACAATTTGAGCTTTATTATTTAATCCGTCTTTGTGAATCGCATAGTTGTACATTAATATTTAATCTACTGATCACATGCTTTATATTTCACTAGTAGTAATATATATTTTTATGTTGTATCGTTGATTTTTTGGGTTTTATTTTAATTTGTACTACCTTTTGTGATGAATATACAAGCTACTAAGAAAAATACATATTCTTTGCTTAAACGTATGCTGATCATAATTTTGAAATAGTATGACAATAAATTGCTAAATAGAACATTAGCTTATGAGAAAAGTGTCACAATTTCTAAAAAAAATGCAAACCTAAATAGAAAAAATCTGTAACTTATTAAAAAATCTGAATTCACAATTGTAATCAGCAAACCCAAATGAAGTATGAATAAGTACCAGTACAAATGCAACTAACTATTTGGTTTCCAGTGTTATTCGAAGTTCTTTTAAAAATAGGTCAGGAAGAGTAAAATCAGTAGAAGTAATTCAGTTGTGAAAGCTCGAAGAAAGAAGCAAAGAGGGGAAGAAAACGAGAATGAATCGGTTATCATATGTGCAAAAATATGAAGAATACAAAGATACATTTACCAACCCAAACCATTTGGACTGTGTGAGTGCATATCAATCTCTCAGAAAACAGACCTAAGGGGGCATAATATTGTTATGGAATGAATGGATACAGGATAAATGGGGTAATACATTCTAGTTTTTTCTAACACATCATGTAGTTTTTCCTCTGAGCTACTATCCCTATGTGCTTTAGGGCCTTACCTCCTCAGTTTTCATAATCTCCGCCCAGAACAAATATCTACTGCAACATTTGTGGCAGAGATGCACTCACTGCGTTGTCATTTTAATAAATAAGTAAGTAAAAATCTATAGAAACGAATTAAGATAAAATAATGCCTGATCTCATGCATGCGCCAAGGTCGGATGGTTCAGTATACGCTACAACTTGTATCACCTTTACGTCCTAGAAGCCAAGTAAATGAGGTCTCTCTCATCCCTATGATCAGGGAAGTGTCGTGGTCTGGACCACGTTGTTCTCAATAATAATCTCATTAATAAGTTTCATAATTGATGCTTAACCGGAAGATCCAGAAGTCCCAAAGCTGCTGCAGTTCATCGGTAGATTCTATTACATATCTTTTCTTTAAACTCAATCTTCCCCTAGTTAATTGATAAATTCTATTACATATTTTTTCTTCAAATTCTTTCTTTCCCTAGTTAATTAGTAGATTCTATTACATATCTTTTCCTCAAATTTAATCTTTTCCCAGTTAATTGGTAGATTCTATTACATATATTTTCCTCAAATTTAATCTTTCCCTAGTTAATTGGTAGATTCTCTTACATATCTTTTATTTAAATTTAATCTTTCCCTAGTTAATTGGTAGATTCTATTACATATCTTTTCCTCAAATTAAATCTTTCCCTAGTTAATTGGTAGATTCTATTACATATCTTTTCTTTAAATTCATTCTTTCCCTAGTTAATTGGTAGATTCTATTACATATCCTTTCTTCAAATTCAATTTTTCCCTAGTTAATTGGTAGATTCTATTTCATATCTTGTCCTCAAATTCAATTTTTCCCTAGTTAATTTGTAGATTATATTACATATCTTGTCCTCAAATTAAATCTTTCCCTAGTTAATTGGTAGATTCTATTACATATTTTTTCAAAAAATTTAATCTTTCCCTAGTTAATTGGTAGATTCTATAACATATCTTTAGTTCAAATTAAATCTTTCCCTAGTTAATTGGTAGATTCTATTACATATCATTTCTACAAATTCAATATTTCCCTAGTTAATTGGTAGATTCTATTACATATCTTTTCTTCAAATTAAATTTTTCCCTAGTTAATTTGTAGATTCTATTTCATATCTTGTCCTTAAATTCAATCTTTCCCTAGTTAATTTGTAAATTCTATTACATATCTTGTCCTCAAATTCAATCTTTTCCTAGTTAATTGGTAGATTCTATTACATATTTTTCAAAAAATTCAATCTTTCCCTAGTTAATTGGTAGATTCTATAACATATCTTTAGTTCAAATTAAATCTTTCCCTAGTTAATTGGTAGATTCTATTACATATCTTTTTCTAAAATTAAATCTTTCCCTAGTTAATTGGTAGATTCTATTACCTATCTTTTCTTCAAATGCAATATTTCCCTAGTTAATTGGTAGATTCTATAACATATCTTTTCCTCAAATTCAATCTTTCCCTAGTTAAATGGTAGATCCTATTACATATCTTTTCCTCAAATTCAATCTTTCCCTAGTTAATTGGTAGATTCTATTACATATCTTTTCTTCAAATTCACTCTTTCCTTACCAAGTGAGAAGAATGGCTGGCAATGCTCATTAGTGTCAGAATATGGGAAAAATATAAAAGCACAGAAAATATTATTGGTGGTGTAGGCATTTTTATCTAATTGACAAGCATTTAAGTGCCAAGGATTATAGGAAAAGAAATGTAAAATAAATAGAAAGAAAGATAATATACCTCTTCATGATGGCAGAGACGATGGTAAGAACGTTCATCTTCCTCAATTGCTGGAATCTGTAGGGCTTAAAATAAATCTACTTCAACATCTTTAAAAAACAGAAGGTGATCATTTATGACTTTTCCAGAAATACTTTAAAACTATCTTATCCACTTTGCCCTCAGATAAAAAGATAGAAATATATTTTATTTCGATTTAAAGAAGGCTATAAAGGGAATCTGTTTTTTCGAAATTTAAAAATATCATTATTTGTTCCCAAAGTCAGAAATTATATTTCTCCCAATTTTGATTTTATTATACAGCTTTTTGTCCAATTAATTAGAGGATTCGCAGAAATCATGAAATCCATTTGTGTGAATCATTTAATACGGTCTCTGCTCATGATGTTCTAAAGATTATTTTTGTTCTCTTTGATTGATTACACTTGTCCAAAAAATTCAAAATATTTAATGGTTCTTATGTAAATTGATGTGAATCTAGGGTAAATCGCCACCTGAAGGCAAATATGAAGTTAATTTTTCTCTATTGTGGATAGGTTTTCGAGCTAAATTACTTTATTTAATAACATACATAGGATTTATGATTCTTGTGCATTTTTTTTTAGTGACTGTAATAATCTCGAGCTAGTTAAGCATTCTTTGACTGTCGAGAGAGAATCACAATGCAGAGTTGTCAATGTTCGAACGAACTAGAACACTCCTGCTATTTATGTGGTTGGTTCACACCAAAAAAGCTTAAAAAAACGATACCTTAAATACGTTTGAATAAACTACAGGAACTGCTTCAAATGCCCACTGGGATATCAAAACAAGCAATGTGCCCTTTATTAACTTGTCAGCCATGTGACGATTGCCAATAATTACACTCTATAACAATGAAAAAAACGGAAATGAGAATAACTTTTACAAGGGCTAATATTTACGTAAATCACGGATATAACATCCGTCTCTTTTTGCGACCCTCCAGTTTCTCGTAAATTACCATCTTTCTTACGTTAAATACACTGATGGTTCAGTAGGGATTGAATGCAAATGGGATTGGGCCGAAACTGACAACGCTGGGATAAGTTATAAACAGCTTTTGAAATAATTTTAATAGGGTGTCCCTAAGGTATTTAGAAACCTAACTTATGAAATTTATGCAAGCATACTCAATATTATTTTTAGTTATATGGTCTAAATCCGTGGTAACTCTTCCGTAAGGCTTGATAATTTTGTAACTTACTATAAATGCTTACTATTTTTACTTTTTTATTTAATTTTTGTTGCTTCCATTATTTATATTATTTTTCACATACTACATTTTTTTCATTACAGGGGACAACTAAAGTGTCTAGACAATGAAGAAATTCCCCAGACAGTTTATGTTATATGTGCAGATTAGTTACAATAACATAATACAAGAGACACTTGACTCCACATGTGAAGAAACTTTATGTGATGTACTTTGGACGTAAAGTGGGTGACCAAAACAAACGCTGGTACCTCACATATGTTGTGTCAGGTGTACAAGTTCCCTTTCTACTTAGTTGAAAGGCAAAGGGCCTGGTCTCATGTTTGGTGTATCAATGGTCTTGAGGGAGTTGAAGGATCATTGAACGGATTGCCCTTTTTGCTTAACAGATATTAAAAATGGCTATTCAATGTGTTTTCTTTCCTGGTCTTTAATATATTTTCAAGAGATTTAGCAATTAAAAAGATCAAACTACATACATAATATGTTGTACCTCTACTATTTCTGGAAGTGACCACAGCCAGTAATATCCATTTTTAGTCTGATTTATTGTATTTCACTGCAGGTTGCTACATAAAAAGAAAGAAATCTATCATATATCCAGATCTTCAGTCAGCTATTCGGCCAGTTCGACAATCAAGTGTTATTCCTGTAACACAACCGCCCTCTAAACTACTAAGCGATGAAACGAGCAACTCTTACACTTCAGAATATTAAAATACACTATATGTGACACATGTTGAATCTGACAAGAAACTTTGTGGGTCGAACATAGTTAACATTTTTTTGAAAATTTTAAACAGCTCGCACATTGAACCTTATAAATAGGAGGATAAACTTCCCGCTTTGTAGTATTTCTCTTTCGTAAATAGGAAGTTAAACTCCCCAGTATGCAGTACGATATCATGTGTCGGCTATACGTGGCTCCGTACAAAATAGATCTTGTTCTTGAAGTCTCCGTGGGGAAAAGGTAAAAATCGATGGCGTTTTCTTGAGGTGACCTACCCTCGCCTTTTCCTCCTTTGCTGGCTGTGAACTTTTCGGTGAGCTTAATTTTCTTGTAGATTTCTTCCATGTCTAAAAATTCGGAAATGAATGAAATGAAAAGAGAGGTGGGAGACAAAGATCAGCTATTCCGCCCCCCACCCCCTTGGCAGCCAAGGGGGGAGGGGGGAGGCCCGGTATTCCTTAATAGACCCCCATAGTCACTCTGTCCAGAGCAAAATGAGGCTCTAAGAACTGTGAGTACGAGTGTTAGGAGTGAGAGGGAGAGGAAGAAGAAGGTTTTAGGATAGGACAGCCAAGAAAATAGTAGGAGACAAAAGTGGACTTAGTTAGTCATGGAACCTACAGCTTAACGTGGAATCCGAACCGCGATGTGTGGCTTGTCTCTAACTATAACTATAACAGTTTATCCTAACCCCTGTCCCAGGTATCACTGTGAATCCCGTGTGTGACTATGATAGTAAAAAACGAATATATACAGAAGGCTACAAGGAGCTACAAGAACAAGAAGTACCATAGGAGACCTTACGATCCATTCAAAGAGGGTACCTTTGAGCTAACAGTTGAGCAGGCACAGTTCTGCATAACGACTTAAGTGCCCAAATGGTAAATTTTCAAGACTTTGTCCAGTCTTGACGTGAACTGAACAACATAATTGCTGTTGACAACTTCCACTGGAAGTGCATTCCAGCTAGCACAGATGCTGTATGTGAAAAATTTCCCACACAGATAGCGAGGGTAAGGCTTCAGCTCAAGTTTGTAGCCGTAATTTCTAGTTCTGCCCTGACTAAGTTGGAAAACATCAGTGTAGTCTACATTGTCGTAGCCTCGAAATATTTTGAACACTTTGATAAGCTGACAACGCAGTCTCCGAGTCTCCAACGAGAACAGATCTAATTCCCTTAATCTATCGTCGTAACCTTAGTGTCTGATAGCGGGAATCAGTTTGGTTACCCTGGCGTGCACAAGTTTCAATCTCGCGAGTTCGGCATACTCCACTTGCAGTCGGACAAGTAAATTGTACAAACAAGGAACTATTTCCTTATATCGATATCCAAACTGTTGCTTTATATAGCCTAACATCCTTTGGGCCCTTTTCTCCGCCTCTATGCACTGTTTCAAGAACTTGAGGTCACTAGTAATTGTTACACCCAAGTTCTTCTGGGTATCAATGCATTCAAGAGCAGTGCCCTTAAGGATATACCGTGATTGAGGTTTTCGGTGACTGATATGCATTACTTTGCATTTGTTCACGTTAAAAGGCATTTGCCACGTGTCTGACCACTCCCCAATCTTCCGGAGATCTTCTTGTAGGTGGGCAGTGTTTCCTTCCTTTGCAACGTTCATATCAAGCTTGGTATCGTCGGCAAATTTAGAAATGTTCGCAACCATGTCACCATCCTTGCCGTTAACATAGATTATGAAAAGTAGTGGTCCCAGGACAGAACGTGGGGGGAAACCGCTAGTGACGAGCACCCACTTAGAAGCCTGTCCATTCAGCACCACCCGTTGCCGTCTGCCACTTAGCCAGTTCTCTATCAAACCTACTACCTTTCCATCTATGCCAAGTGGACGCACTTTCTGGACGAGGGGGCAGTGTGGTACCTTATTGAAGGCTTTTTGAAAGTCTAAGTTGGTAACATCCACCGCCTTATCCCGATCATGCTCACTGTAAACGAATTGGAAAAATTCCACGAGGTTCGTTAGGCATAACCATTGCCTTCGGAAACCGAGCTGGGAACTCTTGAGTAGCAGGTTCGACTCTAAATATGACGTCATTTTGTACACTATGATGCTTTCCATGAGTTTACCGAATATTGAGGTTAAGCTAATAGGTGGGTAGTTCGACGGCTGGCTAGGGTCTCCTTTCTTGAAGATAGTAGTCAATTTCGCTTCAAGCAAGCCTCTGGGAACGCATACGGTCCAGATTGACATGTTGAAGATTGTGCTCAGATGTCGTAACACTTCATCGCACTCTTTTTTCAACACTTTAGGTAGAAACCTGCACGGGCCCGGAGACTTATTCATCTTTAGATCATTGATCTTCTTTTCTATTTCCCCTTTGGTGAAGCCCATTTCCTCCAGCTTTTCCCCAAAGTAAGAATCAGTGGGCTGGAAGATGGGACCACACTCTTTAGTAAACACTAAAGAGAATTAGTCGTTGAGGAGGTTCGCATTTTCTGCATCTAAGTGTAATAATTCTCCCTCCTCATTCATTAAAAGCCAATCGTGCCATGGATTGGTTTACGGCTATTTACAAAACCAAAGATCTCCTTGGGATTCTCCTTGCAAAGTCTCGCCAGACTGAACTCCTCGGCACGCTTTGCCGCCCTTATGCTGGACTTCACTCTCCTAGCTAGCTTACGGTACTCGTCAAAGTCACCAGCGATTTTTGACTGCCGGTACACCGTTCTCTTCTCCCTCAGCAGTTGACCAATTTCTCGATTAAACCACCTTAGTTGAACGGACGACCGACGAAGACTTTTCAAAGGGATAAATCGGGATTGAAGTCTTATAAACATAGTTTTGAATCTATTCCACGAATCTTCAACATTCGCGTATCAGTCAATCCAGCACGAAGGCCTGCAAAGTCTGCTATTTTCAAATCAAATTTCCTCAATTTACCAGTCGCAGACTCTACCTTGGTGACCTTGACTATAAATCTGACTAGTCGGTGATCACTACCACCGAGCTCTTTGCCTACAGAGAGTTCCTCAACGATGTCATCATTAGAGGTGAAAACCAAGTCGAGGGTATTATTGCCTCTCTTCGGCTCTCTCACCCATTGGGTCAGGAACTCGTTGTTCGCAAACTCCAGGAGTAGTGCGTTCTCGCCACAGGGTTCTTTTGTTTTCCAGTCAACTTGGGTATTGAAGTAACCCATGGCGATACAAACACTGTCTTCAACAAGTCACTCAGTAGCCAGTACAGATCCCTGTCCTTTCCAAAAAGTTGGGCAGAGGGCTTGTAAAGCGCCAGGGTCCTGTATCGGGCAGGACTTATATCTAGGTCAACTTCTAGTAGCTCGTGGTCGGATACAATTTTGCAGTTCGTCGATTGGATTGTATCCTTGACATTCATTACACCGCCACCCTCTCTGTCTGGCCTATCGTTTTGGAAGAATTGTTAACCGGGAATCGTGAATTCACCTTCAAAATCTCGGTTTGAGGTTTTTACCCACGACTCTGTTATGGCTACTATTCCAGGTTATTCCGTCGCTACGAGGGCATGAAGTACAGGAAAATTGCTTCTGATCGACCTCGGCCTAAACAAAAGAACTTTCAGGGACTCCCCAAATGTAGGACTCCCTACGCTCTTCTGTTTCCCGGATTATTTGTTAGCGAGGAGGCACCCCTCTTTGCGACCTCTGAGAAGGTCGTTCCAGGAGTGACACGGGCGTACTGGTGTAGGTCCACCCTCACTCTGGGCTGGATACTCCTTTGGGTCCTCTCTACAACATCCTGGACCATGTTCGACAGAAAGGCGTTTCCTTTAAAGGAAAGATGTACGCCATCCCTTTGGTAGAGATCATTCCTACCATAAAAGGTGAGGTACGGGTCCATAACAAAGACCCCCTCTGCTGTACACAAATCTGCCAAGCTGAAGGAAGTAAGAGGTTTGCAAAGTGATGAGAATTGCCTGGAGTTCAAACTCATCTCTATCAATTTTATGTAGTATAGCGAGCGTGATAAAGTTAGAAAGTAGTATTGGTATTTATGAGGCGTTCAAACTGTTATTATTAAATATTCTTTATAAAAACTGGTATAGGTTTCTATCTCTCTATCTATTATTTTCTATACCTATCCTAGTTACAATTGACTATGTGCTATTCTTTGGTTTGTTTCGAGTATTAATCTCTTTACCTAGGTGTAGATTTCTTCTTTGTCTTCTTCTTCTCCCTCATCTATCCTGGGGAAACTTGGGAATAATCTGTATGATCTCCATCCTTCTTTCTGGGCAATTTGGTTGGTTAATTCAACTCTTACTTCATTCTGTATCTTTTCTAAGACTTTCCTTGCTCCTTTTGCAATTATTCTGTTATTAAGTAGATAGCTTTTTTTTTTCTTTTTGGAGTCTTAATAGGTTACTTCTCGAGATCGTGTACATCGCGATGGTTGGATAAATAATCGCGGACTGTACTATGGCTTGATAAATTTTTATCTTGTTTTTCATACTTAAGTTATCTAACTTGTACAGTAATGCCAGGCCGCTCCTCCCACGATTTACTCTCGCAGTTACGTGCTTTTTATAACTTGATTTCGTAATGGTTACTCCAAGCAACTTAAATTCTTTGTCGTATCTGTAGCTCTGTCCTTCTACATATACATCTGAGATGCTCCTCCTGTACACGGTTACCATTTTAAATGAAAAATTGATTTCAGCCGTATTTATGTGTAAACGGTTAGATACTCATTACAATGTTTATGTCTAAAATCTGATTGGACAATTTGTTAGCGCCAAAGCTGTTATTTAAAAAATGAACGTAAGAATGACTATTAAATTTATATCAATCCTGATGGTTTGAATTGTTGTAGTGTTATGTGTAAATAAAATAACTATTTATATAGGTGTATTTTTGTATAAAAGATAGTCAGAATAGTCAGAAAAATTATTATTACTCAAGAAGAAAAGTTATATTTCCTGTTCGCCATTTCGAAGCTTATTCTAGCCATATACCCAGGAATAAAGAATCCGTATATAATCATATATATTTTTCCTTCATCCCATAAGGAAGCGGTTGATCACTTAACCAAGCCTACAAAACTACAAGATAGAGAATACTTTACTCAGACCATATAATACTACACCTTATCCATCAACCGGAACTCATTCATCGAGTTCGTGATCTAATACTTACTAAGCAAAGGAGTAAAATCTTGGCATTACGTCGGAAACAAAGGAACCTGTTGGAGGAACATTCTCTATTTGCAGTATTTAGGTAGCGTTCAGCAGATTTACACCAATTCTTCACTTTTGAAAATAGCATGATTCTAGGATTCCCTGAACTGATGTTTTTAAACAATTTTAAGACAGAGAATTTAAGCTCAATGTGACAAGGCTGCCAAACTCCTAATCGAAAAGGTTGTGAGTTTTCCCTATTTTATGTCAAAGAGCATCGGCGAATGTTCTGAAATCTATGAAAATGGATAAATTTGATTTTTGAACAAGGCTTAAGATACATGAATGGGATGATCAAAGTTGATTTCTGCGACTGAGAAGTAAGGTTTTTGCAAAAGGAAAACGGCTTAAAAAGCAGAAAGGAAATCGCGAAGTGAAACAAGAAACTACTCCTAATGAACTGTGGCTCTAATTATAACGTGTGAAAGAGGAGGAATGGTGTAATTATAAAAGGTAAATTTCCGCGAAAAAGGCCTAACGAACAGTCGGAAAAAAATAATTTTGACTTAGGGGCTCAGAAAATACTTAGAAAAAGCAATTAATGGACATATAAGAGTTTACTGAAAAGCTAAACAGAGCAATTAAGCGCAAGATGATGAGGGGAAATCAATTTCTAAAATTGATTAAAGGGCACCTATGTTAAAACACTATAATAAGATTACTAGAAAATTAGTTATTCAAATTCAGGAGTTTAATAAATATAGTATATGTCAAGTTGTAGGAGAGTTACGTACAAATATTCACGAAACAAATGTTATGAATTTGATGCAATTTTCCCTAGATAGATGCAAACCCTGGGTTTCACACCTAATTCCTCAAACCCATATAAAGAATAAGAGAGAAATAGAAAGAAATACCTCAGATTAATAAAAAGAACTAAAAGTTAATACAACAACTCCAGAATGATACAAAGACCACATATTGCTGAAAATTGTGGTTAACACAAAGCAAGCAGTTTCATACATACAAACTAAGCTTTATATAAAGACTAGTGAATTGATATGCGAACTTGTTATGCCAAAACCAGTATACTGTAACCTAGAGATTTTAGTATTTAATCTGACCAAACAGAACCCAATTTGAAACTTTCTTAAAGAATTCAATCAGTTTAATGAAATTTTATGATTTCTTATACTTTTATATGTCCTCCAGACCAGAACAAACTTTGTAATTTAAGTGACGTTGTAAAGAGTTAAATAAATGGCAATCAAATGTTGCAAAGTCCAATAAATATGAAGGATGAGGAAGAAGCTATCTTCCTGATACAATAATATTTCTTAGGCCAGACGTGTCAGATGAGAGGGTGTATTGTCATGGGGGATGATTTAAATAGCCATTAAGTTGAGCAGTGAAAAATATATTTTTCCAAAGCTTCATTTAGATGTTGCAAATGATTCCTCTTTATTAGGTACGTTAGATATGAAGCAAAATTGAACCGCTGTAAATCATGTCTATCACACAGTTCATGTCTCACCCAAACACCAATTCTGAAGCTTATAAAATGCCTAGGAATTAAGGTTTTTAACCTTATGCATCGGTAGATTATAGAATGCCTAACCATTACTACCATTTACAAAGGTCTTGTGCATTTCTTCAGCTATTTTTAAACATCTTGAAGCAAATTACGAACAATTAAACACACATAAAGGGCCGTTTATCTAAAACTTAAAATAAAAGCATCCTGAGAGTTCTTGCTATTTCAGAAAAATCATAAAATATATATTTAATTAAATTTAATCAATATATGGTTACAATTTTTATAAAGCTTTCTCCATTTTTAGGGAAAAATAAAACGAAATAAAACCTTGAGCTAACATCTCACTGCTCACTAATTAAAAAAAAATTAGAAATAGGTGAGCCTTGTTAGGTTATCAGTACTTTGTTTAACAAGTTATAACGTGTTTCTTCCAGTCCGAATTCGATTAATTCGTTCTGTTAGTAGGTTAGCCTAGTCTTATTTAATCGCCTCACAAGTCTAGCTTAGTCTATATTTCTCACTCAATAAGGAGAGATACGTTGTTAACTCAATTTTCGGGTGTATCAAGCAATTCTAATCTTTAGAACAAAGATTTTTTTCGTCTTTATACAAACTAATAAAATGGGAAAAAGTTGTGGAGCTAATGATAACTATATATATAATTGATTATATTTAATTTTTAAAAAATCCCAAACTTTCCAAGCAGGATTAACTTTTCGCATGTCCTAATATTTAAAAAACACCTTGTCTTATTCTTATTTACTCGACCTTGTCCCTGTTTCCCATTTTCTCTCTTTTTTCTTTGCTCATGTATTCCTAACTATCAAATTTTAGTTTTCTTTCCTTTCATTACTTTTAATATCATTTAGCTTGAATCTCTACTTGTTTCCCTCCTCCATTTAATTACACTTCTTGCGCAATAACTTGAAAGGGCATGGATAGATATTGGATGTTAATGAAGAGTGATAGGAGAGAGACAGTAGATCTACAATGCATGAGGGGGCGGAAAATGGCCTTAACTAAGGTAGCGATTAGAAATTTACGCTGAGGAGAATTTATACAAGTAGGGAATTTATAAAGGAAATTGTTCCCGAAAGAATTCATATGACATCTTTTTTGTGTAGATTTATTCATCTGCGACATACAATTGATACCCCCGTAGCAGTATTCTCAGTTCTTCACTAAGTGGAGACATTGAATTACATAATTTTTCTCTAACAAATGTAAGAGTCTCAGGTTTAGTGCATTTTATTGATACAAATACATTAATTGTAGATTGAGAAACATAATATTTTGTATGCAGTTGTTTTAAAAAATAGGTCATAAACCAATAAAGAGGTTTGAAGCTAAAGGTGCCAGGTACGTTTCTCTTAAAAAATTTACTAATATGCAAATGGCCTAAAAATATACTAAAACACTTTGGCCAGAATACCTTATCTAAAATTAATTTTGCTAAAAACAAGTTGATATAAATCAATTTGTCTAATAACAATTTGTGTAAAATACAATTTGTCTAAAAAAAATTTATATAATTTTGCATACAAATTGTTGCCTAATCTGCGATGCAATTTATTGCTTGCCACTCCCTCCTTTAAACCTGAGAAATCAGAAGAAATATATGTAACGTTTAAAGGAGATGAAGAATTTCACCCTTTTATATTTACCATTTTCAATAAGGATCGATTTGGAGAAAGCGTTGCTGAATGAATGCATGTAAGAATTTCCAGATACAGAGAGGAAAGGATGCTTTTCCATTCAGCCAATATATCCTTCGTTCCAGTCAAAGTAGTGGCTTAAAACGGCAATATGAAACAGATCCCCATTTCTCTTTAAGCCAAACGTGCCATAGCAATCATTTGAAGTGGCCCAAGTCATGTTTAAAAATATTTTATTTTTGAGGAGTTAGATTTGCATTTAAAAATGTGAAGTAGTCGGAAGACTTAGTGCCACTGAATGATGGCAAATAGCAATTTTTGTCTCTAAATAATTGTTCACCTTGGCAGAATTGGAACATGTGGCTCATTTCCTTCAGCATTCTTGAACAATTTCGTTTAATGCGTTTGGTAAATTTGGATGATCAGATACAGAAAAGGAAAGTATATGGTATCCATACTGTTGAATAATTTCGATATATCATGTTTTCAAATGGGTTATTTAGTAGTAGATTACTATTAAGATTATTGGAAAATTTGAACAAAAGTTTCGTGTGTCTTCTGATGTTAAGCTATTTTCTAACTTTTGTTCTTTGCTTGTCTTCATAAAGCAAAGATTGAGCTTCATTTGAACCTGATATAACCGTTAGTCCAGCAATAAGCATCACATATTTCTCTTCTTGCCTGTCTTTATTATAAATATAAATTAAATAACTTTAATTTTCTAAATGTCTTTGTTTGCGTAAATATGTTTACAATCCTACTATTTATTTCTAGAAAATTGTTGATTCAGTTATTCAGTATTGTTTCCTATTCAAAAGGTAATTTGCTGCGTAAGATGAATGATTTAAAACAATCTAATGATATCTGATGGATAGTATTGATTAAGAAGAATAGTGAAAACTCTTTCATAAGTGAGTTGCTCAAAAGACCTGTTGACCTGATTTATTTTACCTTGATATCAGAAGAATAACAGCTAAATTTCTATGTGATTTGGGAATTAAATGATCATTATGTACTACATCATACTCTTTAATTGCCTGTTTAATCACTCTTCCCTATTCTTCTGTGCAGTTTTATGGTGTGTGACTATTTTTGAGAGTGGTAGGCACCTGCTCTTTATACATACCAAGGAAGAAGAGTATTGCTAATGGACCTGTCTTGGCTGATGGATTTGTAAGGAAAGGGAGAAATTGGACAGCCCTTTGGAGAGTCTGGGCAAGAGTTGAAAATTATAAAAGAAAAACGGATTAAGAAAAATTGGTAAAAGTTGGCAAACGAGAATACGAAAGGGAATGTTATTGGATTTTTCCTGATCCCAGATTACAGTTTTTTCTCCGAAATGAAACGTTTTAAGCAATCCATCCACCGACAAACCTAGACTCGAATATTGCAAGAGGCAAAATAATGAGGATAGATTTCAAAACAGCTCTAATCGAGGTACAAATGAAATTGCTTTTTCGATTGAAAGGATTACAAACAACTAATGAAATATCACTTGACAGAATTCGAATTTCTTCCTATGAAACAAAAAAACTAAAAAGAATTTTATTTGTGTTAGCGCCAACCTGCACGCTTTTTCTAGCACTTTTTTCTCGTTTTAGACTTAGATTTTAAAGGGAGAGCTGAACTATGGTGGGCTATAATGTAGGGAAAGTGTCGTCAAATTCACCTGATTAGACCACATTCTATAACTAACCTCAACCAATGTGTCTTAGTTTTGCTCAAGAAATAAAGTCTTTCCCCCTTCTATTGTGCAGAAGGCAACGAATAAAGAAAGGTTGTTTTATAATCAAATAATAAAATAGATAAATTTAAACTAAGTGAGGCTATGATTCCTTTATCCTTGCGACATTCGCTAATAAGACGCATATAAGAAAATCCTCTTCCCATCACCCCGACGAATTCCAACTAAAAAATATACAGTTGTATAAAGTAACAAGAAAAAATAAGTACAATATAAAAAATTAAGAAAATAAAATGTGAAATTATCTACAAATTATTTTAAACCATAAAGAGCTTTTACACAAAAAAAATCATGGACAAATTTAAAGTATTAAATTTATAAATGACCTAAACCTACAATAATGGACAAAGGATTTTAGGGTAATATATTTTTCAATATAACAAAAATAATAGAACAGATTAAACGTTGCATTTTGTTTTAATTGGTTGTATCATATTTTAAGGCGAGAACTTAAATAAGTACCGTTATTGCAAAAGTCCTGTTACTCTTGTTATGACACTCTTAACAAAGGAACCAGTCATAGTTTTGATGAAGATTGCCTAAGTATGGCCTAGTATACGGGAATATACGCACACAGGCCTAAAGGTAGGCTAAGCAAGGCAACAAATGTTATTGTTCTAAGAGTGCGATTAAAATAGTTAGCTGTAGCTGCGTGACCAAGGAATATTCCAAACACAACAAAAATAGATTTTAATACACACTAAATAAAAGTCACAAAATAAATATGGATATATATAGGTACATGAGTAAGACGGAATTAGGTTCCGAATACTAATTGGATAACCAGGATTATTAAATAGTTATAAAGGGAGATTTAGGGTAGTGAGCGATTTAGTGCCTTTGAACCTCGAAAGTAAAGCGGGCAAACTTGGGGGTGAGGGCTTGGTGACTTTGGTTACTCACGGGTGTAGCCAAGAACCAGAAGAGGGTGGTGCTACTTTTTCCAAACTCGGATTTAGAGAGATGCGGGCCCCTTGTCCTCAAGAGGTACTTGGCCGAACTTCGGAGGTGGGTGGGGGGAGTTGACGCTCCACCTCAGATCGAGCGAGCAATCGGGTCTCTTGTGCTCAAGAAGTCACCAGAAGAACTTCGGAGGACGGCTTCTACAATCCTTGATCCGAAGGTGGTTGAGAAAGGCTGACATTGCTTCAAGAGACTCTTCTCTCCAACCCGAAGATACGAGTGTGATGTCCAGCTCTTCCGTGGATTCCGACCGTCACTAAACACTTTTCGCGAGAGAGCTTCATTGAATTGAACTCCTTTCGGGAATGCGTGGACTAACCGAATCTCTGGGTAATCCTTGGGAGGGTGCATATATACCCAGATTTCTCCAAAACAGAGAAAGAGAGAATGCCCTTCTCAAACCCTCATTATTGTCCGGAAAAACCGAGCGTGTCTTTATGGAAAAGTGTAAAAGTCCGGAATCGGCGGGTCAGACGGAACGACCAGCAGCTAGAGCCATAAAAGTTGTTCGTAGCAAACCTACAAAATAGATGAGTAATCTCCCGAACCAGAGGGGGTGGGGAGATTATACGGCGGGGAGGTATCCTTCAATTTCAGCGTCATGCCACGGTGTGAATTTCTCAGTGACCTGGTGGTAAGTCCAAAAAGGGTGAAGTAGGAGGGAGGAGGGGAGTAACGGCTCGCTTTCTCTCCCGAAGTGATATTTTAGGAGGTGGGGAAATACTACTATTTTCGTGGAACCGTCTACAAAGATAGAATGTTTTAAATTTATCCATGATTTTTTCTTGTTTTAACATACAAATATGTACTTAAATTGTAATATTAATCAATGTGGCCTCTCTAGTCGGCTGTTTTGTGCTCCAGGCGAGATTCAAGGCCGCGCACCTGTTGCGGACTAAGCTCTTCTTCAGTCTGGCATACGCGCGGTTGACGGACGAGCTCAGCTCGTCAACGTCGGTTTCGTGGATCTGGTGGGACTTGCCGTCGACATGCCCTCGTACGTTATAGTCAATAGGATTAAGTTCGGTCAACTACGGCGGCCAAAATTTTATTTTCAAACTTAACTATTCTTGCATGGTCTTGGCTGTGTGAGCCAAGACAGAATCCTGTTGAGAATTACTTCGAATATTTTGTCATCTTTCTCAACCATGGCAAGACTTGCGTGGCGGAGATGTTGCTCCATTCGGCCGTGGTAAGCTGTAACCAGCTGCGAACCCAGTGGCTGCATCTTCTCGCTATTCAAAACCACGACGCCGAGCGTCATGAAAGAGGCCTGGTGTTCGGTTTGGACATGTAGCGGATCCCAGAGACGTCCTGGCCGAACCTGCTTGTTTATGACCAGAATTATTTACGTGAAGGATTTTTAATAAGGAAAATGAGAATTAGATTGCCATGGCTCTTTAATTTGTTGATAAGGCGACGACATCACTCCCAACGTTGTTCTCGCATACGATTGGTGGGCAAAGGACTTTACATTCGCCTCAAGCTCTTATCGCACTCCTCCTTGACGGCCCTGTACGTTATGGCTAGCGAAATTTTCTTCTTTGGAGATCGCAGTCATTTTGAGCTTCGGAGGACTTTCAAAGAGGGCGATCTTTGAAATCTTTTCCGTGCTTGAGCTTCTCCTCGACTCTCTTGACGTTCATCGGGCTGAAAATGTTCTGCTTGGTGAGGTCGCGCTTGTTGTCACCAAAGAAAAGGAGAGATCTCGATTCTTTTAGCTTCCATCTCGACACATCTGCACACAATGGAAAAGAAGTTTTAATGACACATGCAGAATGGAGAACTTTGTTTGTTTGACAGAAAATTTTCTATCAAACCTTTCGGAATATAAATAAAAACGATTGTAACATAACTTATATAAAACTCGGCAAATTCAGTTGATATGTGCAGTAAATATTTTCACTGATGTTCCGTGTTCAGCAGGACTGATTTAATTCGTTTTCACATGCTAGCGATCAATCTTTTGACTGATATTGGTTCATCTTTGTTCAATAATCACCGGCAACTGTTCAAAATTGGTATGGCTTCTTTTTATGAACTGTACGTTGGATTAACGCCCACAAATTCTCTTTACGAATCAAATCTGGTGAATTCCTGGTTAAGATAAAACTGACGTTTGATGTTATTTTCAGGCCCAAAACTTTTTTGTTTTTTAGGTTTTGTAACCTTTTGCGCCATCATGCTGTAAAATACAGATATAATGTCCAAGTTGAATCTAAACTGTTGGTAAAATGTGCTCATGAGGTATGC
Organism: Ceratothoa steindachneri; assembly: GCA_963969495.1. Classification (NCBI taxonomy): domain Eukaryota; kingdom Metazoa; phylum Arthropoda; class Malacostraca; order Isopoda; family Cymothoidae; genus Ceratothoa; species Ceratothoa steindachneri. The sequence continues at coordinate 33,620,383 of OZ018326.1, forward strand.
TTTCTTATCATTTTGAGTTCATGTCAGAGTTCTTGGGTAAAAATATTTTGGCTCCTGTTCCATTAGATAAGAGAAAGCCCCAGAAAAACAGTACCATGAGGCTTCACCGTATGCATGATACAGGACTGTGAATGGGTTCTATTTACTCCTCTTAACAAAAGATCATCCAGAAGATTCAAACGAGAAGGAGGAAATACATCAGACAATATCACGTTGCTCCAATCTTCAGCAGTCTATTATTTAGGTTTCCTACAATAGTAGAGCCTATACATAGGGTTTTTCTTGGATTGATGTCATCCCGCAGCCCTTCTCAAGTTGAAGCCTTTGAGTTAAAGTCTCCGCTTTAGTGTGCGCGTTGAAACGTTCGAACTTGCTTCTTTCCAATCATGATAAACCTTGGTACTAAAGGGAATAAGTTTCTTGAGCTGGGATCCTACCAAGAGGTAATCTTGGCTCTCTTTTGAAGCTCGTAGATGGCCAGAAGTCTTCTTTACAGGAGTGTAACCATTCTTTTTAAGTCGCTAATGTTCCTAAAGATACTAGTCAATGATGTAATACCCTTATCAAATATCTCTTTGCATTTCAGGCCAGTTTGGAGGAGAGAAAAAATGATTGCACGCTTTTCTTCGGAAAGAAACATTCCTGGAAGGAAAGTGATTCAGACATGAAATTTTACAAATATATTACCAACTAGATTATAATTACACATTAATCATTTAATTCATATTTGTCATAATTTCCCCCTTTCGATTAAAAAACAATTCACTCCATACAGGAAAAGGACAGATTTTCGGATTCAGCCAAAGAATACACCGTTTTTCTTGTTATTTTTGAAATCCTGACATTTTATAAACCTGCCATTATTTAAATAGTAAAATAATGATTCTATCAGGAAAATTTAAAAAATGAATCAAATAATACAAATATATATAAATATTTGGCTGTGAATGTGCACATCCATAAATACAGATATATTTATAAATTACTATTAAAAGTTAGAAAACGAAAGCTCACTCTGAAAACAGGAGTAAGGGAGAAGACTGCATCGAAAGAGAGAAAAAAGTGAGTTGTGCTGGTCGGTCGTAAAAAGGAAAAGGAAAAGTAAGTTGATGTAGTATACGATACGAACGAGGGGTGGTCAATAAGTTTTGCAAACCGGATATAAGGAAACGAGATATGATGAAAAGTGTTTTATTATTATTCAATATAACTACCCTCGACTTCAATGCACTTGCGCCATTTGTCCCTGAGGCTTCGAATTCCAGACAACCAGAAATATCTAGATGGCGAGCTAGACATCTTCATCGTCCTCAAACCGGCTTCCACGCAGTGCAGCATTGAGCTGCCGGAATAAAAAGTAGTCGCTAGGGGCCAGATCTGGACTGTATAGGGGATGGTTGAGTTCCTCGAATCCGCACTCGCGCAGGGTAGCTTGTGCAACTCTGGCCTTGTGGACTTTGACGACGTTGAAGTCGATCATGGAGCGTAAGGTTTCTAGGGACCCAACGGGCAGAGACTCTGGTCAGATTTAAATTGTCCTGGATGATGTTGATAACACTTCCATGTGATATTTAAAGTTATCGATCGATTTATTCGACCTTCACCCGTCGATTTTCGAGGATCATCCTCTCCACACCGACCACATTGTCCTCGTTGGTTACGTCTGGCGGGCGTCCTGGACGAGGGTCATCTTCAAGGGACTTACGACCATGGCGGAGCTACCTATTCCAGCCAGCACTGATTGCATAGGAAGGGGCGGTGTTGGTGTACACTGCAACTATGCTTCATGGATTTCTTTTGCATTCCTGCCTTCCTTGGTCAAATATTTGATCACTGCGCGGTGCTTAACCTTGTCCATTGTTCAAAATTTTTGACTGACGATCTGCGATAAGGTACTACTTCTTAAATAGACGAGGCAGAAGCGTGCGACTGCAAGTCCTGACTTGTCATAACTTGTCCTAACACCCTCACAAACACCCATCCTTTTTCTTCTGTTTTGCCCCACCGATTCGCAAAACTTATTGACCACCCCTAGTAATTAATAGTTGTAAAGCCATGGTATGCATATTGAGTAATTGGTTTCATCATCATCACTTTTTTGAGTATTTGAATAATTGTTTATCTTAAGTTATTTCTAATAATTCTTTTATAATATCAAAAATAAAATGGTAAATTCAGAAATAAATATAAGTATCGAAATTTTCGGAATTTTTTAAAACCCAAAGAATTACAAATGGTGAAGTTCATAAAATTTATTTCTATATATCTTTTTCTATAACTCTATATTTTAGCAACGGGATATGTTGAAAGGGGGGAAATATACTTTAGAATTCCTTTTTAGAATTATTATAATTGGCGAAGTTCAGAAAATTTAACCATGGCGGCTTTTCTTTAGATTTTAAATTTTAGTCTTAGTCTTAAAGCGCGAGTGGTGAACGCAATGCCTTTTTTTTTCATAAAAATGAAACCCAATAACCGATGAGAGGTAAGGTCATTAGTCGAATCTAAGAGTTTTTAATTATTAATCGAGATATCGATTTGACTAATAATGAAACGCTGCAGAATTTGATATTTCCATATGATAAATTTATGAAACTGCAAGGAAGTACACCACAAAAGGAAATAAATTAGATCACTCCTGATGCAAAGATTTAAAACACAAAATAGGTAAATCTAAATGCACTAGAGGTTGTGATTTCTAAATACCTTATATGGAGGGTTACTTGAAATACAAAGGTAAAATTATGGATTTTGATCAAAGAATTAAATAACATGCGAAATTTAGTATTGCTTTAGTAAAACAGAGAAAATAAAGATCATCGACTTATTTAGAAAATTACAAACAAAATGTTAAATTTAAGATATCCAAATTAGACATGGCTTAAAAATTATACGTTTTAAAAGAAATTAATTTTGGTGATGAAAAGAACTCATAATTAGTAGTTTAAACTACTAATTATTCATATCAAGAGCAGCCATGTGTTAAGATTATTCACGAGTGCGGAGGATTAGTGTTTGTTTGTATTGCTTCATCATGATCTTGTGTTGTTGGGACGGTATTTTGGTGGAGTCGTTTAGTATGATTTTTAACTCTGAAGATAATAATTAGTTACTTATGTGATATTTCATGTATATTTATATATATATATATATATATATACATATATATGAGAAACTCACAAAGTAGCGCATGAGTAGAGCAATAAATGACAAAAATCCAACAAGAAAATGAAAGGTGGATTCTAAGTAATTTAGAACTTGTTCAGTTCATTCACAAGGAATAACGAATTTCTTAACAGATGTGGTAAATATAGGAGAAAACAGAGTGATGCAACGCCCATGTACAGCGGAAGGACACAGGATAGAGAAATATTATTAGAGATGGAATTAAATACCGGATATGAAGGGTAAAAACATATAAATAAGGTCTACTTCCGGAAGTTCCAACTGTGAGAAAGAATGTAGACATTTATGTCACAAATCTATGAGTACATACATAAACAATAGTATAGGTGGAGGGGTTATTCTGTCAATTGTCCCGTTTGCCCTATGCAATACTTTGGACAAACCGGTAAGTCATTAGGGTACGCTTACCCAACATAAATACAATATTAGTATAGGTGATAGTAATAGTGCTTCATTTGTCCAATTATGTTAATATTATGTTAATATTATATGTTATTTACCATCAATAAATTTCATGAATATTTCTTAAAAATTACTGCTTGTTTGAAATAAAACGCAAGGAAAAATTCAATGTTTTACTTATAAAAAAGTATAAAAATACATAATTTTACATACCAACACATGGAAAACCAACCAGAGGACATCAGTGTATGGGAGACGGGCTCAAGGAGTGGCGGCGTAAGTCGAGGGTTGCTGCTCAGCTTCTTTGGGAGGGGTGTGCAACGGCCTGAAGCAGTTGCGGGTGTCCGAGAGGCAGAGCACGATCTGGCAGACATCGCACATCCACCTGGAGCGGTGGATTGTGGCCTTGGTGGAGCAGTGTTTGCAGGTCTGCCGGTTATTGACGAAGATGGGCAGGTGTGGCTTTAAGTTGTCATAGCGCTGCTGGACACTAGGAATTGGGCCATGTACCCCCGACGTGGAATGGACATTGGCTGGTCAGGTGATGCCCTCGTGATTCTGGACCCCCTGGTCTTCTGACAGCAGGCAAAGCGGCTGATATCAAGCCGGTTAAGCTTTATGGGCATTGGATTCTCTCCCATGGCCTGACAGTCCCTCTTGTAGAGGATCCAGGCGTTGCAGACACTGAGGTCTAGGGCATACCCGAAGAGCCTCATGTACCACCTCCTGGCTCCCATTGGGTTTTGTAGGTGTGGGTCAGCATGTTGGACTTGTCAATGCCACCCCATCTTTCCGTTGTACTGCTTAATGACATTGGGGCAGGGCACCCACACCTAATTCTTGGTATTGCTTTCGTATCTCTTCACATTGCCAACGGGCTCGACACCGACGTCAGAAGACAGGACCGTGATGTTCCTATTTTCCTTCCAGCGCAGGGCAGGGATCCCGTTGCTGGAGCATTAGTCGTATTGGCCTCGAGGAGTCGTCTTCTTGCCTAGCTCCCTGGTAGAGATCAAAGAAACACGCCCAACACGGTTGACTCTCGCCGTCCGCACGTACCGGCAGCCCACTTTGTCCTTCAGATACTCCACAAGCTCGATACTGGTGAAGTAGTTGTCGGCATATATAGCTGACTAAGAAGGTCTCTTCAGGGTCTTGATGGAGAGCAAGCAGTTGTTACTCTTCCTGGGAGAGCTTGGTGTGGTGGCTGGTGAAGGTAGTTTCTCCCTGGTACATGAGTAAATTATGCATGGATGAAACCATCAATGCTTGCCCAGCAGAACAGCTTATATCCCTACTTGTCCGGCTTTGTCTGGATGTACTGTCTTAGGGTTCCCGCTCTGCTGCCCTTGTAGGATAACATGACTTCATCGATGGACTGCGTAGGAGTTGCTTTCACCTGCAGGAACTGCCTGATCAGGAGAGCAAAGATGGGAGAAATTTTAAAGAAGCGGGCAGTGGTGCCAGGGAGGTTCTCATAGTTGTTAAAGTGTAGAAGGGATCTGATCAGCATGAACCGCTTAGAGGACATTACTTCAGCCACCTGCACCACCTCGTGTATGTTCCCCAGTAGTCTTCAATTGAAGGCAAGATAGAGAACCCCATATACAGCACGATGCCGATGAACACTATGAGTTAATTCTTGTCTATCTGGAAGGTGGTCTTGACGATTTTCTGCCAGGAATAGAGGTTTGTTTGGTATACCATATCGTACAGAAGAGCCGTAGTGAACATATCCTGGAAGTAGTCAAAGGGTGACCTAAGAGCATGAGGGGCAGAATTGGTAAAGACAGGCAGTGTAGGGTAGCTGATGATCTCTTTCTTTCATGTCCTTTGTGTCACATCTTTCTGGGCTCTCCTAGCCTTCTTGGGAGCCGGTCCAGTTGCTTCCTCTTCATCCTCACTGTCAATAGTGTCCTCCTTTGGCATTGGATGTGGCCTGACCCTGGTGACAGCAGCTGTGGAAAACAAAGACGTTCCCCTTTACATTACATGACTAGACTTGTCCCTTTAAAATGGCAGCAAAACAATCACTACAACCATTTAAAGGCTACCCATTCAAATGACTCTGTTTGGTCTTTTTCTTCAAGTCTGTGGCTCAAAAATTAAATGAAAATGACATCACAGTACTTGTCCTTCTAAACATGGCACCAAACCAAACACTCCTGCTCTTTAAAAGATTATTTTTATTGCTTACCTGAGATTGTAGGAGTAAGATCATCGGGAAGGTTGAGGAGAAAGTCAGGGTCCAGGGTGTCGTAATCAAAGACCTCATTCAGGGCATCATCCTCCACCTCCATTTCACTGTCGGACTATGTGGGGGGAATCACAAGGTGGGTGTGGGTGTCCTCTTCCCTCTGAGTCTGCTGCCTAGTCCTTTTGGCCCCAGAGTAGAAGGCCGAAGGCTGAAATGAGAAAGCATGGCATTAGTTAGGGCTATTTTTATCTAAAAACAATAATAATGTACCATAGCCTTCATTCAAAGTAAATATAATGCAGGTAATCACAGAAAACACCAGTATTTTCAGGCCATATGCCACATGGGTCTCACACGCAAACCAGATAAATGTTTCACATCACCATAAGTTCGTTTCACCATAAACAAATCACCATACATTTCGTTAAATAAGATGCCTATAGCGGCCCGAAAGTTCCGTGTGGGACTAATATGCTTCCCTGTAGACCGGGCACAGTATCTCGTACAATACTGATATGGTTCCCCGCGAGCCGGGCAAAAGTCCTGCGTGGGAGACCCTCTTATTTCACCATCATTTTTCACCAATTTCTTTGCAGATTTTACACTTCATACCCATATCACATTAGAACACATTTATCTGGCTATGGGTTATTGGATTTCTATGCACCTACCTCTATTATTGCACGCGTGGGCGGCGTGTGTGTTGGAGTAACTCGAGGAAGATCTGGCTAGTACGGCGTCTGAACAGAAAATGCTTGCCTCTACCTGCGCTGACCAAGCTCCCGCATGGGCTAGCGAACTTTGATTGGCGCAGAACAATAGGCAAGGAGTTCTATTCATTATCCGAACCCAAACCAAGCCGTCTACGCCATCAAAGTATTGCACCACGTTTCGTCAAATACGTGCTATTAAGTATCCCGCGCGGGCTACCTGCCCTTTAAAGGGTTAAAAGAGAAAATTTCCAGAATTCGTGTTATATATTAAAATGAAAAAAACGTATGAATATGCAAATATTTAATTGAAATCATAACATCTAATGATTTTAATCACCTTATTTATTCCCTACACAAACCTATAATGCTATGCTTGTAAATTTCTTTAGGTTTGATGCAAAATATGAATACAACTCGTTTTCAACCTCTTCTCCGATGTTAACCTAAGACCATGATCCCTTAAACTGTGATAAATACAAAAGAGCAAGGTCAAAAGAACCGAGCCCCTTCAAGGAGATGTTAAACGTTAGAGCCGTGTTAGGATAAGCATTATAATAATGGTCGATAACACCTCTTCTGTTGACTAAAGAGGGTCCCGTTTCGCCCTAAGCGGACTAAAAACGACGAAGTAGAGATTGACCATATTTGGATGATTTTTCTATGACAGTTCGTAATGGACAATTCCTTCAATTTTTATGATTCCTCAATGAAGAAGATCGTTTCCTAAAGCATCTTGTTGAATACGGCCTCCTCCAAACGAGGATATCCTCCAACAGACTAGATTGAGAACGTGCTGGCAATACCTATCTATTTACAACATTTCAAATGCACATTTAATGTAGTACCGGGTAAGGCATGGCCATCCTTAAGAAAGAAACTCACTGCTCTTGTGTATTTCAATGGGAAGAGGTTATAAAAGGTAACAAGGGTTAGGGAAGGATACTGCAGCATGTGGGTATTGAAAAAGTCATCTTACACTCCTTAAGATGATCTCAACAAATGACAGCAATCCGGCTAAAGTTAAGCCGCTTGGCGATCTCTTAATTTATTTCGCTTCTATTTTGACACACATGCACATGAGGGAAAAGATGTTATACTAAGAGTTGCCGGAAAGGTATATCATTCTTTTGTTTGAAGGAACTTTTTTTATTACACAGATAAACCTCTGAAAAGACAAAAAAAAACGGTGTCAGAGAAATTAAGCAAAACCCTGTTGTGTAGCTTCTTGTAGTCTTAGGATTTCTATGCCACCATATTACAAATAGGCGAGTCAGCTAATTATTACATCATTTCAATCTGTTCACTTGCATAGATATTCTTTCTTCTAACTTGTGTACGCTAAGATGTAATAGTTGACAATGTTAAGCTGAGGTAACTAAAGTGGTCAGGGCTTCCATTAGAAGCGTTATCTTGTCAACTGTGTGGTTGTTTTTTTTGCGATTAATTTCGATCTTTGCTCTACTGGGTGGAAGTGTTTTCTTTTCTATCTTAAATAAGTTACTCTGCTTTGTTATGTGTGATAGACCCTAAGAATATGATGCTAGTTTCTTCAAATTTGGCAAATTAATGTATTTTCAGTGCTCCACATGACGAAAGGTGGCGCACAGTTTCTTGAATTCGACCTAAGTGGATCCATATGGGATAGACGCTCGTGATCTTTTATGGCAACCATCAAAGAACCATGAATTTTACATATTCCCATTTTGGTACACTCATGATGGAAGATTCCGCCACCTTTCATTTCTAGTTGTAAACAGTGACATCTAGGAATACTTTCTTTTGCGCCAGAATTTCAGTCCTTTCAGAGCCAGCGTACGGTTTCAGTAATGGTTTCACCCTTCCATTGTTTGAGCATTTTTTGTAGTCTTTATATTAATTGTATCCTTTATTTTGGTTTACGACCATTCTCATCAATAGGACATTTAATTTGGTGGTCTTCTTCTCTTATATTCATCGACCAAAGGTTTCCCTTATCATGTTTCCTATCTTTTGCTCTCTCTGTTCATAGGGGGCATTAGTCCTTTATCTGTCTCATTTCACCATTCAGCCAGAGAGAAATTCTTCGCCTTTTCAATTATTTAAGTTTTTCTTTGCTTTAATATAGTGGAAAATTCATTTAAAAATGAAATTGAGAATTGAAGGGAAAAATTAATCTTTATTGTTGTATTTATGGAAAAGAAAAATTGAATTGAAATTTTAGAAGGAAAAATGGCTGAGAATTTAATCGTAATTCTTCTATAATTTGCATTTTGTAAAATTTCGGTTTAAAATATATTGTTTTCTAATGAGTAATGGCGGAATTATCATGGCAAAACAAATAACTAGGTAGGTATCAAATTATGAGAATCTGAAATATGTATCCAGAACTTATAAGTCGACGATGTTTAGATTCAAATTTAGAGGATACAGATTTTATTAAGAAAAAACTGGCGTAATTTACATTGAAATGGTTGAGTATGAAACATTTATTACCTTAAATATGGTAAAATTGTATGGCATAAATCCTAAAACCATTTTGTACTTAAAAGCTTCCAATCTAGCACCGTTGTTTGTGGAAATGAAAGTGTTATCTAATCAAGAATAAATAAATAATTGTAAAACTAGTATACTTAGTGTGATCTCAAGGAGTCTTTGAAATTCCCGAAGAAATGACTGGATATAAAATACATGATACATGATGAATGGGCAGAGACGTTGGTCAATAGTTGATAATTCTTGAACTTTAAATCAACAAAAGCATCCCCTATTTATTCAGAAAAGAACTCAATTTAGCATAGTTGTATAATCTCTTTTTCACTCCGTTGATTAATCAGGTTATGTACTATCTGACAATATTTAGTTGCACTAACTTCACCACTTTCTTTACAAACACTTTATGAGAATTATGTACCTACCCATTAGATTTATTTGACACGTCCCTCCTTTCTTAGATCTACTATCTTGTCTTTCAAAATTTCCTTTACTTACTCAGATTGTGGATCACCGGTTTATGACATTGTTTTTAAAACTTTCTCAAAGGGCTGCACTAGGGTTTTAAGCCCCGAACTTGAAGGGTAACATTGCAGTTTTCACTCTCTCCTTAAAAAAAGCCTATTAGCGAGGGATTAGGTTTACGACATCGTGCGTTTGTTCCCGTAGACTCTCTAGACCCGGTCGTGGTAGAGTTGTATTCACCTTTCTCGATTTCGGTGCGGTGTGTTTGTATGTAGAAGGCTCCTGCATCCATTTGGATAAAGGAAATTCTCTCTTTGAAGATCAGAACGTAAACTCAAGTCAAAGGGAACAGAACCCTTGTCTAATCTCTAAAAAGTGCAATCAAGATCACTTTTTTCTCTATTTTCTCTTCCTTTACGAACTTTAGTAGAAACCAAGGAGATAAGAACGATATTATGTTCTTGGGAAAGAACATTCAACAAAGTCCCATCGTTTGTTCCTTCCTCAGCTCATCGAGGTTTTCAAAATACTTCGAGGGTTCGACAATGTTGACTATCGGGATATTTTCACACTGAGTGAGAACAGAACGCGCAATCACGGCTTCAAACTTGAACTAAAGCGTTACAACCGCAATCTGTATGGAAATTTTTTCACTTACAGTATCTGCGGTATGTGGAACGCACTTCCAGTGGAAGTTGTCAACAGTGAATCTGTTGACCAGTTCAAGTCAAGACTAGACAAAGTCTTGAAAAGTGGCCGTTTAGTGACGCAAAACAATTGAGCAGCCTTGTGCCCGCTCGATTGCTGCTAGTTTAAAGGTACCCTCTTTGAATGGACCGTAAGGTCTCCTAGGGTACCTTCTTTCCTTGTTGTTACTCCTTGTTGTTACTCATTCATTTGCCTTTCTAAAGCTTATTCTTACAAATAACCTCTTACCTTTTCACTACTCTTTTTGGTTATACTTCAGATTCGGGGCGCACGGTAGGTGGCGCTGTTAGTAGGCTACAACTTTGGGCTACAATATATATCTTATGACGTTAGAGGGTAGCTTCAGATATGACCAATCACGGCGTTATATTTTTTGGTTGTTTTGGAGATTTGTAACTATTAGTCTGTATTATTTACTAAATCTCTGTGCCTCTGCTCGTTCATAGTTTTTTTAAGTTAAGTAAGGTTTCTTGATGTCTTTTGTTGTTTTATTTTCGTATTTTTTGTTTTGCTGCAAACGAGAACAGCTTCTTAATAGCAACGTCCTCGTAGGTTATAAATAGGACCCGTTTTGCAAATGTTTTGATTTCGTTATGGCGTTTTAGTGCTCTACTTGTGCTTCGTCGTTATTCGAATTTGACTTTATTTTGTATAACCGCTAAACACTTTTAGATTATCTAGAGGCACATAAACTATTCAAGATAACTATAAAATGCCCAAAATGCAGTGCGACTTTACATTTTTCCGAAAGTTTTGCTGGGTATGTCGCAACCGCTCTTTTCGTGAAGAAATTTTCGAGTATCAAAGAGTGGTTCCACGAATTTCTGCTAGCCGCAGCAGAATTATACCCTCCCGCTTAAAGTAAGTATTGTTTGTCATTAGGTTAGTTTTTTTCTGACAGTAAAAAGCTGCTCGTGGGGGAGATATCACTGCGGGGGAACCACCCTACGATGACCTTGAGTTTCAATCAATTGGGGGTCTAAGGAGCGTAGCCTTCCAGTATATACTCATATACAAATAAAATATAACGCCGTGATTGTTTACATCTGACGCTATAGCCTCACGACATAAGACATATATTGTAGCCCCAAATTGTACCCTATAAACAAGGCCACCTACCGTGCGCCCCGAAACTGAAGTGTTACCCTCTCTTTTACCAACTTTAATTCGCTCTACGCTTTTTTTTAAATAATTTTAAATCGCTGATTGATTCTAGTGAAAAAATTGTTCAAACATCTTTCAGCGATGAGGAAAGAAGTCCAATAATTTGTTTATTATCCTGCGAAAGCCACGTTAAACTCAACCCTTTAAATTTAAACGTTCATATTACATACCATTGTTTCGAACATTTAAAGTGTTCATAATTCATATGATTACATTAGTTCTGCCTCTTAACTCTGTGCCAATATAATTTAAAAAAATTAAGATATTTAATGTTGTCTCATAACAAATCTTGAGAATTTTTTTTTACATAGATAATAAAATTAGCGAAATTTATCACTTTAAATAAACTAGGTAAGTAGAGTGCTTTAAGTTTTATCGAACTGATTAATTTATTGTCAAAGTTTTCTCAAGCTTGTTAGATTAATGTATTAACTTTTAGTAAGCTTAAAAATATCAGGCTTCAAGTTTTATTTCAAACTCAGAAGTTTAAGATAATTTCAAGAAAGTCTCTCTTTCAGGTAAATGCCATCCATTGTTTCTATGTTCAAGAGTATTTCCCTTTGTCTTCGTTCTCATTCAAAATACCTTATTAGAATTCCGTTTCCATCATTGAGGAATATATAGAGGCTGTGCGAGAGCTCGTTAAACCCAAGGCACAATTATATAAAAGATTACTTTATTTGTTAATAGTCAGAGTATATTTCAATGAAAGATTTGCAGGTGAAATTAGACCATCTAAAAACTCTCCTTGCTTCTCTAGATAAGCTTGATTACTACATATGAAAATTTATGTCCTTTTACATAGAAGAACTTGAAGAATCGTTGCTCAATATGGAGTTGTTTTCTCGAATCGATTACGATTTTGAACTTAAATCAAATCTTTTTATGCTCTTTCAATAGAGGGAAAGGTCACTTCCTTCAATTCGACCACTTTTGCTTGTGTTCTCTCGCAAATCTCAAGGATTTACTCAGTATACAAATTATACCTCTCTATATGACCACCTACGTCTTCTTTAGCCTTTAAATTGAACTTCAGACAAGCCTTATTTTCTTATCCCAATTCGAATTCCTCGTCTGTTTCGAGAGGAATATTTCAAACTATACCAATTTTATTAATCAATAAATTTAATGGATTGTCCTTTGATTATCGTAATACCAGTGCCAAACTTGCAAAGCCAGAACAAACATTTCAGCTTTTTATCCTCTTGTAATCCTTAGGGGGAGATAGAAGTGACGTTTTAGCTGAGAGTTCAATATATGTACTAAAACTTCTAGCAAATTTACTGCTCTATATTTATACTGTAGATTTCTGGCTGAGGGATAAAATTTGATCTGTAAAATGGATATTTGGTTTTACCCGTCTAAGATACTACACTCAGAATCTGAGCCCTCTTTTCTTTCTAACTTGAGTTAGCTACCATCGTATACAAAACGTTTCTTGCTACACATACCAAACTTATTGGGTAGTTGGAGTATATCCTTATCTCGAGTTCTAGCTAAATTTAGGCCTGGTTCCGAGTCTATTCAACTTATTCATTGATTTTATTGCAGACGCTCTGGAACGTGATCAGATTTCAAAGGAAAACGGTATATCTCTTTCAGACAGAGAATTCTACCTTTATTTTGCCTCAAAAATTTAAGTTTAAAATGATCGACTGCTTGTTAGAGTGGAACTAGTTCAACACCAGATGTTTATTTATTCAAATTGAGCAGTGCCGCCTTGTTTGGTGACCGAACTCTGGAGTTTCAGATTTATCCGTGATTCTCAGCACCAATCCTCTTAAAATAGCCACTAGGCTACAGTCGAGAGAAATTTCGCGCGTAAGGCACGTTGGTCCTTTAAAATCCGTGCTGATTCATCCAAATCTGAGACCAGTGTTTACTAGGCAGTTTCTGGCGATAAATATTCTTAACAACCAAAGGGAAATGCCTCTCACTAAAGATTAGATTTAACCCAAGTGAAACTCCGTTAATTAAATTAATCCATTTAGGTCTAGCTCAGCCGATCTTAAAATCGACGTGGAGAACGAGGCAATAGATCAAGTTAAATCTAAATCCGTATGAAAGGTTGACCAAATGATTGCAGCCACATCTGCTTTAAATCCACCTGATTCTTATTTCACTCGTTCAAATTATTATAAATTTCACTCTGATTTAGATTTGGGCCTGGAATACATGTCCTTTTACCCTTTAAACTGATATCTCTTTTCTTCAAAAGTTTTTGTCCGTCACTTTTAAAGTGATTAAGATCATGATTAATACCCAAGTTGTTGTATCTTGACTCCTGAATGACCTATAAAACTGAAACAGAAGTATGTATTCAGATGACAGTGTTTGAAAACTTTGCCAGATGGCTGCACTAAGGTTTGTTACCCCCACTAGACTTGTCTCTGGATCGCTGAAGTTCTCACTCTTGTATTTTAAAACTATTAACATGGGGCATGCTAAATATGTAGGCCATGGTGGGGTGCTCGCTTCTAAATATCACTTATATTCTTGTCTAAAGTAGCTGAATTGGCAACACCTATTTCCCGCTTCAAGAGTGGTGGGGAAGTCTTTTCCGTCAATTGGATGAAAGCTGTTTCTCTTATTCAAAATCGGAAATTACGCTGAGGTTCGGTTGCGCATTCTGAGTTTGGAGTAGTCAAACTCCACAGTTCAAATTCCATACACCATTTTCTTGTTTTAACCACTTTATTCAAATTTCATACTTTGAATCAGATTATTTTCACGCTGTGAGATCATTGATTCAATGATCAGAGAGATCATTGTAGTTTTAAACCGCTAAATTACGATGTATATCATCTCTTCTCACGAAGGTGAGACGTATGCATTTTGCTTATAATATTTAGAAAATTTCCCCTTTACTGTTGTATCTTGAGTCGGAGCATAATGAAAGTGTTTGTTAATAATCTTATAATATATATTTAAATTTAAACAGTTCTTTCAATTTGAGATTAAGCACTTTGATTAACAGTGTCTTGTTTACTATCAGCAAGAGAACATGCATTCAATACAACGAAGTGTATATGGAGAGCTTCTAGAGTAGGTTCCGGAAAGTTACCCCCACTTCCGATAGCTATGCTTCAAGTACTCTTCGTTGTTTACAATTAGAACTATATATAAAATGAGATATCTTAAAATAACAAGGTATGCAAAGTAAGGATAAGTATTTAGAATGTATTTTCTACCAAATTGCCCGAATGATAATATAAAATTGCCTATCACATCTTAATAAAATGTTTCAACATGGTACTAACCAATTAAGTGAGCTCTGTGGATCTATACAAAAATCTAATTACAAAGGACATTCGAATATTCAGAAAGGAATACCTGAGATGATTAGAAGGTGCAAACGGTTGGAGAAATTGGAATTGATCAGATAATTGAATTTAGCGCCGTTTCCATTGCAAATTTCGAGTGAATTAAGTTAAAAATATTAAGATTGAATCGGATTTCGCATATTTCTCATCACATGACAATGTACATGCAAAAAAAGAATAGTAATTACACAATAAGTTACTTTGAACCGATATATTGTGCTGAATAGTGAACAAAGGGGATTTTATGTCACGTCGGTAAAATATAGATTTTTGAGAGTAGTTTAGTATTCTAATACTACTTATTCAAGGTTATTTATTATTTATGATCATGAATTTTTCCTCCTATTCAAATTATTAATATCAATATTTATTGCTTTAAAATGAAGAGAAATAAATGTACTACCACATATACTATTTTACCTGTCTCGGATTAAAGAAAGAGGAAGAAATAAATTCAATTAAAGAATTACGGCTCAGAAAACACTGAGAGTTTCACTCAAAGCTAGTTCAGGAAAAAAGGGTAGCTGAGGCAATCATGCTGCAGCTAACATTCAAGGGTTGTGTACTTTCTTGGTTTCAAGGCATACAGGTGGATCTGTAGCTGGAAATCGCAACACATCTTCACTGTCTCCACCTGTATGAACCTTCTACGCGATTGTTCTTTTTGGCATTCGCTTCAAATTCGAAGGAAAAAATAAATGTTGTTTCAGAAATCTTTTTTTCTATATAGAGATATCGTTATATGTAATATATATATATATATATATATATATATATATATATATATATATATATATATATATATATATATATATATATACAAAAAATCTCACAGGAAAATGAAAGGTGGATTCCAAGTACATTCGATCTTGTTCAGTTCATTATCAAGGAATAACGAAAAAATTTACAAAGGTAGGATAAATATGTGTGAAAGCGAAGAGTAATGTCCCGCCCATGTACAACGAAAGGACACCAAATAGAAAAATAATATCAAAGACGGATGTGAAGTATCAAACCAAATAGATAAGGTCTACATCCGGAAAATTTTAACCTGTGCGCAAATAAGGCAGACACATATACATATAACTAACTAAGGGCTAAGATTTCAAATCAAAATTTAGTTCTAATAAGCCTTTTAATAACAGGGTCTAGTTTAAAGAGACCAGGGGATATATTAAAATTAGGACAGGTTGTACCTACTTCTTTTATTGGTAATTCTTTCAAGTGTATTAATGGTCAACATTTTGGAGATGTTGAACGTATCCTTCTCTCTGATGAAGTATGACACCTCCAATGACTTCAAGGATGTCAATGCTCGGCGCCATGCTTTTACTTCCAACATCCCTGCCTTATGGTCCAACGTGATCCAAGATTCCATCTTCCACACTCTCAGAAAACGGTCGGCAAAATTGGAACGTAGGTTGGGTCTTAAATTACAGCGCCTCATCTCCAACAGCTATTAGACTAAGAACAGCTGACCTGAAACGGTTGTGAACCTCTCCTCTCAAGAGTTTGAGGTTACTGAGCCAACACTTCTGCCCTCGGATTTGAACTGAACTTCTCCATTCCGTCCAGACCATCCAGTATTCCAATTGCCAATAGGTTTTGCTAATTTAGAAAAACCTAGTGACATTCCTAGCGAACATGTTTCTATTGCTAAAGTTGCATTTACCATTTTTTAGCCACTCCGAGCCATTATAATTACCTCTTGTTACCATTAGAAATAATGATTTATTACATATTACCAAAGCTGATAAATCTGGTGCTGTCATTATTATGGATAAAATGTCTTATATTGCTAAAATGGAACTATTATTAAATGACCATTCTACCTATTTCTCCCTAGATAAAGATCCTACGATTCAGGTTTATAGTGATTTCCATAAAAAAGTGCGTTCTCATCTTAAGCATTTTTCCGATTTAACTGCTAAATTTAAATCTAGTAATGCCTCTCTGCCACATTTATATGGTCTTATAAAGACTCATAAGCCAAATAACCCTATGCGCCCTATTATTAGTTTTGTTGGCTCAGTTTCCTATTCCTTATCTAAATGGCTTACTTCATACCTCACTTCCCTTGTTGGTACCATTTCTAATTCTCATATTAAAAACAGTTTGGACCTTAGTGAAAAACTCAACTCCATCCCTTACTCTAATAACTTCTCCCTTGTTAGTTTCCATGTTTGTTCTCTTTTTACTAAAGTACCCGTAAATGACCTATTCCTCTTCCTTACTGAAAATTGCGTAACTTTGATATTTTCTTGCCAGTTAATATTTTCATTGAACTCATCTCAATGTGTACTAAAAACTGTAAGTTTTCAGTGCTATAGTCCAAATAAAATGACTACCAATTCCTAGATTATCCTGCTTGGGGCGAAGATGCTCCACTATTCTGAGCGCGTACATTGCGCTGTTCTCCCATCGCTAATTAAGTATAGAAGTCGATGAGGGGTTCTTGTGGAATCAAAGTCGTATGATAAACAACCGGAACATGCCACGCACGAACATTTATTATTTGGCAAAACTCTCGATAGATCCTTTGATCATCCTAATGGTTTTCAATAATTAAGGACATACTACAGTTAAGTATTAATTATTTTAAAGAATTTCATTTAATATAAACCAAGAATGACCAGAATGAATTCAATAACACAAATTATAATCAACAACATTTATGAGAAGACTGAAAAATAGATTACCGCAAGAAAGGAAGATAAGTTTAAAGTAAAATATCGGGATGAATCAGAGTACTTGTAAAAGATGAAGGGGGACATAATTATTTAGGGAGGTTTTATTATTAAATATATAGTTTTGCGAAATCGCAAATCATAAAGGCAAAGATTCAGACCCAATTCTAAAGTTTTCCTTTAATATCGGATGATTAGATTGTGTTGTTTTATAGCGAAAAACTTTGTGGCTATCTTTGTTAACCTTCTCTAACTAGCTTGAAATAGTTATGTCTGGTTGTTGTTCGATTATTTAGTTAAAATCTTCATTAATTTTATATTAAAAAACTTGATAATTATTCTAAAGCCGTAAAATGTTACCCTCGTAAATGCCGAGCTTTCAGTGAAAGGAAATTGACGTGGATCAGTTCTTCGTACGATCTATTTCTAGGTTTAGATATAAATATCGTTGCTCGACGCTGAAGGCTAAACGCCCCTCAATATGACAATATCCTTTTGGTATAGGAATACCAAAATTGCTTGAATGTTACAAGTAAATTGGATACTCAGTGAACATTTCAATTGCACTGATTTAAACCTTATCCTCTGTATGTGCTATTAGTTAAGTGTACAGATATTACTTTGCTTTATTTTGAAAGAGATAACAGCAGCTAAAATTTGGACCTAGCAGTGATACCATGGATTTCATCAATGTACAGGCTCGGACGAACATCATATTTCTGCTGGTCATGCTTGGTTGGCAGAACATATATTATTGATGCCTTAATATAAAATATGGAGAGAGTAGATCCCCGAAAGCCTAGTTTTTATAAATAGATAAAGCGATTGCTGGTTTAAGAATGAAGGTTGAAGACGACATTTGCAGTGTCAGACCATCAATATCAGTAAGGGATGAAAACATCAATCGTGTGCGGTCACTAAGTGAAGTAGACCATCATTTATGTATACTTTTACCACAAAATTTGAACAGACGGGATGAAAACCCCGAGGACTTTTCGAAAAAACTCTACTCGTGTATGACACTTGGATATACCAATATGATCCGTAATACAAATTGCAATCTAAACACTAATCATCATTTGGTGGAAGATGACCCATCAAAGCTAATTCTGAATGATTAGATCTAAAGCAAATGGCTACTGTTTCAGAGAAAGGGGAATGTGTGATACTTGTTGACATTCTCGAAAGGCAAAATTCATCAACTGCTAAATTTAACTTTACTAATAGATTTTTAAAAATTGTGAAAAAGTTGTCTTAACACTTCGGTTATATCAATATTTGAAAGTTATTTGCCTTATCAAAGTTTATTACATTTTGCCTTGTTGGTAAGCTATTTATGGCATCTACGTTAAAAATATTCGTGAAATGTTACTTTACAATTTTCAAAGTGTGTTCCGAATCTTCAAAACGGACACACTCGGCATTTTGAAGGGGCCTAATTCAGTCTGGACTTGGGTAATGACTGTAATAATTAAATAGATAAAATCAGGCTATTTAGCGGGCGACTTTCACTGTCAAGTTGATCAAGAGAAGCTCTTAAAAAGCTTCACTTCACTTTTCGCATGACCACAGTATGCAGGAGGTTAGTGAGACTGCTGACAGGTGTTTGCAGTATTCATGTATTCGATGCAGGTAGAAATACGTTGTATAAGTGTTGACGTAGAGTATGAATGAATTTTCAGGTCTGAATAGATGTCATCTTTTGTTTTATAATTTACCTATAGATTTTGGTCTTTGAATTAGACCTTACCTAATATCTCTGACCTTAACATTGATAAGTAACTCTGCTTTTAACTTGTTTTAGTAATCTAACCTTTAACAGAGACTTTTTTTCCGAACTTAAGAGAAATCTAAAATTGGATGAATCCAGCAGAAAGGTGGAGGACAGAGATCTGGAGCAAAATGTTGAAGAAGAGGAAGTGAACATGGGTGAAATATATAGCCACATATCCTATTAAAGTCTGTAAGATCTGGAGTGAATACAATCTTCCATATCTCAACCACAGACTAATTGTCTTCTCACCACCTAAAATTCCCTTGGGGGTCAAATAAGACAATTAAAGTTGGGACACTAGAAACGTAAAAGGGTAGGAAGCATGAAAGCGTATAAAATATCAACAACCCTATTTGCAGCCAAAAGGAAATGCTAACTTATACCGGCTACTACCAGGACACATAAATGAACCATAAGAGCTACTAGCCTGTAATTTAGCTGCCAGCAAAAAATAGGTAAGAAGATTGTCGCAAGGTGACAGTGAAGAGGCCAGGCCAGAGAATGGGGATACAGATCCGCGTACGAGAGTTAAATAAATAAAGTCGATTGTGGTTGGCCTAAATAATCAAGTCTTAGAGGTTTTGGGATTAGAGAAACTAATAGGAGAAAACTATATAACTTACCTATACACAAAATATTAATAGCACAAGTAAATAAATGATAATAAATAAAATGAGCCCCGAGGCACCAAACAAGGGGGAGGAAGGGCGATACAAATGACTCGATGGGTACGAGAGTCAGAGAGAGAATGCACGGTGATTGCTTCCAGAGAAAATGGGAGAATGCATTTATCGGGGAGACTCATGTAAATCCTAATTAACTGGAGGCTTGAATAAGGAGAGTAAACGAGGTGCTGCTAAGTTGAACTTGCAAGATTCCTTCTCCTTCAACCTCGCTGAGAAATGAGCGAGGGATGTACTCCAGTAGTTGAACAAGGTCGATAACCGAGTGATAGATGTATGTCCGTATCTATCGTCTGTAGGCGGGAACTCTGGCCTTAAATACCAACAATCCCGGGTACAGATGACGCATCGCGTTCGAAGCTAGAATCCATTGGGGGCAAAGCAGTGTGTACGAGGCTGTACGTGGCTGCTAACCAAGACAGGGCTGTATTGTACTGGTTTCTCAAAGCTTTTCTTAAAGTATTTATATTGCCTCGGCGTAAGTGGGTCGCCGGGGGCCCCCCAAAAGGGGACGGGGGTCTCATTAGAATTGGCGCGCCAGGAAGATGGGTGTAGAATAGTCTCGGTGGTTTCACAGTTTTGCGCCAAGAAGGTCCTTGGCGCTATAGGCCTGGCCTCGGTCAGACGATGAGAAGAGAAGATAAAGAGAACCCAACCCGGCTCAGCCGACCGCGCGAAGTCTTGATGATCCTTTGTGGCTGTCTGGCCGTGCAGGTGCATCTTCTCAGGCGACACAGGTAGACGTTGGTTTCTATGAGGGGTGGAGCGGAGTAAATCTCCTCTCTCTGATAAAGATGCTTGTAAAGAAAGACGGACAAATGGTAAAATGATTATGTATATAAGAAATATAGCCCAAGTAGTCTAGCCACTCTTTTAAGTAACAGGTCTAACAGTTTACAGAGGCATCCCTTTGCGTAATCCTGAAGACTAGAAAAAAAACCGTTAAGCTTATCTAATGAATGGTATGTATTTACGTATTTGTTTTTTAAGGCAATAAAAGACAGAACTGTTCCATTATTTAAGGTTCATTAATTTGTTACATCTACCCTTTTCCTTGTTCCAAGCAGAAATTTTTCGTACTCTGTCCATATCTTCCAGCCCAGTTCACTCCCTGAACATCTTGCAAGTTTCTCTGTAGCAAACAGTCATCCTCCTCTTCTTCGCGTAGAAATTTATTGAGGTCCAGAAACGAGAATAGACAATCCATTTCCATAAGGAATCAAAATTTTTAATAACATCAAGTTTTGTTTTTAGTGCCAGGAACTCATCCCTTTTTCAAATGCACAGGACATTTGGGTGGGAGAGTAGTACACCCGCCAATTCCATGGCATCTCAAATAAGCTAATTAGGTTATACACTTTACTTTTTTTTTACTGCTTTGTGGAGCAAGGAAATATGTATAATTTGAGAGACGGAAATCTTGATCAAACAATTTAATTTTGAATTCTGGTTTTCATTTTCTCGTTAAAGATAACGTTTCTCTCCGAAACTAAATGCTGAATTAATTCTTGAATGTGAAAGATTATGAATAGGAGTATAGTATGATAGTTAAGCAAACATCCCCAAAAGTCGTTTGAATAAAAATAAATATATTAAGGGCATCTCCTAAAAAGGGTTTAGAAAAGAGAGGCATAGTTGTTTTTTATGGAAAATGAAAAGGTGGCAAAGAAAAATCACCTGATTATACTAAATAGACAATATTGCGACCATTGGGCAAAAATAGACAGTAATCGCTGAGGAGTTAGCTAGTATCAAACTTTTTCAGTTTTACCCCTTTGTGGAGAAGAGAAATTAAAGAATAAATGAACCTATCACAACTAATGTACTCTTGACGCAACCCAGAGCTTCCTATATCAGTATATTATATCTGTAGTTTTCGTAGATCTTCAGTTTCTTAACTTTTGTATGTTGCTAATGTTCGACCTTTTGGTAAATTTGGTATTTATCAATTCCTTTTAGATGTTTTGGGCATATAAAACTTATTTCTATTTATTCCTTCTTATTTTACTGTTATATTCACATTGATATGCAAATAAAATCTTTATGACCCTGCATTTATCTTATTTTAAAAAATTTCCGACGGATTTTAAAAATTTTAGGGGGATGTATGTGATTGAATCCGAATGGTGAAGCGTTAATACGGTACTACAAGGGATCTTTTTTAACCTATAGTCTACACTATGTCAGTAAATTGGAAATATTAATAGTTGCTTGCAAATGATTTTGATGTGAAAGGTAACAAATGAAATTTAATTTATAAGAGTAAAGTTATGCGAAATTGATCTAGAAATCAAGAAATCCTTTCTGTTATGTGTCATTCAATGATCTAAGGAATAGTTGCACGCCCCTCAATATATATTTTAGCTAAACAAATGTTTAATGATTTTCATTGATTTATTTTCTGAAATTTGAGTAACAAATTAAAATGGTGTGGTTACTAGGGTAGATGTGGAGCCAGCGACCGCTCACGACATCATCATGGCAAGATCTGGCAATCTTAGGCCATCCGCGGCATTTTATTGTGGTCGTGGCGACCCCGTCACCGGCCGGATAGTGGATCGGGGACCCTAACACCTATTCCAGGCCCTACCGCAGCTCCCCGAAACATTGCAGAAGCAGACTTACCGTCTCCCGAGGCCTCTCCCAGAGATCCACAGGGCCCAGGTCTGTGTTTATCTGTAAGCAGTTGAAGAGATGTGTGGTGTCATGTATCTTTATTAATCATTTGGGACAATTAAGTGGTTTGGGTGGTGGAAGATATTTTGTGCATGAATGATGTCAGGAGTGGTGAATTGTTTGTTCGAATTTGCTAGTGTTTTTCTGAGCTGCTTTGTGAGTGTTTGTTCTGAGTTGTGTATGGTTAGAGATGGTGCACTTAATATTTTGTTGTTGGTTCTATTTGTCAAGTATTTTTTTATGATCTGAGAGTTGATTGTTTTCTTGTTTTGCTTGATTGTGTCTTGTGTTGTTGTGTTAGGGTCTGTGTCTAAGTTGGAGTTGTAGTTGTTCTCGAAAATGGTCTACTTTTGGGTCTGTGATTAGGAGGTTGTCTGGCGATGTAATGGCGGGGATGATTTGGATGTTGTGTTTTCTGCCTGATTTGTAATGCATGTAGATTTAGGTGATTTTTTATTAGTATGATGTTGGCCTTGTCGTGTGAATGTTGGGTGTTTGTGTCAAGAGTGCATCCAGTGGCAGTCGGAAGGGCTTTATTGTCTGTATTTTTTGGTGTTAGTTTCTGAAATGATTGGGGTCCAAATTTTGTTGCCGTATTCTAATGCTGGTCTTGGGATTGTCTTGTATGTGGTAATGAGCGTTTCCTTGTTTTTTTCCCAGTGTGTAGTTGTGAGTGCCTTGATGAATTTGAGTGTTTTCGTGGCCTTACTATTGTGTTTTGTATGTCTTTTGATTATGGGAGTTTAGGGTCAAAGGTGAGGCCAAGGATCTTCGGTTCTTTTGTGGTGGGTAATGGTATGTTTTCTATGTTTAGATTCAGGGTTATCTTGAATTCGGCAGGATCTTGTATGAAAAAAATAGTAATTGTTTTGGTAGCATTTAGCTTTAGTGAGTTTTTTATTGTCCTTATGTGTATTTTGTTGAGGTAATGTTGTATCTCTTGTGAAGCATCTTCTAGTTTGTTGCGTGATGAGAGTATTGTAATGTCGTCTGCGTAGGTGACAATTTTTACTGTTTGTGGGAGATTGGTATATCTGAGGTGTAGATGTTAAATATTGTGGGGGAAAGTACTCCTCCTTGGTAAACTCCGGATTTTGTGTTTTGTGTTAAGACTTTGTGTTTGGCATTTTGAAGTTTTAGAGTGTTATCTGATGTTGGTGGTGGGTCTGGTGAGTTTGTGGACCTTGTTGATTAGTTTAGGTAGGTCTACTGTGTCTAATGCTTTGAACATGTCAAGACCGACTGCTATGGTTCATGTGGTGGAATTTTCGTGTTGAATTCATTTGTGATTATGTTGTTTATTGTGTGTAATGCTGTGGCGGTTTAGTGTATGGGTTTGAAGGCATGTCGGTGTGGTGTGTTTGTCATGTTGGATGGGAAGTAGGGTAGGATGATTTTTTCTAGTGTTTTGATTATAGGAGGAAGCAGTGGTTTTGGTCTGTAGGAGTCTCCTTTGTTTATGTCTTTGTTTTAGTTGGGGATTGTAATTATTTGTGTTTCCACCCGCACCAGACCTAACAGTATTGTCACTTGACTGCATTTATTGCTCTACAGCCAGTTCAAACATTTCCAGAAACTTGCAAGTAATCTCACCATACATGGGAGCTGCAAAGCCCCTCAAATGAGGCAAATAATAAAGATTATAAGTCTCGTCCTTGTTAATAAATAAAAAGAGTCAGCGTCTTTATTTAGCCACCCGCTCCATTGACACCCTATTAAAATTATACACTCTATCAGCTTGTATGAACAAACGTCATCTAACAACTGAATTCCTAAGCAAAACTGGTCATCGATCTTCAAAAAGACAACCAGCACTACTCTACTACGGACACAGCAAGTATTTCCGATATTACTGTGGCTTACTATGTCCCAGCCAGGACAAACACTAGTTCTGGTCGTGTCAGCTGGCCTAAGGGATGCAGCGGATTCTTTATTGGGATTTCCATCAAAGCAAAGGACCTATCAGCATTCATGACCATCGTTTTACCATGCTCAGAGATAATCAACGATGGCAGAACCTTATCAGGAACACACTTAAGCAGAAACTCAATACTTTAATTCGGCAACTCAAAAACATCACGGATTCCAAAGTCTTTTTGGCATAGCTGATACAAGCCTATATTTACGGTGTCCCCATTCATGTGACATACATTCTGAAGGAGCTAGGAAAAGTTTAACTCCTTGACAGCTTGGCAGAAACGACCACTTGCGTCCTAGTTCAAGATGAGTTAGGTGTCTAGAAGCAAGTCACAGCTCTCGCATGCAATAGTCCAACTTACCTCTATAGTATAGCGCAGCTCTCTCGCCGCTCAAAAACGCCCATCTCTTGAATACAAGTTGGCTAAACTCATCGAGTGTAGGAGAATAGACCCTTGAGGTCAACTTCGAACCCTTAGAAATACACGTGCCGAAAACTCGAAACAAATAGCTTGAGAAATAAGGTTAAACGAGGCAGGAGTAGGGTCAACGTTGCTTTATTAGGCACAGCGCTGATTACGCGAGGAGACCTATCACCCGCCCCTGAGGCGATATGATCTCTCAACCCCTATCCTCCTAGCGAGAAAGAATTCAAAAGAATATTCTAGAGGCCCCCTTATCTCGAATTCCTCTACTGGAAGCCGGCTATCCTCCTAGCTCTATGTTTGTCTAAGGAGAGCGAGCCGTGTCCTGAGGCTATTTCTCCGCCTCGTTAACCCCTATTTAACCCAAAGTTTGGCTCGATCGAGTTAGTACCCGCTCGCTCTACACACGTAGACTCGTCACGACTCTTGATTTGGCTCCCCTGTGGTTCATTCGTGCACTGAAAGCTAGAACTCTCCCCCGGTTGGACTCTGTCGTGGATTCGCGCAAGAACCTTGAAGTAAAACCTGTTCCTTTTGCAATTCTTGCCTCCCCAACATGTTTAACCACTCGGCGCTTCAAGTTTACATATTGCAAGCTGCCGTCACCCTGGGATCTGATTATAATCAGGTCTTCCCGTATCAATAATCTTTATTTGTATTTCGGCATAGCGTAGCCCCTTTAAAGACTACGTTCCAAGTCAGATCATTAACCCGCTATAATCCTTTTGATTTGTCTCTTCAACTGACACCGAGCGTCATTTTTTATCTGACCAATTATTTTCATTTACACCCACTTTTCTAAATATTTAATATTTTCTTTTATGTTATTAAATATTATTTTCCTCCTACTCTAAACTACAGTCAGCCGTATCTGCACTCAATTACTTTGATCGTTAATACCCACGTCCTTTGTGAGGGGGCGGTTTTCTCCCTATTTCTCATTAACTCCTCCAACGAACTGATCGGCCAAGCCCATCAGTGTATATATATATATATATATATATATATATATATATATATATATATATATATATATATATATATATATATATATATATAATACATATATATATATATATATATATATATATATATATATATATATATATATATAGTTGGTATACCACGATACTGAGCTAAGGGTCTTGGCTTCCGCTCACGCTTTCGGTACTCGAGTTCGTTTGGCTCATTCCCCGGTGAATTTCCAGGATGTAAGTTATCAGGCTGATGCTAGTATCACCAGAAGTAAAAATATGATTCCAATCGTTGTCTGTCAACCTGTAACTTTCGTGTGGAGAGATGCCAATAAATATATTTCTCCATTCTATCATCTCTCCTTCACTTCTCAAAGACAACCAAGAGTGTCCTATTGAAGTTTCGATCCTTCAGGAACTAGGAGTCTCAACACGGTGCGTAGTTCGGATACTCACATAATTTTGCACACACCAACGCCCCCATGAATTAGTCGATAAATCTACGGGATTGCACGAGCATATTTCACTATGAAATACAGAAAAACCTAACATCATATCTTCCGAGTTGTTGTTCTCGTTTCCACACCAGCTCATCAGTGCTTTCCGGTCATGCCTCAAGGCCTATCTATGGGACACTTTTCTCTGGGGAACTGCATCAGCTTTCCTCCTCTCTCACCTTGGGACTCAACTTTCTCTTGGACAGCCGCTAGAGCGCCTTTATACTTTTGGCTTTGCCTCGGGAAAGCCGTCAACTTCGATTATCTCATCGCTACAAACTATCTTAGTTAATCCTTTCCTGATCTAATCTAAGAAACTTCTTTCTATCTTTATATTCTCTGGACGGTCTCTCATTTTGCTGTTCTTATTTGCTAGCGTCGGTCACCCTCATGTTAGGAGCGAACTTACTTCAACCATTTTCTCATTTCCAGGAGTTATAAAGGTATGCTTTCACAAACGAATTGTCTGGAAGCGATATTTACGGGACTCCGTTTTCGCTTGGCACATCACCCTAAACCCGTATATGACCTTGGCTGTTGTGGGTTTATTGCATCTCCTGACCACCCATATGGGTGAGACATAACTACGCGTAAACCATCTGTTTACCTTATTTCGATCACAAGCGTACAATCATTCATTAGTGTATATGTGATAAACTCTTGGATATTAAATTATACTGGCATTTTAGGATGTCAAAATTACTCAGTTCCTTGACCCCTTTCCCGTGGTTTAGTTCCGACGCGATAGAAGTCGACTACACTGAATTTCGGAATTGAAGTAAAAGAGGTAGGATAAGAAAAAGATTTTTGAGAGAAAAAAATGTAACATTGGGTGAGAGAGAGGCTGTATAAATTAGTATTAGAAACCTATAATGATTTGGAGCAAAAAAAGGACACTCGCATACAAATAGGGCATCTAATCTTGATCGAGAAAGAATAGACAAAAGACAAATGCTGGAAGAAAGAAATAATGAGAGTTAAACAGATTTGAATGGAAAAAAGAGAGGAAATCTAAAAAGTGTTGAATATTGCAGAGCATGTTGTAGCGAACCTTCTCAATCTGAAGCACTGGTAGCGAAATGTTGGATTAGACACTTGCACGCATATCACGATCATACTACTTTGGTTGCTTATTTGTGGGCTCTATTAATATAGGTTATTAAAGGTTTAACAGAAAAAGAGTTTATGATAGGGCAAATCACTATATATATATATATATAGGTGTGAGAAGAAGTTGAAAGTAATTAACTAGACTTTAATAAATGTGTGTATGCGTGGTTTGCCATAGAGAGAGAGAGAGAGAATATTAGAATGCCTTGAATAGTTACCCAAATTGAGTGCCGGTATAACCTCGCTAAATATCTTGCATCTGAAATATTGCGGATCGCGTGCCATTTGTGTCCCAGCCTTAGTAAAATGGCATATCTTGAAAAGCCTGGAAGCCTGAATCTGAACATGTACCTTCCACACATTTTCACCTTCGTTAACTTCTCTTTCTTTACCAATGTCTCTTTACTTTATATAAAATATGCCCCTTATGTCTTTGCTTTATGGTTATAAGTACGAGGAGCGGTCAATAGGTTTTGCAACTCGAATATAAGGGAACGAGATATGAGGAAAAGTGTTTTATTATTTTTTATTATAACTACCCTCGACTTCAATGCACTTGCGCCCCTTGTCCCTGAGGCTTCGAATTCCCGACAACCAGAAATCTTCCGACTGCTGCTCAATCCACTCCTGGGCAGCGAGCTGGACATCTTCATCGTCCTTAAACCTTGAGCTACAGGAATAAAAAGTAGTCGTTAGGGGCCAGATCTAGACTGTAGGGGGATGGTTGAGCTCCTCGAATCCGCACTCGCACAGGGCAGCTTGTGCAACTCTGGCCTTGTGGACTTTGACGACGTTGAAGTTGATCATGGGGCGTGAGGTTTCTAGGTACTCAACGGGCAGAGACCTTGGTCATGGCCAAATTGTCGTGGATCATGTTGATAACACTTTCATGTGATATTCCAAGTTCTCGCTCGATTACTTCGACCTTTACCCGTCGATTTTCGAGGCTCATCTTCTTTACACGGGCCACATTGTCCTCGTTGGTCACGTCTGACAGGCGTCCTGGACGGGAATCATCTTTAAGGGACTCACGCCAATGGCGTAATTTCCTATTTCACGCAGCAATGGTTGCATAGGAAGGATGGTGTCGGTGTACACTGCAACCATGCGTTCATGGATCTCTTTTGCATTCCTCCCTTAGTTGGTTAAATATTTGATCACTGCAAGGTGCTTTACCTTGTCCATTGTTCAAAGATTTGTGACTGACGATCTGCGATCATCTACTGCTTCTTAAATAGATGAAGAAGGAGCGTGCGGCTGCAGGTTCTTACTTGTCATAACTTGTCCTAACACCTTCAGAAACAGCCATCCCCCTTTCTCTGTTTTGCCCTACCGAATCGCAAAACTTATTGACCACCCCTAGTAAATAATACAACTAAAAATAACATTGAAAATTACCTAACGTACATTGATAGGGAGGGAGGAAAAAAGATACTAATTATACTTAGGAGGTTGGCCATGACGGCACCTTCATTACAACGAGATGAAATTATTTCAGTACAAAATGTGGCTAAATTCGCAGTTATCAATTCAAAGTTCGGACCTGTACACAAAGGAAAATCTTGATTTTTGTTTAGACGCACCCCACCTAATAAACCTTTTCTTCATTATGAATGTGGGTAGGGCTAGAAGATTTCACTTCTTTTCGTCCCTTGTTAACTCGACGTTTCCTTTCTCTAAATTTAACAGATTGCTGGGGGAAATTATCTTGTTGAAGGATTTTTCTCTTTAAAATAAATATTATAGATTCATTATCTGTTATCTGACAATGTATATTTGGCTCACATCCAAGCCATTATCTTTCATTGCACTTCCGACAGCTCTGAAGGCTCATTTTAGCTATTTCCTTTCTTTGTATAAATTTGAAACAGCCAAAATATAACATTTTTTAGGCAGTATATTTTTAAGGCCTCATACAAAGTATGTTAGCAAATTACTCGTTGGTATGAATAACCGCATAGGAACACTCCGTTCTATTAAAGAACCGTAGCTAAAATGCCTCCTCCCTTATCTAAATGTAGTATAGATAGGAGCAGCAAAGGCTTATCACGTAAACTGTGAGGACAATTAAATAAAATAAAAACGGAAAATTAAAATTATGGAAGTGCGGTGAATTATGTATGTGTAAAATATGAAAAAATTATAGTTAGGGTTTTTAGTCGGTCTTCACGAGCGCCTCGTTTACCAAGGAAGGATTAAAGTAGTTGAAGAAGTTTTCATCTGGCTGACCATACTGTAAGCTTCTCTTGTCTCTTTTTATTACTGTAAAATTCCAATATCTCTTATAATTGCTATAATTTTCTCTTCACTGTTTTATCACTGTAATAATTTTCATTCCCTTTATTAGTAATTTTGTCTTTCTTTTTAATTACTCCAACTTGCTCTTCTTTCTATTTCACTTCTTACTTTTTATAATAGTTAGATTCCCTTCTCATTTTTAATTACTGTAATTTTTTTTTTCTTTTATTAGGAGTGTATTTTTCTCATATATATTCTAGTTTAGTATACTATACTATACTAAACTAGATTAGGGTAAGGTAGGCTATGGTAAAAAGGATTTACTATGCTAGTTAACCTGGTCGCCAGCCAAATCCGGCTGGCGATTAGGTTAACTTTTTGTTCGATAAAATTACCACTGGGGTTTCTCCAGTTTGAAACTGGAGCCGTGAATGGGTGCCAAATCTCCGCCCTTGTCCATAATACAGGGTTCACGTGCATTGTTGTATCCGATGCACTACTCCCCCTGTGGCTCCAGACCACGATAGGTTTGCCCTAGTTTATCATTACTTGAGGTGCGCCAATAAATTCCCCATTGTTCACTGCTACATTAAATGCGCGTATTTTACTGGTTGGGCTGAAGTCGTGGCAGCCTGCATCAAGTTTTGTTCAGTCCTAATTGGTCAGTACCCCTAAGTCTTCCGACTCCGTGGTTCAACTCGTTACTACCCATCCCACGCGAAGAAGGAACTGAAAGTCCCTATACCTATGGAATCGACGTGTGCTCTCGAATTCCAGAGTACAATGATCCATGACTTTGTCAAAAGCCAAATGGAATGTGAATCTCTTTGTTCCCTGTGGACAAAGTCCCAGAATAAGCCCCACGAAACCGTCAAAAGGAATAAGGTTATTTCCTTCCTCGTCAAGGACAACCTCCTCTATCGAGTGCGCACAGCGGAAAACGAGTCCCGCACACTATGTGTACCCCGTTCCCACGTCCCTCTAATCCTGCAAACGGCTCGCGATAGCCTATTTGCTACTCATTTTAGTCACACGAGGACCACTGAGAGCATCTTTAAATATTGCCACCGAAAATTGGGATCTACCCTTAACCACCCTTCAGATCCCTTCTTTATCGAATGCGGGAACACAATTTGACAATTGGCCAAGGCAAGTGCCACTTCGCTTTTGGCACTATCACTTGCCTTGGCTTTCATATCGGGAATAATCGATTAGCCCCGCAAGAAAAGATCCAAGCAATTTCCTTTTTTAATCCACGTATTAATTTAGTTCAGTCAATAAATTTGTGTAATTAACCATATAATAAGAAAACGCGAATCTTTTATGTATATATATATTTTGTATTGTTTATTTATCTCTGTAAAATGAATTCCTTTTGTATCCTTATTTTTTTGTGGTGTTTTGTATAATCATAGGATAACTCACCATCGGGCCAATGAACCCCACTTAATTGTATCATATAGAAAATATCTTTCGGCAACCATGACGTAGCATTGTATATTCTTGTGTATGTGTATGGTATACCCTCCTTCACCCCACTAGCTCGACTATTTTCGCCAGTTACGAAAGTGCTCCTAGATCTCCAGTCCTTCTGCTGATAGTGCTTGGACACAGCCCGACTGTCCCAGAGACAAAAAAAGCAAGAGTACTTTGTAAAGCCCGCTTGTATACCCATAATGAGCCCAATGACCTTGAAATCCCCGCAGAGGTTTCAATGGTACTGGTTAACTTGACAACTTCCATGAGGAAGTCTATATTGTCATACACTTCTTTAATGAGAATTCTGGAGTATTTATTCCCATTGAGCAGTAGCATAGCCTTCAGACTTCATTTAGAAGAGTCTATGAAAAGACGCCAATCTGAAGGATTGTGTGGAAAACTAAGGAATGCTGTAGCACAATCTGTTTTCAATATCACAAAAAGAAGTGAAGTCCTTGTTCCGTGTCCTGAAACTGGTGAACCTTACATCTGACTTAACCAGGTTCCACTGCTTAAGCCGGGATGCCATGAGCTATGCCTGCTACATAGATAGATAAAAATTATGGGCAAGGTCATTCAGTTCTTCTCGCGTGAACCAGTGGGGCTGATTTCTACTTGTTCCTGAATTAACAGAGACATTATCTTCAAAAGAGATCGAATTGGCATAATATTGACCTGAAGGCATTTCTTCATCTGATGAAGAAAGAAGATATTTATTTGCTGGGAGTGTATGGATGGGAAGATCATCTGATTCGGAACCGGTCTCATAGCTTAGGGAAGGTTGGGATATTTTATATTTTTCTAGAAGAACCATTAAAACCAATTATATTTGTGAGATAAAAATGACAATCATCTCAATGGCTTTTTGGCTAGCCAGACCATCGGGACACCAAAGTTGAAGGCTGTTTTCTTGCCATTGAACCATGCAATCGTCCATTGCAACAGGGTTTACAACAGATGTGTGGGACGCACGATTTGTCCTGATCTCCAGTTTTACAGTCAAAATACTGAAAGTAAGCATTCCTCAGGAGAGAAGTAATTGTTCGACGCTGTGCAACTGTAATGAAATCTCCACATATGTAACAGAATGAATTTGCCTTGTTGATGCATTCTCTGTGTTTTGCAGTGCCGGACAGCCATTGTAGATATATGCATCAACTCACAAAATTCTGGAAAAACAAAATAAACATTGATCATATATATGGTTACAAAATACATATGGTCGCAAAATCATAATATAGGCATGTGTCCAACATATAAAATGGTTGTATAACATGATTGTCGAGCAGCCCTAACCAAACAATCTAGGAATAATGCTATTAAAGGTTTTAAAACATTAACGTTTAGTTAGACATGGGTGAAAATTTGGACAGCCCGTTTGCTTGAATTTAACCATGTAGATATATTATATTGAGTAGAAAGCTTAAATATAGTTAGTGCAAGATATATTTTTTCTAATATATATAATATATAAGATATATATTTTCTAATATACCTGAGAACTAATTAAACAATTAGTTCTTAAAAAAATTAATAAAGAAATGGCTAACCTTTGACTTCACTAGTTATCAAAAACAACTGAGGAGTAATAGAGAATTGATAAATATTCAATAATATGCTAATACATTATACCTAACATTCAGATAAAAATATACACTAATTTAAGCTGAATTCTGCCCACAGGTATTTTTAAAATACTTCTGGGATGTATTGTCGCATTGGTAGCATTAGGGTTTTAAAGAACACGATTTCTAAAATTTCTAATACATATATACTTCAAAAACTAGAGGTGATGAGTAAAAACTGGTTTTGTATCTGAAATCAGCACCCCAAATTAGGCTAGAACCACCATTTTTGTGCTCCCTCAATTTCTCTCTAAACCAATGTAATTTATAGAACAAAAGAGATAAATGTCTACAGTAATAAAGGGTTTAATAATTGAAGGTTTTAAGGTTGGAGGGAATAAAGAGCTAAGGAGTTGTATGACTATAGTGTTTAACAATTTATTGCTCTTCCACGCAAATAATTAGGGGTATTTAGCTCACCTTTAAAACTTCAAAAGAAGCACTTGATGTGACCTATTGAAGTCTTTAGGCAAAAAAATTACCATAAGAAAATGAAAAAAGTTCTCATACCTAAAAGGTAAAGCAAGAAAGTATAAACCTAGCATACTGAAGTCTTAGTTTGAAAATTAAGTTTAGTGGCAAATTAAATTTAATGGAAAATAAAAAGGTGGTAATAAAGTAGACCACAATGTAGGCAATGATGGTATGCGGTTGGTATAATAGTGAGTATCCACCTTCACACGCCATCAGGGACGCCTGTGCGACACTCTTCATCCATGTCCAGCGACTGACTGCATTCAAAAGCTATACAGTCTATTTTTGAAGCTTTCTATTGGACGATGCTTCTTTTTTATAACTACTGAGCCTATTATACTCATCAACAACTCTATTTATAAGCCAATTTCTATTAATCTCTAAACTAAATCTCAACTCGTTTGGCCTAAATCCATTGCTAGTTGTCCTATCCTGTTCAGTTAAGTAAAAATAAGAACCTATGTCTCTTCTTTCATGACCTTTCTACAGGTAAGCTCCTCGACGCATGAATCATTTTTGTCATCTTTCTATTTAAAAAATGAACCGAATTGAGAGAAAGAGAGCGGAAGAGAGAGAGAAAGAGAAGGTAACAAGGAGTAACAAGGAAAGTAGGTACCCTAGGAGACCTTACGGTCCATTCAAAGAGGGTACCTTTGGACTATCAATCAAGCCGGCACATGACTGCTCAATTGTTTTGCGTCCCTAAACGGCCACTTTTCAAGACTTTGTCTAGTCTTGACTTGAACTGGTCAACAGATTCACTGTTGACAACTTCCACTGGAAGTGCGTTCCACTTACCGCAGATACTGTAGGTGAAAAAATTTCCACACATATTGCGGTTGTAACGCTTCAGTTCAAGTTTGAAGCCGTGATTGCGCGTTCTGTTCTCACTTAGTGTGAAAATATCCCGGTAGTCAACATTGTCGAACCCTCGAAGTATTTTGAAAACTTTGATGAGCTGACCACGCAGTCTATGGGTTTCCAGCGAGAACAGATCTAATTCCCTTAGTCTATCTTCATAACTTTTATGTCGAATAGAGGGAATCAGTTTGGTTGCCCTAGCTTGTACGCGTTCCAACCTTGCGATGTCCTTTCGAAACGATGAACTCCAAAATTGTTCGGCATACTCCAGGTGCGGCCGAACGAGGGAGTTGTACAGACAAAGTACTATCTCCTTGTTACAGGATCCAAACTGGCGCTTTATGTAGCCTAACATCCTTTGGGCTTTCTTCTCTGCCTCGATGCACTGTTTCGAGAACTTGAGGTCGCTATTGGGCGTAACATCAAGTCCTTCTTAGTGTCAATCGATTTAAGAGCAGTGCCCTTGAGGATATAATAAGATTGGGGGTTTCTGTGGCCGATATGCATTAATTTGCATTTGTTCACGTTAAAAGGCATTTGCCACGTGTCCGACCACTCCCCAATCTTCACAAGATCTTTCTGCAGGCGGGCAGTATTTCCATCCTTTGCAACGTTCATACCAAGCTTGGTATCGTCGGGAAATTTAAAAATCTTGGCAACCATGTCACCGTCCATGTCGTTGACGTAGATAATGAATAGTAGTGGTCCCAGGACAGAACCTTGAGGCACCCCGCTAGTAACAGGCACCCACTAAGAAGCCTGTCCATTTACCACCACCCGTTGCCGTCTGCCACTCAGCCAGTTCTTGATCCAGCCGGCTACTTTTCCGTCTATGCCCAGCACTCGCACTTTCCGGAGAAGGCGGCGGTGTGGTACCTTATCAAACGCTTTCTGATAGTTTAAGTAAACCACATCCACCGCCTTGTCCCGATCGTGCTCACTGAAAACGAAGTGGAAGAATTCCACAAGGTTCGTCAGGCATGACCGTTGCCTTCGGAAGCCTTGCTGGGAACTCCTCAGTAGCAGGTTTGACTCTAAATACTACGTCATTTTGTCCACCATGATGCTTTCCGTGAGTTTACCGACTCTCGAAGTCAGACTGATAGGTCGGTAGTTTGACGGATGGCTGGGGTCTCCTTTCTTGAAAATCGGAGTCACCTCCGCCTTACGCCAGTCTCTAGGAACGCATCCGGTGCAGATTGACCTGTTAAAGATAGTGAACAGATGTCGTGATACTTCATCGCACACTTCCTTCAACACCTTGGGTAGAAACCCGCCCGGTCCAGGGGACTTATTCGTCTTAAGGTCAGCGATCTTTTTCGGGTTTTTTTCCTTCGGTGAAATCCATTTCCTCCAGCTTTTCCCCCGAGTAGGAATACGTGGGTTGGGGGATGGGACCACACTCTTTAGTAAACACTGAGGAGAAGTAGTCATTGAGAAGGTTAGCATTTTCTGCATCTGAGTGAGTTAATGCACCCTCCTCCTCCACTAAGGGCCTAATCCTACAATGGATTGGTTTACGGCTATTTACATAGCCGAAGAACTCCTTGGAATTCTCCTTGCAGAGTCTCGCCACTCGGAGTTCCTCAGAAAGAGGGAGAGGAAGAAAGAAAGAGAAAAAGATTGAGAGTCATATCGAGTTACATACATGTATAGGTCACAACAGACCATGCGATTCATAATAGGAGCCTGAGGTAAGGATTAGGGAGGAGATGGTTATATTTATTTACAATCACATTTTTTGCTCTTAATTGTTGTTGTTGCTCTAGATCTCCTTAAATCAAATTTTTTCTTCCTAATTTTAGCGAATTACTTAATTTATGTGAAATGTATATTTAAATAATAGTATTTTTTAGGAAGTTTTATAGGAATGTAGACTTAAGAGGACATCATGTCATGGTTATACGTTCGAATCAAGTTTGTTTTACTCCCACTGACCGATTTGGCTTTTATCGTTTGCTTGCCTCAAGATGCTAAATCTTTATTTGAGAAGATCTTTATTAGAGAGCCAGCAAAGGAGACATCCCTTAGATAACACACATAAAATCTTTCTCTTAATTGTTATAGCGTTAATGTATTCTTTTAAAGAGGTAACTGCTTCTACATTTATTACTCACTCCAAAGATGATGCCCAGCTGGCCAACTATGGGCTAGAAACTTAAAGAGCTTAGATTTTCTTCATCATATTTAGAAAATGGTGTCAAACTCACCTTAGAACCAACTTTTATACCGGTGTGGTTCTTATTTAAAGAAATAGTCGCCTTTTAGGCAATAAGATATTGAGCACCCAAATATCCCTACCGTTAAGGAACCCCTTGAAAGTGTTGTTTGTTTTTATAGCTTCTCGGGAACAGATGGCATCTCTATTCCCTCCGACCGTTTGGCAGATCAAGAGAAAAAGCTTTGATCCTACAGCCTGTAGTGTAGGTTTCTTATACTTTACAATAATTAACTGTTGCCGCGCCTTCTGTGCAACTGTTCTATATGACCAGGCTAGAGTGGAGGGAGGCTGTTGCATGCTGTGCGAATTTAGTAACACGCATTTGCAGGTGGGTCACAAAACATCTATGAAATTGAAGTTCTATTGCTACTTAACCTCACATCGAATACATTCATGTGGTGTCACAGTTCTGATTGCATCTACCCGTATGTGGAGGTGTTGTCTCGTATTCCCTTTTCTTGGCTTACAGAGTGCCTAGAGTTTAAAAGATACAGCATTCTCCGCTGGCTGAGAAGGCCTTGTAATTGATAATAGCATTGTGTATCTACATATTTCATTTTATCTATAGGTAGATTGTTATGCAATATACCTTATACTCGTATCTGTCGAATAAATAGAGATGTCGTATTACTAATCACTAAAGCTTTTGTCGGCGAATGGAAATTCACTGAATAATAAATCTGGCAATTTTGTCAAATATGTTACAAATATTTGAAAGCAATTATATCCTCTTCAGAATTTCAAATCATTCATTTTAGAGACTGATGTTTCCGTGTTAACACTAACCTTAGGAATCCAATTTCAGTAGGTGGCACATACAAATTTACACTCGCTTTGCAGTACGAACAATTTCAGGAGATGACACTAACAAACGTAGACTCGCTTTGCACTACGATGATAATAAATTTAAATATTTTTATCAAAAGTTCATCGTCTGGTGATTTAGAATCAAGAAATGTATTTTGTTTTATATATGCTTTGGGAGGAAAAACAAATTGTTAGAAATAACAATTTGTTAGCAAAACAAGCCTTCTAAAATCTGAGGAGAGGATTCGGAAAATATTTTAATGATAGAGACAAATGAAAGGTGAAGATGGTTCTCAGTGTTCCAAAAGAATAAAAGGTTAAGAATTGTATTACAACATTTCTCTTTTAATTGCATGTGTCATGTTCATTTTTTACCTCTTAATGGCGGTGTTTCAATATCCATTAGAGGATTCATTTTTTGTATGTCATTTTTGTCAAATGTGATAGATTTTCAACCTTAAGGTACAATCTACACTGTTGTAAAAGGGATGGAATTCAACTCTGCTAATTTGATACAGGGCTCAGAATAGAGAATCAGCCAAAATATTTTTACTTTAGATTACATTACAAATCGACAAACAAAAAAGTCACTAATGTGATATTGTTTAATAAATTGAACGAAAATAGGAATTTAAAATGAAATTTATTATTTTGTGAATGAAGAAGAAATCTCTCAGAAATTATAACACAAGAATCAGCTGGAAGACGAATTGATGAATTCATATTTATAATAGACAAATCCCTCTATAATTGCATCAATACGAATAAACCAGTGAATATTAAGAGCATAGTACATACTTAAAAAACGTAAAACGATGAGCAGGGTAGGTACTCTGTGACGTCAATTAGGGGAATGAGATGGTCAAACGTAAAAAGGCAGTGTTGACCGATGAATGATGATATTCGGCCTGGAAAAAGTAGCTTCACATCAGGATTAGGAATGCATCCCGCGAATAGGCAGCATTAAACACTGATATCTATAAAAGTTTTAATCGAAAACTACTTAGACTTTTAACTCTTTTAATGTTACTTATAACACATTTAACAGCTGTAAGTGTTTACAATTCAGGGCCCACTAAACATGTCAAAAGAATAATTTACGGCCTTTCAACAACAAAAATGGAACAGAATATGGCATAAATGTCGGTGGGTTGCAATCGTTTTACAGTTTCATCGGATCTTATGATTTGTGTTGCCATCTCTAAATTAGGATAATTTTGCGCACCTGGTTTCAATCTATGTTAAACTAAACTGCAAATATATACAACCTAAATAAAGCAATTAATATATTATTTTATATTTACAGTCCTAAGTGTGTTAAAAGTATCAAATATACCTAATGAAATTGTAGTAAATATAAATTTATCACATATAAATTTCGAAAATAGTACATTTTGATGAATCCGTAGAGAATGTAGGTAAATTATGCTCATATCCCACAAACCCCAACACAACAAGGAAAAGAGTATAAAAGTAAAACCATAGAGCCTTAAAAACAATAATATATTTACACACCTCAATTCACTTTGGGTACAACTTATATTAACAAATATCGACTCACTTTGAGTACAACTTATATTTACAATTAAAATCAGAATTACCTTTACTTAACCAAGTATTCACAGCACAAAATCAACTCTGAACAAAAGCGTTTAGTTTAGGAAAAGTGAGCTATGTCATTAAATAACTCACCAAAGAAGAATCAATAGAAGTCAGCAAAGAAAAAAACACTATAAAGTAGGGAAATAGACTCACTAATGCGTAGATAACCTGCAGGATCACAGGTATCTTACAGAATGAGAAGTTACTCGAATGGTTTCTCTCGTACTTCGTAAGAGGGCAATGTGACTGTTGATTCATCCTGAGCAAACCTAGGATAAAAAAAATTGTCGCATAAATTTACTAAGGGGAGTTTTATGACGTTCATCCGGATCCTCATTGGTGGCCGCCAGAGGAGATCACTAGATTGAAAGTCTGATATTCTGAGTTGAAGTAAGGAAGATAGGAAGAGAAAAGTAGATGTGTATTAAAGAATAAAATTTCTATTAGAGAGTGAGAAGAAATATTAATTTGGCAGAGTTGCAAGATAAATAATGATCGGGCTAATCAATATGTTTTTTTCTGTATTTTTAGTGTTTTGTTATTAAATGCAATATTATTTGACGTTCAAACAGTTGTCATTGTAGAATTTATATTTTTGACTTTTACTTACTCTGTGAAATACGTTGTAGTTTCTCTATATTTTATGTGCTATTGTTTTCGTTCGTGTTTTGATTTTGCTTCGTTTTAGTTGTAATTGTTATTATTCTCTTACTTTAAATATGATATCATGTTTTATTTTCTTTGTTTCTTCTTTCGGTAGCAATTTTCTCAATAATCAGGAGCGATTAGTGAGTTTCGGGTGAATTTTCTCACTTCTGTATATTGCTTAATTCGGGATAAATTCTTCAACTCGGATGTGTTACATACATTTCGTTTCATCGGTCTTTCCTTCTTTGTTAGTCTTCCTATGATTATTATTTATTTTGACTCGCTATTTATGCATCGAAAGCTGCTTAATTGCCCCTTTCTTGTTTCTTCAACCAGCTTGGAAATCTTACATGACGGGTACCTAGCCTATTTTTTAATAAAATTGTTCATATACATAGATAGACCTGTTTATCCTTTTTCCCTAGCTGTATTGTTAATTATTATACATATATGAAACTATCTTCCAAGTTTTCTCAAACCTTCGATTAATGATTAAGTTGAAGTGCTTTCCACCACATTCCAAAGGAGAGGTAATTCGGTAGCTTTCTTTGCTCGTGAGAGCCTTCTCCAGCTTGTATATGAGTAGCATTATTTTCATTTTATGATTATCAGGATCGTAGCCAGTATTTAGGCAGGCGTTAAAATTGTCTTAATTCTTCTATGAATGCACTTTCTGTCATTGCGAATGCTTAGTTAGTCTTGATTGCCCCGGTGCCTTTCTCTATGAAGTTGTGGATGGCGTTTTCCCCTTCTTCTCTTTTTATTTAGCGCCCCGTTACCTAGCATATCTTTTCTTCTTTGATCGACCTGGTGGCAGAGTTGCGTCCTATGAATACTTACATACGTTTAGCTGGTTGATTATTCTATTTTCTAACTCTATATCTAACTCCTCAATCTCCTACTGACTCATATTAAATTTATTTTACCAATGTTCGCAAAATATTTGTTCGATGTCTTCTTATACTTTTCTCATATTTTAGTTTTACTTACATTTTTCGTTTTTATAATCCTTTCATCCTCTTTATTTTTTACCAGAATTGCTGAAATAAAACTCATTCTTTAATTTTGCGATCTCTTCCTCCCAGGTTTGTTAATGTTGTTATCTCATAAATTGCACGAGATATTGCATTATCTCTCGCATTCTTCCTCTACTTTTCAATGAATATTCCCTTTTTGTTTATTACTGGTATATTTGTTCCAGTTAAAGGTGTAGTGCTTACATAAGTGGTGACCATCTTGATAGTAAGATGTTCTTTTACAATTTTTTAATCGATGCGTCGTCTTTATTGTTTACGGCTTCGTCTAGGTCCTGTAAAGCTTCAGCTATTTCTTCGAGGTTTTCATTCTGTGGAGGTTTTCTATGAACTAGGAAAACTAAATGGGGTTTCCGGTGATAATCTTGGGTGTTTTGACCTGGACACTGCAAGAAAAGTTTTAATGTTCGAATGATAGTTGAAATGGAAGTGAAAGTTGACCACAAAGATTTTCGACCTCCAAACATGATGGAGTGTAAAGCGTAGGGAAATTTGAACCTAGACTTAGAACGATGTTTCTACCCAAACCTGACTCTTTGCACGTCACATTACAATCACCAAGAATGAGGGCAGGAATTCTCTGATTGAAAATGAAAAAGAAATTGGGAATAGGTAAAACTGGGCACCTTGGTGGTTGTTATTCGGTGGTAATGGTCAATAACCCAAGTTCCCTTTCCATTCCAGCTGCCACAGAATGATTCCTCAAAATCTTTTCCGAGACGAAACTTAGTATTTTTCTTGATTGCCATAGCCACACCGTCGTAACGCTACTCGGTGTGATTTTACTGTTATTACTTCCTAATTCCATATTTTTATATTGTCTCTTTCGGTGTTAATATCATGTTCACAGATTAGGATATTTTATGCGTCAAATTCCCTGAAAGTTTTTCCATACAGGGTTCTTTTCTTGATACAGCCATCAGTATAGATTGTCAGTTTATTTA
This sequence comes from Ceratothoa steindachneri, assembly GCA_963969495.1. Taxonomy (NCBI): domain Eukaryota; kingdom Metazoa; phylum Arthropoda; class Malacostraca; order Isopoda; family Cymothoidae; genus Ceratothoa; species Ceratothoa steindachneri. The sequence continues at coordinate 33,661,686 of OZ018326.1, forward strand.
TAAACATATTTTTGTGGCTATTTGTTTTCCTTTCTTGTCTTTTTGACTGAAGTAAGCTGTTCCTTTGTTTATTTTTGCGTGTCTTTATCTCTAATCTACTTTGATAGTTTACATGATGCCTGCAATTCGCTTAATGCAGGGCTGGTTTACTCTTTCATTCGCTTTTTTGGATTCTTTCTTTCCTTCTTTCTGTTTGAAATAGCTTTGCCCCTTCTTTTCACTAAGCGTTGTTTGTTATTCATTGTTTCCTCATTCTTTTCACTCTCATCATTTTCTGAATAAACATAATCCTCTGTCACTGATCGTTTCGTTTTTTTTTTGTTTCTTGCACCTAGCATACCTTAAAACTACAATGTACAGGATGGAAACACAAAGTCTAGATTGCTATTTACAAATAATTTTACATATTCTTAGATATCATTAATTAATTAGCTTCTTTCAGATTCATTCATGTTTTATTGAATTTTGTAAATCAAAGTGTAAATTCAATAAAAAAGACTAAGTTTAAGTAGGGCTGGAAATGTGAAGCAATTGATTACCTGTATAGAAGCGCAAGGACAGCGATCAATAGATGATCTTTTTAAATAATTCAATCCTCTTAAATCAAGAGTGTCATACACTTATGAAATTTTGGAGAGAAGGAAACCTTGTGTTGCTAGAAGATTTCTCTTTCAAGCCTGTGTTTGTTTGATTGTCTCTAGGCGTCTACTCATAATTATTTGCTAATCTGCATGAAATTCGATGAAAAGTTTCACAGTGAAATAAAGCTATTCTTACAACTCGTGAGTCCGACAAAATGAAAAGAAACCTTCCTGAAAGTGTTTTTATCTATATTCAAAATAGACAAGCTTCTTACTTCCGAAATTTAAGTCATTTCTAAGTTATTACAGTGAGACTAACCTTAATTTACATATCTCAAGGTTATAGTATCATTAACGAATGTTAGAAGAAATATTTTGATACGTTTATAAGATGTTTCACAGGACTTTTTAATATATACTCAACTCTCGACAGGGTCAGAGGTGCTTATAGTATGATTTCTCACCGAAAAAATGAGGTCGCTTTCATTTGTCACAAGAGAGAAAATATCCCAAGAGTCAGCAGAAACAGAAATGAAATCTATGAGATTGTATCTCTTTCTTTTCTTGCTGCCTTATAAGATTTGTTATAGATACAAGTATACCATCAACATATAAATTTGCCTTGAAAACCCTACCTTCTATCTTCATGGATATAAAAAATGATGCATGGTAAGAAAGATCCTTACGTATGGATTTAATGTAAAAGATTTTTCTAATTTTAAACATAGTATTGAGCAAAAAGAGCAAGAATTTCTTTTACTTGAGTGAGACTTTTTCTCCCCAAACATTTATCGTAATAACATTTGTTTGGCCTTATTGGAAAGCAATAAATTGAATCCTGCAAAATATATCCACACAAATTTTGTTTTCTAGCTTATTACTTTTTCTCTTTAGATTTAGTTGAGATCTAAACAAAAATACAAACAAACTCAAAGGACAACATAACTCTCTCATTAAAACTTAATTTGTTTCATATCATTTCATATACTTTACTACTTATAAATTGTTTGGAATTATTTAAATTGATCATATGATCATACGATACCAAATCCACCAGTCTTATAAGTTGGTCGCGCAGTTCGGGAAGGAAAGGGTGTCACGCTGGACCTGGAGTAGATCAGTTGTCTAATCACTAACCGTACCAATTTGTCTTGGATCTTTTTCCATCTTTCGAATGTATTTGGCTGAGATAACCCTGTTAATATATTAATAATAATAACAGTTTTGTCTTAAAAGAAACGAGGCTAACATAAAGGGGTAAATTTGAAAACAGTTTTTGGGGGGACTGGTGGATGAGCTATCCTATAATGTGGTTTCTCAGTTCGAGGAAGGAAGGATAAGCTCTTAAAATCTTTGATAAGACGACGGATTTATTAACTGCTTTATGATTGAATGAGTAAACATATATATCAAACCTTAAATTTTGTGGTTTGTGGTATTGAGAAAGTATTATCGAACCTTTGATTCTCAAAATTTTTGTCTCGAAAACGGCAGTGAATTATCTGCTTCCCACTCCACCTTAAATTTACTAGTGTTAATGCAATTTATTGAGATTTTGAAAGGTATTAGCAAACTTTTCAATGTTATTATAGGGATATCAAGAGAATAAATCATCTTTTTATCTCAATCAAACCATAGAAATGGATGTAATTTGAGGTAATATGTAGTTCTTGTTCGAAATTTTCTATAATTAAATTGCAGAACAAAGGTTAGAAAGGATTGCCCATGCTAACTCAGGGCGCATAATTGGCAATAAAAACTATCTCCGCATGTGTAAACATTATAGTTCCACATAAATATACAAGGTTAAGAACTTTCAATCAAGAAAAGTGGGCCAAAGTACTTCAAGAGCTTCCTACACTGGAACCCTTGTGAATAGAACATAAACATCAAAACTCCCATTTTGTTATGGTCAAAATTAAGGGGATTTGGAAATTTTGCCCACTAAATTGGATAAAAATCTCGCTAGCCACTTTAAAAGATAGTAGGAATGGGACACAGCAACTAATATTATAAGTTTTAAGGGATTCCAGTTTTCTGTGTCTTAGGAAGACAATATGAAAAAGGGAAGGATCGATTAATTGTCTTGAATTAATTAAGCAAGTCTGTCTTTCCTTTAAGAATGGTCAGTAGAAAATCAAAGGAAATATTTAGTTTCATTTTCTATATGAGAAGATGCAATTTATTCTTAACTCTACTGAACTTTGAAGAGCACTTCGATTGTTTTTGCCAATACTGTTCTTTATCAAAAAATGAGTAATTGGTTGGTTTTATCCGATTTATTTATAATAATGTTTTTGAGTTGTCGGAGTGTCTTGCTTGCATTTTTTTTTATTCATCGATATTTAATTGATTGTTATAGAAAAATTAAAACGTAACGCCACCCAGAGAGCAAGCGGACATATATATTAAAATCCTTATTCGGGGAGACCGAGAGAAAAGAACAAGAAATTAAGGTGCGTGAGAACAGTAGGCGTTTTATTAACAGAAAAACGGCTGAATGGCTCTGATCTCCCCGCCCAGTGGGTAGCCGACACGATCTGCCCGTCCCAAGGAAGCCGAAAAAGGCTATTAAGCCGCTCTGATAAGAAACTTGCCCCATTAAATGGCGGAATAAATCCTTTAGGCAGCCGGCTTGAACAAATCGCTAGGCAAAACGCCCAGTTAATCGCCGAACTCAAAAGATCCGATTACTGACGAGGTCAGGAGGTACGCGGTTAGAGGGCCAAAGAGCGGCGTAAGAACAAGAGACCCTCGAGGAGAAATAGTAGGACGGTTTTCTGTTCCTGTCCGTGAGAAGCAGATCTAAGCCACACAGTGTCTTCCCCATTCCTCTCGCGCTCCCTTCAGTGGCATGACCCCATCCCCCTCAGTCGGGGCGGTCTCCGGGCTATAAAAAAGTCACTTAATGAAGGAAAGAGATTATTCTGTTAGAGGCGATAGAGGACTAGATCTTTGGTGATCAGTCTCTTGCACTGTACCCGACTCAAGTTCTAAGATTTAGAAGTTCGTTTCGTCTTCATATCGGTGCCATATCGATTCATCCCTCGCAGACTTAGCAAGAGATCTGGCTGGATCAAAATTCTTAAGTGCCAAACAGGAATTTCGGGAGCAAGAAAAAATAAGTTATCAGCTCACCCTCAAAGGACACTCAAGTCGAAATCTCAATAATTTTGAATGAAGAAGAATTGATTCACAAGTAGGTTCTCTTTAACTACGTCCGAGATCTCCCCATATACCAAAACCCAGTTCGGTAACTCTGCGAAGTAGACGAGGGTACAATAAGAACTCGAGAGCTACAAAGAACAGTACTTCTTGAGCCATAGAGCACTACCCCTCGCTCCAACGAATGCCTTGCCGTTCATTGAGATAAAGTAATAGCAGCAAGCGTTTATAAACTAAGAAGTCTAAGGTCGTCTTTTAGACTTATAACTGGGTCGATAAAATCACAAGAAGAGATCGACATCGGTTTCTACGATCACTTTGATAATTCCATGATCTCCTTGATCGTTATAACGGGATACCTGAATTTCTCCTTCATCGTAAAGTCTGATGTCTCCGAAGAGTCGCTGAAAATCCCAGTAGAGCGACATCCATCAACCCATGTTCCGATCAAGTTCATTTAAGTCCGAATGACTATATATATATATATATATATCTTTAGGTAATTAGGATTTTTAAAGCTGTCCCAAGCTAACTAAGGGAGAAATAGTATTCCGTGACTTCTGTACTATTTTAGTTAGATTAGGGAGAGTAAACGGTGTTTTAATTCTGTAACTATGAGGCCTCCAGAAATTCGCTATCTGGCAATTGGTTTGTTTGCGTGAGGCCTACTATGTTTTGATCAGAGGTCTCGTCAGGAGTAGGCCAATATTCGAATTAGAGCCGTAGGAGTAATTGTGATCTATGACCATGTTAAACTGAGAGAATTTCTTGTAACTATAAATATTTGAGTTAATTGGTAAATTAAAAGATATATATTTTGGTTAATTCTTGGTGTTTTACTGGATCCTTACGTGCTGACCGGCTCTTTCCTTTAAACTTATTAAACGCTGTTGTACTCTCATAATTCAGTAATTAGACTCCTTTAGACGAATCTGGAGTCCACTCACCCAATAGAGGAATTATTTCCCTTTCTAAGTGGTGTGGGACTGGCTAGCTAAAACTTAGTGAGTAAATAAATACTTTGACAAAAAAGGTATTTTATAGGAGGTAGATATTAAACGGTCTACGTGGAAGAATAATTCTCGAACAAAAGTGGGGAGACAATTCCTAGACAAAAGTGGTGTTAGGTTTGAGGTTTCGTTAGAAAGAACATAACAGCGTCCAATTTAGGGAGAGCCAACACATAAAGGAATAATAGAATAATTAACGAGAGTATAATTGGTAAAGTTAGGGATGTAAACAATCTGAAAGTAATTGTTAGGCCAAGTGATAAGTTTCAGGGGCAGATTTGGTAAAGCTCAATTTACAACAAAGTAGATGACTGACATAAGCGCGATGGCCTTGTTTGACCTTTATCGGAAGCAAGATCAAACCCTCGGACATGAAGGACCAGAGTTGAGCTCGTATATTTATGAGAAAGATAGAAACCAAAGAGAATAAAAAAAGGAAGAGACGAAAATAGAAGCTGATGAAAGAGAGAAGATAAGGGCCCACGAAAGAGCTCTTAGGCAAAGACCAGTTAGAGATGCAGTCAGTGTCATCCAGAACAGGAGTCTCACCAGTGGCCAGCATGAAACTCCCTTAGTACAAGGACAAAGAAGCATTATGCTCATATCTGTCCCATTTTGAGAAAATATTTGAAGTCAATAATTAGGACCTAAAAGAAGATGGGGTCGCCAGACTGTTACCTCTACTCAATCGCCGGATGAGAGAAATATTTATATATCTACCCTCAGAAGCGACTGTGGACTATTAGTCTCTCAAGGCCGAACTTCTCTCGGCCACAAAGCTCAACCCCGAAGAATATAGGATGAAGTTCAGGTAGGCCCGTAAAGACCTGGAAAAACTTACAAACATTTTGGCTTTCTACCTTGTCGAAGCTTACAGTTTTGAATGCAGTCCGCAGGGGTAGAAAATGAGATCTCTGCGGTCATCGACTTCATTCTAAAATATCAATTTCTAAGCACACTACTCCCGAAGATCCGTGCGTTTATTAAGGACAGAAACGCTTCTACCTTCAACGAGTACCTAGACGTGGCTGACCTCTACGCGGTAAAACATTGGTTATATCCAAGGGACTACAAGAGAGAGAGACCTCCCTCCCCAAAGAAAAATGAGCACCCCCTAAGGCATTTGCAGAAGAAGCCCTTTAAGTTTTCAGCCCCAAAAGGAACGTCTACACAAGTTTTGGATGAGGAAAGGGTCAAAAACAGGTTAGAGTTCCCCAAGGTTCACACCCTAAAGCGGCACTTATCCCAGGAAACCTATTACTTGTTATACCTGCGGGAGAATAGGTCACCTTAGTTTCCAGTGCCCACAGAACTCCCGACTGAGGGAGACCTCAAGCCAACAGGTGCAAAACCTGACTGCTGCGCTCCTGGCCGGACAATCTTATGCTCCCTTCATCCCAGCGTCAATGTCCGAAGAAGGCCCTGAACAACAGGTAAACTTTCTCTTCAACAAAAGTTCGCCAGGCAGCCTACAATTTTAAGATGGCACAGTTAATGGGTGCCAAGTGTCTATGTTAGTCAGATACACTGGATGTGCTTGCAAGGTGGTGTCCGCCAAGTTGTTGCCCCCAGTAAATCCAAACCATCAAAAATTCGCCATCGTCCACGACTATTCAGGATGCGCCAACCGCTTCTCCATCATAAGATGTCATATACAGTGCAGATATTTTACGGGTTTGACGGACATTGTAGTGGCCCAGATTAAGTTCTGCGCTGTGTAAATCGGACTAAATCCCCAAATCCCCGATAGCGAGTAGTCAACTGGGTACAAGAAGCCCAGAGAAAGGAGCAACCTGCTAAGTTGGCCCCTAGGATTACCTTCTAAGACAATTGACTGAAATTGACTTCCTTCGCTATTACCCAGAAGGAATGCCCCACTCTTAAACCTTTATGGGAAAAGGTGATTAAGGGTAAAACTCTCCAAGTGAAAGGAAAGAAGCTCATCAAGTATATTGTAGAAGACTCGCTTCTATACCCGTACTATCAGCGAGGAGAATAAGGATGGCAACAAAGATCTGTGTGTACCCCAAGAATACACGCAAAAAATCTTGAATACCGCTCATGATGGAATATTAGCAGAACACTTTTGGCACTATAAAACAGGAAAGCGGATAGTCAGACATTTCTATTGGCGACAGGCTGCCAAGGAAATTGTGGCCTATTGGCGGTCATGTGACGTGTGTCAGGAAGATCCTTCCAGAGGAAGAGTACCTCCCACGCCATTACAAAAGGCGTCAGTTATAACCGAACCATTCTTTCGACGAGCTATCAATTTGGTAGGATCAATTCAATCACCTTCAAGGGGAGGACATTCTTACATCCTCATTCTAGTAGATTGTGCAACGCGTTTTCCAGATGCAGTGGCACTACGGAAAATTGACACTATTTCCTGCGCGGAAGCACTAGTATGATATTTTCCCGAGTAGGCCTCCCTAAAAAAATTCTATTTGATAGAGGGTGCCAGTTAACATTAGAATTGATGGAGTACTTTAATAAGCTTATGCAGTTTACCAGGCTACCATTTGGACTACTTAACACCCGCACAATTATAATAGAATGATGAGGAGAATTATCTCTGGCCTAAGCGACGTGTCGTTTTACTTCGACAACGTGTACGTAGCTACCCATACATGGGAGTCCTACTTACATGCCCTACGCGCGTTGCTAGAGAAATTGAAGGAGCAAGGACTAATGGCCGGGCCTACCAAGTGTTATTTCGCCTACGAATCTTTTGACTACCTTGGACTTGAAATGGGGAAAAGACACTTGACTACCGAGCAAGAAAAAGTAAAATCCATAGTCAAAAAACCCGGCCAAAAACAAAGAAACAACTCTGTTCGTTCATGGTAGCGGTTTCTTTTTATCGGCGTTTTGTCCCGCACTTAGCTTTTATCGCGGCCGCACTGAATGTTTTATTAAAAAGGACAGCATCATACCCTATCACTCAGGACCCCCATGCAATAACTCAGTTGGAGGTTCCTCAAGAAAAACTTATAGCTGCGCCTATTCTCCGTTTACCGAATCCCAACAAGACCTTCGGAGTTAGCACCGACGCAAGCCAAAACGGTATTGGTGGAGTATTGCTTCAATACGAAGATGACTAAACTGCCCCTACTATAGCGTATATCAGTAGGAAGCTTTGGAGCAGAGAAAGAGTCTAGGCCACCGTCGAAATCGAAGATTTGGCCATAATATGGTCAATAGGTAAATTCAAATATTATCTAATAGGGCGCGAGTTTAAGTTGGAATGTGATCATAAAGCTTTGTCGTATATAAGTAAAAATAAGAGTAAGAATGGTAGGCTTCTAAGATGGAATTTATTCTTGATAGAGTATAAGTACTCCATTCACTACATGGTCCGACAATTGTATGGCCGACTCGTTAAGTCGGAATCCTGTCGAAGACTAAGGTGTATTCTGACTAAGGTATTATAGTAATTGTGATGGATCTAAGATAGGTAAGGTTAGGTTTATAAGTGTAATGTATATTTTTAATTGATATAGTTTTAATTAAGAAGGGGCGAGTGACCCCTTAATTGTAAATAAGAATCGCATAGGCTGGCACAGTCATGTATGTATTAATGTATGGTCAGGCGCAGACGTTATCGAGAAATTTCCTGATAAACTCGAAGTATTTTGTATGAAATATTGGTGACTAATTTCCCTTTTTGAAGTGTTGTAAGTATCGGACTTGAATATTCCCCCTCCCCGGTAATTTCTTTAGGAGGGAGGTAAATGTAGGGAAATTAAAACATAAAGCCACCCAGAGGCCCAAGCGGACCTATACAATCAAATCCTTCTTCGGAGAGACCGAGAGAAAAGAACAAGAAATTTAGGTGCATTAGTACGGTAGGCGATTTCCTAACAGACAAACTGCTGAAGGGCTTTGATCTTCCCGGCAAGTGGGTAGCCGACTCGATCTGCCCGTCCCAAGGAAGCCGCAAAAGGCCATTAAGCCACTCTAATACGAAACTGGCCCCAGTAAAATGGCGAAAGAAATCCATCTAGCTGATGGCTTGAACAACTCGCTAGGCAAAACACCCAGTTATTTGCCGAACTCAAAAGATCCGATTACTGACGAGGTAAGGAGGTACGCGGTTAGAGCGCCAAGGAGTGGCGTAAGAAAAATAGACCACCGAGGAGAAATAGCGGGACGGTTGTCGGTGCCTCTTCGTGAGAAGCAGACCTGAGCTCCACGGTGCCCCCCTCCTCCTCGCGCTCCCCTCAGTGGCATTACCCCGTCCCCCTCAGTTGGGGCGGTACCTGGGCTATAAATAAGCTCCGTAAAGAAGGAAAGAGATTATTCTGTTAGAGACGATAAAGGACTAGATCTTTAGTGATAAATCCCTCACACTGTTCCGGACTTGATTGCTAAGATTTAAAAGTTCGTTTCGTCTTCGTATCTGTGCCATATCGATTCATCTCTCGCAGACTTAGCAAGAGGTCTGGCTGGATCAAAATTCTTAAGTGCAAAGCAGGGATTTCGGGTGCAAGAAAAAAAGAAGTTATCAGATCACCCTCGAGGGACTCTTAAGTCAAAATCTCATTTATTTCTAATGAAGAAGAATTGATTCCCAAGTAAGTTCCCTTTAACTACGTTCGAGATCGCCCCATATACCAAAACCCAGTTCGGTAACTCTGCAAAGTAGACGAGGGTACAAGGAAAACTCGAGAGCTAAAAAGAACAGTACTCCTTGAGCTAGAGAGCACAACTACTCTTTCCAACGAATGCCTTGCCGTTGATTGAGATAAAGTTATCGCAGCAAGTGTTTATAAGCTGAGAAGTCTAAGATAGTCTTTTAGACTCATAACTGGGTCGATAAAATCACTAGAAGAGATCGACATCAGTTTCTAAGATCACCTTGACAATTTCCTCATCTCCTCCTTGATCTTTATAACGATACACCTGAATTTCTCCCTCGTCGTGAAGTCTGATGTACCCGAAGACTCGCTGAAAACCCAGAAGAATGACATCCGTAAACCCATGTTCTGATCAAGTTCATTTAAGTCCGAATGACTATATATATATATATATATATATATATATATATATATATATATATATATATATATATATCTTTGGTGAATTAGGGTTTTTAAAACTGTCCCTAGCTAACTAACGGAGAAATAGTATTCCGTGTCTTTTGTACTATTTTAGTTAGATTAGGGAGAGTAAACGGTGTTTTAACTCTGTAACTGAGAGGCCTACATAAATTAGCTATGAGGCAATTGATTTGTTTGCATGTTGCCAACTATGTTTTGATCAGAGGTCTCGTCAGGAGTAGGCCAATATTCGAATTAGAGCCGTAGGAGTAAGGGTGATCTAAGACCATGTTAAACTAAGGGAATTTCTTGTAAATATAAATATTTGAGTTAATTGGTAAATTAAAAGATATATATTTTCGTTAATTCCTTAAAAGTTGTTTAAACTCGGTGGATCTCTCATAATTCAGTAATTAGACCCTTTTAGACGAATCCGGAGTCCACTCACCCAATCGAGGAATTATTTCCCTTCCTAAGTGGTGTCAGACTGACAAGCTAAAAGTCAGTAAGTAAATAAATACTTTGACAAAAAGGAATTGTATCATAGTAGATATTAAACGGCCAACAGTGGAAGAATATTTCTCCGACAAATGTGGGGAGACAATTCCTCGATAATTTTAATCAGAGCAAGTAGATTCTTTTGTACAGATGAAGATGATGGAAAATTAAAAAACTTGTCCTGTAGTGTAATTATCTGTTTCTATTAAAGTGTGATGCTTATATCTATAAATAAACAAATAAACCTATTATAATACTTTATTTTATTAAAAACTCTGGGTACACTCCTTGGCCCGGAATTCTCTAGGTTTGAATCTAATATAGAAATGGTGGGCGTTAATCAAACTCGCCTTGAGCACCTGAAGTCATCCAGGTGTATCCATTTGCGGGTGCTTATAGTAAAAAAATAAAGCAATTATCAGTCAAGATATATATTTTTTTAATTTGCATCCTTAAATTATGATACAAACAAACTAATATGAAATTAAACATTTGATATCTTCTATTAATTTACTTTGTGAAAATATATGATATACTCCAAACCTTTGCCATGATCATATATATATATATATATATATATATATATATATATATATATATATATATATATATATATATATATATATATATATATATATATATTCACGATGTTCGGGATAAATTTGAAGGTTTGGATAAAAGAAAGTCCCACCACCTGCAATATCTCATCCGAGATAATTGTATTTTTAAAATGCCAAAGGTATCCACTATATGAGACAGAGGAGATAACAGTTTGCTCAAAGTAGCCACCCTCAGTTTCTACTACAGTATCAAAAGAGCTCTGGTTGCGTTTTCGCATACATTACTTTCTCTTCCTGGGGAGAACTTCGAAGACCTCCTTGATCTTGGCAATCAGTTCAACTTTGGAGAAGCAGGCAGAGGCGTTGGTGTTTCTCTCAATCGCGCCCCATACATATCATTGCATGGGATTACACAAGAAAAACCAGCAGGCACCATTAGTGATGATTAAGTCGCAGAAATTTTCCCACAACCTATTCTGACTCTTTAATGAGGTATGACTACCCAGCAGCAACCCTTTCCGTATATGGTTTGATCACAGTCCAAGCAGTTCCACATAATTTTCTGAATCCCAGATTCCCGCGCTCGTGTTTTTCATTACTTGTCCTTCAAAACATTGAATGAATTGCGGCATCGGGACGCTGCCTATCCACTACTAGTTTCCTTTCTCCTGGCCACGGTTTTGTAGTCTTAGTTGAGCATGTCAATTACAGGCCTTACAGTCATTTGATACCCAGCGCGAATTATAACGATACCTTTCAATCTTTTGCCATATTAAAATGGCTTTTATTTCTCTATATTAGCTTATATTTTCTCAACTAAATCTCTACTTTGTATGCTATCCAACGCAGTTAACTATACATACATATATTTATTTATATTAAATTAAAATATTTATAGCCGAATGAGCATTTGAAATTTTCGGACGTTCTAAACTTCTTTTTACACTCCAACCTTATTTCTATAAGTGGTAGAATGTTTATCGATTGTTCTATTTAATGGCTGAACCACCATCGCTTTGAGCGTAGGAAGCCAAATAGGGTGCTGCGCAAAATAAGTGAATTAATGTAATTGCAAACCTAAAACAATATAATAAACTATTGACCAAGTGCAGACATTTATTGTTTTTTTCTGTAACTATGATACAGTACGCTATTATAATAATGAAATTTAAGAATAAACTTTACTTTTGTACTAGCACTCAACTTTCAACATACAATTATCAAAAGAACAGCGAATTTTTATCATCACAAGTTGGATGAAAGATTCGATCTTTCAACAAGTATATCAAGAATTTCAGGTACGTTATCCTTATATACGTTTTAAAACAAAATCTACCATTTGGAAAACTATTAAAAAATCAAGACAGAAAAGTTGTACACAATAACTTAGTACAGTAAGAACCGAATAAAATATCGAAACCAGTCGCCAAATGATTGAAATAATTCACACATATCAATCAAGAAAAGGTATATTGTATAAACAAATCGATGGAGTTGGAATGGGTCTTCCTCTAGATCCTTCGTTAGGAAATATTTTATGTACTATTCTGAAACTCTATGGCTTAATGATTTTGTCATTAATTTTTGTCTGGTCTTTAAAAGATGCTATGTAAATGAACTTTTGTATTATTTCGACAGAAGTCACATTGTAGACTCTTCCTGAATTATTTAAATTCGAAAATCCAAATATTACATTTTCCTGTGAGCTCGAAAAAAATTATTACTTCTTCTTTCTTGACGTGAAAATTACCCGAGAAGACAATCACATTACGCCAAATGTTTACCGAAAATCCATATTTTCGAACCTTGGATTGAGTTGTCTCTAGCTTCTGTGCGGTTAAATTCAAAATTAATGCCATTAATACCCTTTTTCATGGAACAGATAACTTATGTTCAACTTTTCGAGATCTTCATTTGGAATTTAGATTCTTAACAAAATTCTTTGCCTCAATGGCTACCCCAAATCGCTATTTCAGAAACAAATTCTGCCTATCCTCAATAATTACTCTGTATTGTCTTCATTAATGATTTAAGACAGGGATCACTATTTAAGTTCAAAGATTAACTACCCACCAGTATGCGATCCAAAATTATAAACGTTATTCGTTGTGCATGCAGTACTTGTGTAGCATATGTAGGGACAACAAGGCACACGCTTTACTCATACTTCATGCAGCATATGGGTAGATCTGAGAGAACTTGTCTTTACCTTGGAAAACTGGATCCATCCCCAATTCAAAACAATCTATCACAATATGGCTCTAGGGATACATTCAAAAACTTCACGATACTTAATGCGGTAAGCAACATCTCAGCCCTTTACCTGCTAGAGTCAATTTATATTAAAAAACTTCAACCAGATCTAAATACTAACTCATGATCTGTTTAATTATACAGGGTGCAGCTGAAACGATTGAGCAGTTTTAAGGAGTTATAAAAAAGTGAGGGGGTTATATACAGAGGGTACGCCATATTTAGGGGTACATTCCCGAGGGAAGCCCTGGGGGCTTCGCCCAGGGGAGTGACCCATTCCTCGGAAACCGGAAAGGGGACACCTCCCTCCTCCCCTCCTCCCCCGAGCATTGACTCCTCAAATCTGCTCAATCGGTTCTGCCGCACCCTGTATATAGTCACTCATTAACAAACTATGTTAATTTGTTAGGAAATTTTACATGGTTTGGCAAAAATAAAATCTACTGGCAATTATTTTCGTATTCTATATTAATTACCTCGTATTTAAATTGTATATTGTATTAAATTCGTCTCTAATTTAATATTCATATTTCACGATTTTTTGCCGAATCTTTTGTGTTAAAACTTTGTATGTTTATACTTAATTTGTATTTTGTATTCTTTCTTTAGCACTGATGATGGGATTTGTTATAATCTTGAAACGTTTGCATTAAATGCTACGAAGCGTATTCAGCTCTTTAGTCTGTCCTGGTTATCCTGTCTATACTTCGCCTGAGGTTTAGAGCCATCAATTCGTTCGCTGCTTAGCCTACATATATATATATATATATATATATATATATATATATATATATATATATATATATATATATATATATAGGCAGAGGTTATTACTTGGTGCACGATGACGCGAGGAAGGCAGGGTGAACTGTATGTTTGTTTGTGTATTTAATTTCGGCTGTCTTTCTTTTATATAGATATCTTCTAATATGAGTAATTGTTGGCGATTTGGAGCATATGCAAGAATTTCGGTGTTATATTTGAGTGACTTCCGGTCCAATTGTCTTCTATGTTTTTCAAATGTATGTGTTTTAGGTGCACCGTTGTTTAAATGGTAGCTCATTCTTCGTGTTGATATTGTTTCTGTTATCCCTATATATGAATGAGGTAGGAGCTCACAGTCTCTCATTTTGCAAGTGTATTCATATATTAAATTACTTCTTTGTTTAGGTGTTAGGGTGGGTGTAGGGTTAATTTTTAGTATATTGCTATCTAGCAAAATATTAGTTTTGCAATGATTTCTGAAATGATCTATTTCCATACAATCATTATTTAACATATGTTTGAAAAAAATTAATACAAACCAAAGTGGAATTTCCGTTCTAATCAAAAGGTCACGAGTAAAAACAAAAGAAAATGTAAACCAAATACGAGGGAAACAGCTTATGTGGTAACACACAACTTCATATCCTGGTAACTTGTTGCTCATCTGGCAACAAAGGCAAAATGGGAGGAGCTCTTGTTTGGTCGACCTCGTGGTATTGCGTGAGGCCGCGTTGTGTCAGTCACCCATGACGGATTGCAATAGATACATCTACTGAGCCGAAAATCCTAATTGTGAATGAGATCTTTTCTACGATGATCTTTCAAGGTGCATCGATTGATCCTCGGATTAGTTGCTGATTTGAAAGGTTTCAGAATTATTCTACCACGAATTATTTAGTGTTGTGCAAAATCGTAAATTCATAGTGTATTTCTAATCATACTTAGAAAATTCATTTACAAGAGTTATTCAAACTGGTTAGAGTGTAAAAAAAGAGGTTACTCTGGCCGAGAGAAGAGCCAACAATATGAATGTCTTTGCTCTAAAGATTTTTCTTTTGATAATCGCTCAAGGTAGGTTAAATCTTCGGTTTGTTTATATCTTTTCGGATTCTCTACTTATAATTAAATTCTCTTTTACAAATTTATATATGGCATTATATTGAAAAATGCATTTCATTCATGTTGTGCACTAACAGAAGTTGTATCATTAATCCTGAACAATTCCCACATCAGACACTTTTCTCTCCTCCCACCAATATCTTGCACATAATATTATCGGTTTATTCATGCTATAAGGTAGTTTATTCATTATTTAAATTTTTTCTAACTGGGCACGTTGCAGATTTTTCCCGCTTGTTTAAGTTCGTGAAATATTACAATTTGTAAAGTCATTTCTATCTCCCACTTTTCTACATCAGGATAGACTAATATGAAGGTTCCCAAACTTTTTATCTGCGACCTCCATTTGCTGAGCTTTATACATTGCTTCTGCTTGTCAAATTTCTGACCCTAAAATAAGTTTTAGAACATTCAGAATTAAAATTTTGCATAAAACACAATAAAAATACAGATCTTAACATGGAAAGATAAAAATACCGAACACAAGGAATTACACAAGAGTTATTAAGATAAAAACAAAATTGTTTTACACGGGTACTAGGACTGTATTATGCAAAAGTTTTCATTTTTGATGAGTGCATTGCAGTTCCCTTTAGAAGGTTTCAACCGTTTATCTTGGAAAACACTAAAAAAATTAGTAAAAGATAACATTAACTTTCTTACAAGAATAAATTACATCGATCAAATGCCTTTGAAACAAACTAATTACTCCTTTAATTATTATTAAAGAAGTAATTAGAAAAAATATTATTATCGTTTTACAAAAATAATGGTAATTACGCCCGAAAAGTTCTTGCAAGAGGTTTTTCAATATAGTGATGTGTAAGGAATACATAAATTGTAGAGATTAAAGAAAACTACATGCAGTAGGGCCTGCATGTAACTCTCCAGTATATTTCTTTTTCAGAAGAAGAAAACCAGAAAGAAATAGAAACTGAACGAGTAAAAAATTTGCTCTTAATTTCAAATGAAACTAGAATGGGAAGTAATTCCGGAATAATTATCTCAGCTATTAAATTCCCAGTCAATAGAATTGCAGAGTAAAATCATAGAAAGAGCTCACAAGTGGATTTCCCTCAATCCTATCTCAGTCAGAGTTAATAGTGGCAAAACAGTTTATTAGGCCATAAGAACCTAGAAAAAACATGGTCTTATCTAGGTGTACTAGTCATGGAGTCATTCGGAACTACCAAAACCTATTTACAGCACCATTCGCAGGATTCGGTCAACAATTATCATACTAAAGTATGAGAAAGACATCAAACGGATGCTGTGAACCTGAAACTCTAATTTAAAATATCTCTATACAATTGTTTTGCATGGCGACATTGTATTTATTTCTCGAATAAAAAAAAAAGTGCAATGGATGGAAACAGATAATATAGGAAATTCAATTTAACAATAGCTAAAATTTCAAATTTAAACAACAAATATCTCTTAATATACACAAATTATATTTCAAGATTCTTCGTGTCACAGGTGCTTAATTATTGCATGTCTCAAATTAGAATTTCAGAATAGACTAAATTTTGGTCAAGTATGGTGTTAAGAAATGAAAAATTAGAATTTTCTCCAAACTTCTACTGAATATATTATGGGACAAAAAATTCAACTCAGCAACCCTAAGTGAAATGTACAACTATATAAGTTGTTCATGAAAATTAATTGAAATGGAATAGGGCATATTAATACAAAAAAAGCTAAAATATATTTTGATAAAGCAATAAAAGGTACAGTCTGCCTTCTCTTAAAAAAAATATAGTAGAGGATGAATAATATAATATGGAAAAGGAACAGTACATACAGCGTGTCTGTTATCTCTAATTAACTATGGACTAGAGAAATTTTACCTCTTACTATTAGAGTTATTTATAATAAGTATGCTTTTGGTTTTTCTTTGCATTTGAGCAAGAAATAAGTATTCTTTTTAATAAGGTAGATGTTTTTAAACAAAATCCAAGACTTTGAGCTGAGTATTATGCAAATGTGAACCCAGATATCATAAAAATCAAGATCTGCATATATCAAACTTTTAGCCTTTTGTGTGTTCGCATATGGATTAGGTCATACGGGAAAGGAAATTTCATCATTGCAACAAAATTCACGAGAACGATTTTATGTAAAATATATTCCAGTTTATAAATACCTTCCTAGATACTCTGGACATTGCAACGATCTTTGTGATATATCGCACAACGTGTAATATCAATTCATTCTCAATAATAAAGATATAAACTTAATAAAGGAAATTTTCACTTCTCGAAACAGCGTGCAGGATTTAACGGAGGTAAATTGTTTGCTCCAACTACTTTGGTTTTGACAGCAAATGTGTCATAAGTGAATCCATTGACGATAAAACTGGTTGTAGTATTGAGAACCCAAATTTTAATAGCTATAACAATAATGTTTGTAACTTAGTGTCATAAAATTGCTCATAGTCTGGTCCAATAATTATTCTAGTCCTTGATCTGGACACACCGCTTTTGTTTAAGTCGATGGTATTGACCCTATTACTCAATCTACAATCATATATATATATATATATATATATATATAGGTAGGCCTTAATTCCTACTGAACGTGCGAAGCTGGTTAGAGGCGGGTTGTGCCGTAGCCAGGATTCTCACTATAAAAGTCCCACTTGTTACTGGGGGGAGGTCTGTGATTGTTGAATTCTAAGAGTACATAATACAGGTTGAATAAATTAGCGAAGGGATTTTTAATTAAAGTCTTGGCAAGGGTATGTCAAAAGGAAGGACCCACAAATAAACAAACGTACAAAATATAAACTTTACTTTACACAAATATAATAATTAGCAATAGTTAAACAGTCAAAAATTAAGGATTAAATATTAAAAACTAACGTTAAGCGTCTAGATTTATAATGACTCAATGGGAGTATCAATCACTGTTAATTAAATTTGTAATTTAAGAATAGAGGGACACTGGGTTTACAGATTACCATTAATTGTGATGGTTTGGAGAGACGACTACTCAGGTCCAGACGGGATGGTTCTCGTCAGGAAGAGGGGGGATAAGACGACGGGTTCGGGGCTGTTGGCTGCAGTTCCGGTTAGTTCACTCCTAACTGAATGTGACACTAACAAATAGTAACTTCCAGTAACTATTTGGATGTTCCTTTTCTTTCTCAAGTTACGTTGAGCAACAGAGCGTATTCTTCTAGACACAGAATCTGCGGGGCTGGATTTACTTCAGGAACACTTTGAGACAGTGACTAAGTTTTCTCGGCGGCGCGTTGACAGTCGATACGTTACTGCAACGACTCTCGTTTACCGTGAGAGTTACGCGTTACGCGAGTTGGTTTGCGACCTTGCCCTAGAGAGATGAACGGCGATGTTTTTTATATCGCGGATTGTGGGAAATCGAGAGAGAGATTCCATTTACGACAATTCGCTTATCGCAGTGCCTTCTGGACAATCTCCATGGTATCATAAAGAAGGCAAATAGAATTTAGGCTTCTCTGTGAGATAGGTCTCCTTTCGTCAGACATCCTGCGGCCAGTTGGGGGAAAGGTGGGGGAGGAGAGAGAAGAGACGAAGGTCGACTCAAACTACAAATTTCTTTCGTTCCCACGATTGTCTGGCGGCATGCGAGTATGTACGTTCCATACCCTCACACTCAGTATTAAATATGGTTATCAAATACCTAGCACAAGACTAAGATTTTATGAGTACATCTTTTATCATTTCTGTAAAATATAACATCAAACGTTTATGAAGCCAAGATTGATTGGAAAGTTTTATTTACATACATGGCTTAAGGCAGTGGTTCACAACTGGTTTTTGAACTATGGTCCCTTTTGGATCCTTATTTTATTTTTGTGAATTCCCATTATTTTGAGTAGGTATTACGCAGATTAACTCTATTTTACCAACCAAGCGTGTAACATGATAAATATTTGTTTGCAGATAAATTAAAATTCTGTCATGAAATATCTAAAAAGATGGAAAACATATGTATTGTTAATTTTTATAATGTAATTTAACTACATTAATTAAAAATATCTATCGTTATAAATGCAATTTATGCTTCAACTTGTTGACCTTGTGGCCCTTCCAAATGTTACATCTTTCTGTGGCCCCTGAGAATGTATTCGTGGGGGGGGGGGGAGACTAACCTTATTATCCTTTTATTACTTTCTTTATTTCTTCATCAATATCATTCATCTTGAGATTTTCTCTTTATCGCATCTGGTTACTTTCTGAATTTCCTTTATCTTTTAAGTTGACCCTTCAAACATTGTCTTCCACTTATCTTGATTTAATATTCTTGTTGGCTCGGTTAGTTCTTAATCTTCGATTTCTTTTTTGATGCATCTATATTTTATTGCATTTATCTGGAGTTGATGATTCCTTCTTGATGATTTGATGAGTTAGTCCTTGAAGTCGGTTCCTTCCGTTTTCTTTCTTGAAGCGATCCATTTTATCTTGAGTCTTCTTGAGTTGGTCTTTCCGCGTTTTTCCTTGACTTTCGTTTTCGTCTGGAGATTTCTCTATGTGAAAGTTTTTGGACTATTGGGTTTCGAACTTGATACGATAGATTTAAACGCCGATGCTCTTAGCCATTACGCAACGGCTTAGCCCGTTTTGAGTTGGTAATTTTGTGGTCTATTTATATTATTGAGTTGGAAGGAATTTTTCTCTGATACATTTTCGCACCCTCTAAAAATGTACCATAGCAGGCAGGTTGATTAAAACTGGCTTAAGAGTTGACGAGCAAGAAAATTTTTCAGTTAACGACCGGATGCGTAAGGTAAATTATCCGTTTAATGTACCTCATGGGATGCTTCTTCATGCCTAATATAGCAAAATATTGACGCAAATCCTCTTTTGCGACATCCACTCTTCCACAATACGCTAATCGATTATTATGTTTTAATTTAAAAAGCGGATGACGGAGTTGAATTGAGAGTAGGTGAAATTTATTATTATCTTCCCCATTTTAAATCTAATCAAATGAAAAACTAGTTCCCTCATTGTAATTTCCCTCGTAACTTCAAGGACACGAGATATACAAATTTCTTTGTTCTGTGACACAACGGCAAACAAGGAATGATTAGACAAAGTCGTATATTTTAAATATAGTCTTTTGTATATGTTGAAACCGGGTTGACATACTATAAAGGCACAGGATCAAGAATGTAGGGCATGGCTACCCCTGGACTTGGCTTGGTCATAAACTTTATCCATTTAGAGATATCACTAACATTCCTAAAAAAACATTTCGTCTCGATATCTTTTGCTTACGTGCAAAACCTTTCTTTGTTAAATGTTCTTTTGATTCTTAAAAATTGAGAATATAAAAGAATAAATGAAAAAGATGACGCTTACGCATTTTAATATTATTTCGAGACAATATTTAGTTGTATTACAGTTAACTAAGTATGTATAATACTAATCACAATCCACCAGATGCCAATACATATATATTTTATGGAGATCGCAAATATTTTTCCTTAAAAAGTATTTTAATTTTACTAAAATATTTTTGTTTGGCACTTTTCGAACCTTGCTGACTACTTTCGGAAGCAATAGGCCCCCGATCAACCCCATGAACAATTCGTCTAAATTCGCATTAATCACAATTTTCATAGTACACGCTTCTTAACAGAGGTTGTTTACCCTATTTCGCCGCTGATAAATTCCTCGTTTTTCTTACCACAGGTCATATGAAATTATGTATATACAATCGCACATTCTATTTTACTATAATCACGATTGAATTCATCGACTTCTATCCAACCAAAGCAGTTACCATCGTCTCTCAACAGAAGCAAAAAGTCCCCTACCATTGTTCACACGACTCCCCTTATTATTTATCAAATTCTTCCTTCAATATAGGTCGAATCTAACATTTCGGAATCCTGTTGTGGGTATGACCTCATAAAAGATTGAATCTCATCGAATCTTTCATTCTTTTCCTGTCACAAAAGGATAATGTATTTGCGAGAAAGGTTGGCTGCAGCTTGTAAACTTTATTTTTGGTTATCTTTTGTACTTATGGCTTTTCCCCTTTCCTATACATGATATCGGTTCCTCAGTTTTGATGTTTCACACCACCTATCTTGATTCAAATGTACTAGTCAAAGAGGAAGTGCATTCTTCAATAAAACTAATTTTTCTTTAGCGTGTTATCAAAATGAGAAACCACGATGAAACACAGGTATGATAATTATATGGATAAGGGAATAATTGGAAGACACGCACAAAGGAGAAAAGAATAACATTTTCCCCTAATCATTAAAAAATAATTTAGGTAAATTGCTATGTTTCTTTATACTTAATTTTATACTTTCGCTCGTATTGATTAATGCGAGTATACGCACTGCTCCGACATAATGTGAGTTCAAAACCTATGCACACACGTGAGAATAGAAACCAAACCTACTCTATTTGGTGGTAATATACTGGTATGGAATGATAGAAGTTTTTTACAGTAAGTAGCTTTTACTTTACAGAGGATATAATGTATACTGCCTCTCATTTCATTAGCCTGGACTTTTATAACGGGAAAGGTATTGCATTGCTTCGAGGCTACATAAAGTCAGTTAAATTTGAAAATATCAGGAATATATCATAGAAGCAAGCTTATTGACGCACGGTTGCCTTAAACTTTTGAAAATGTTGTTTTCTATGGAAGTCATTCTTTTAACATAGTCTTTTGAAATGAAAATAATTATTATTTCATTTGTTTGTAAAAGAAGCGAAAGCGAGCAGGGAGATATGCAAATACTACTTTATGAAGCGACACTCGTTTAAAAAGGCTGTTTAGTGCGAGTAATCTTAATCACGACTACGCTTAAATTTCGTAGCATCGTTTCCCATTAACAAACAACGAGAAGAATCCGGAACTATTTGCTTTCACTTAATATTGTATTAACAAAACGAATACATTAAAGATGAACTGATTCTCTTGTCAGACAAACTCACAAAAAATACGTAAATTGATTTGATCCTTATTTTCATAATACCGAACTAAAAAGGATACGTCTGACCTTTTTCTTGCAACAAACTAATCAACACATGACCAATACAACTAAATCTTCTCAAAATTAGTTTTGCTTTCTAATAAAAAATGAAGGAATAAACTGGTAAATGAACGAAAATAACTAGTGCTAATATTCGTCAATGCTCTCTTGACCGGAGATAAAACAACAAGATCCGAGTCGTTTTTATCCAGTTCGGGAGAGAAAATTAATCTCGCTTCCGTCCTTTATATTTTGTCTTATTTTGATGAGAATCCGATTCCATAATTATGTAAAAATTATTCATAATGCTCTTGCTAGTCTACTGAATACTACGATGGACTTTTAGCGTCAAGGCACGGGTTCGTGAGCAGAGACATAACTTTGAGCATCGTCACAAGCTGCCATCTCGCGCGTCAATATGTTCCTTCGGAAACTACAACACCAATGTCGTTCCCTCCCGACTTCATAACGCAAGATACACACTCTTTCCTTTGTTTTGATTGAGCACTACTCCCCTTACTACTCCCACGAAACCACAAATATCTCTATGGAAGCTGTTTGTGTCAAAACACAGTACTATTGGCCCAATATAAACTCCTAACTAGGACAGGCATCTAATTCTTATGGACTTATCAGCGTTTGTCACTCTGACCCCTATCTGCTTTTCTTTATCTACTGGCGGGATCGCAAGTGAGGAGTGGCGCATCTTAATGCTACTACTCCTGTTAAAAAAACAAAGGAGGGGATAATCAAAGCAATTCGTCAATTCGAATTTTGCCCTCGACAAACGATCGAACCAACAAATATCCACATATTAGATTTGGGCCGATATTCTCCAAGAATTAACGAACGCTGTAAATTATGCAGACGGATACGTCTTATCAATTTGGCTCAATAATTATCACCAAGAAACGAACAAAATGTAAAATAACCCATTTGACCGTCAATTAGTTTTGGTTTAAACTTTAGCTAAAAGGAATGAGCTAGCCACGAAATAATTCGCTCTAATTTACGTGAGATTAAAATTTGACGAAACAAACAAGGAATCATGTGTAAATATAATTTAGTCTAATTCTCTGAGGAAACATAGATTAAACGACAAAGTCTAAATAGCTGGAAACGTCTATTCGATATAGTAAAGGCTTGTAATTAAGAAACAAAGTCAATCAATAAATTGATTTTTTATTTACATTTGACGTAAACGAGGAATTCCAAATAATAAATTTTTATTTGATATTTGCCTTTTTCTGTTGCTAAACAAATGAAGGAACAGATATCAACATACAGATCTGTCAATAGGCTGTCTACAAATTAATGTAATTTTATAGAATTCTTATGCAAAAGATTTTTTAGAGTTGTTTGAGTAATTGTTCCAAATTTGCTTTAAGCTAGTTAATGATTACTATATAATTATGCCTAGGACTTTTAAATCTAGCTATGTCTTGACCTTAATTTAGATAAGAGTCAGTCAGGTAACAATGCTTTCTCATCTTATAAACATAGCCATTCCACTAAAATGGTTTTGGGGTATCACATTAGCTCTGTGAAGGACAATGTTTACAACCTGTTCATTTTGTTTATTCATGTTCGCTCGAAATGCCTATAAGCCATATCTGCCAATAAATGTCAGGAGGAATGAGAAATGAGTCATGGCCTGTAATATTGAGCGCAAAAACATCAGTTTGATCGCAAACAAAAGAATATTCTTGCTTCTAGGCTAGATCTTCAACAGGAGAAGGCTATGCTTTGAATTTGCTGAAATAGTAAAGGATTTTTTCATTATGATCTCCTCAATAATACGCAATCAGTTACTGAAGACATATGCGTTCAACAATTGCAACGTTAAAAAAAAGCTATTGAACCCAAAGGTGCTTCAATGGTCAACCGATAGGGTCTTCTCTACCTTCATTCCCTTACACCCCGATACCTAGCTCATTTGACCTAAATCTGACTACAATTTATGTGAGACATGTAAACATATTCTAGATGGTAAAGTTTACTTTGCACATCAAGGAAGTTGTAAAGGATATAAATTCATATATTTCATCAAAACCCAATGAATTTTTCGAGAAAACAATCCACTGCTTAGTTAATCAAGAGGAGAGAAGGTAATGGTGAGTTTAAAATACGTTGCTGAATATATTTAATTTTTGTAAATTAGAAATTTGATTTCCTTTACAAAAAACAATTTTAATAAAATTTACGAGTTTTTCTGATTCATGTGAGAAATTAATGATCAAACTATAAAATAAAAATACAATAATTCAATTAGAATATGCGTAGTTTGCATAAAATACCATCATCAATATTTAATTAAAATTTCGAACTTTTGGAAATACAGAATTAACTTGTACAAAACAAAAGTACACATAATTACGAACGAAAACCTACTTGGAAATAAGGTGGGTAATTAAAATAGATTGTTAACTCAACACAGAGGGAATAAATTATCTATAAAAATAGATTAGAAAAAGATAAACTCCTCTTAGACATGACATATGGAAGACATGTTCCCTACATTCGTATATTTTTCCCTCGTTTCCCCAGTTCAGACAGATTATGTGCCATCATTGCTCATTGAATTAATATAATTGTTAAAGTTGCATTTTAGTTATTATACATTTTCTTTTAAAATATTATTCTTGTAAACTTAACTGATCTCGTAAGAAAATCCTTGTTCTTTCCATATCCCAACCTAAAATCCATTTTGTTTCAAAATCCTGCCGAAAAATCGATTATACTTTAAATTCGCGTCCAAAATCGATGGGACTTTAACATTTTACTATAAAATCTAAAGTGCTTCGAAATCGTATGGAACTCGATACTCTTTCAACATTTTGCCAGAAAGTCGATGGTAATTCAACATCTTTCCCTAAAATGTTATTGGTTCAAGATCTTCACCATAAAACGTTATTGCTTCAACACCTCGTCGCAAAATCGATGTTGCTTCAAATATGATCCGAAAGTGAGAATGATTCAACTTCTCGTCTCAAAATCGATTGTTTTTCAACACTTGGTCATAAGCCAAACGAACTTCTACACCCTGTCACAAAATCGATGTTGCTTAAAAATCCCATCAGAAAATCGATGGTGCTTCAATTTATCGCCATAAAATCAATATTGCTTAAAAATTTCGCCACAAAATCGATTGTACTTCAAGATCAGCTCCTATACACAATGGTGCTTCAACATTTCTTCAGAAAATCGTTACTGTTTCTACAATTCTCGGAAAATCGATTGTGCTTCAACATCTATTTAAAAAATTGTTAGTACTTAACAGCTGTTCAGAAAATTTAGTGTTTTAACCTCTGGTCTGAAAATCGATTCCGCTTTAAAGATTGATTTGAAAACCAATGGTGCCTTAACAATCTGTTCGGAAATCTACTTAGGTTCGAAACCTGGATCGCCAAATTCTATGGTGCTTCAACTTCTGGTCCGAAAATCAATGTTGCTTCAACATCTCGTCAAAAACCCGATGGTGTTCTAACATCTCTTCAGAATATCGATTCACCTTTTCCATCTAGCCACAAAATCAATGGTGCTTCAACATTTCGTTTAAAAAATCAAGGGTGTTTTTACATCTTGTCTGAAAATACATGGTGCTTCATAATCTCGTCTGAAAATCGCTGATGCCTCAAAATCTGGCTCGAAATTCATTGGTACTTCCACGGATACCAAATAAAATCGATATTGCTTTAATATATCTCAGAAAATCAATTTTTTTTTAATATTTCATCCTAAAATCGTTGTTTCAACATCTAATCAGAGAATTAATTGTACATCGACAAATGGTGAGAAAGTCGATATTTCTTCAACATCTTGTCATTAAATTGATGTTGATTTAACATCTCTTCAGAAAGTTTACGGTGCTTCAACATCTGTTGAGAAGATTGATGGAGCAATTGAATGTCATTTTGCATGAAAATTTGACATTTTTTGCAAAGGAAGTAGGACAAAACAATATAACTCTCCTGAAATCAAACACCAATCAATATTATAAGTGCAGTTAATCTTGTGAATTATATAATCAAGAAATTAAACCAATCAAACAGATACTTATCGTAATAGATTCTTTAACTTTATTTTGAAGAAAATAGTTAATCCGTTTCTCCAAAATATACATTTAGACAAGAGAATAAGAATGATCAACAAAATCATTGTACAGAAAATCCCATTGGAATAATAGCAAAAGTATTCTTCAGAAACCAAGTGAAGGGTAGGTATAGTACCGAGAAGAGGATAAACAAGATATAATGACACCACGGATAATAATCATTAGCTAGCTTATCAATAATAAAGATAAAACACTAATGCTTTCAAATCTACCAACGTAGTTCATGAATTTAGCCGTCCTGTCGAAAAATCTTAAGCTTCTCCTCTAATATAACAGATTAGCATGAAACTACTAGCTACCTTTCACTTTGAATCCACAATATGGTGCACGAAAATTTAGGGTAAATATCACATATCATTCAACATGCAAAAGAAATTATCTTAAACTCTAACATAAGTTAGATAAATGGCGTCGCACCTACCTAAATGCAAAAAATTATCACACTAGCAAAATCCGGTATAACACCAATCACTTAAGTACCCAAAGGACTTCAAAACTATTGATGAGCCTATCATAAAGATAAAATGTCACTTATTTCAATCACTAATCACAATCGCAGCTTATTCATTTAAAAATTATTATTTTCTACATCTATATAATGTAATATTATAATGTGTTTTAAAAATACGCTGCCTAGCATAAATAAAGCTCGTTTACTCAGTTTTGATACATTGTATGTTTTTTGTCACTAATTTGTTTCAGAATCCTTTACTTTAGAGTAAAGCTATATGGCAATATTCAGTAGGGTCTCTGACGTAGCAACCACATGGTATAGATGTTATAACTGTCCTAATTTTTACAGGACCTGCAAGAATAAAGACGCGTGGAAAATACATTACATCATTTGATAAAGGACGCATCGACACCTTCCACGAATGTGGCAATTGAACACGTGATATCTCTACAACAACATGTATAGGCATGAAGTTGATACATAGAACAAGTACACGCTGGAAACAAGATTTCAAAGCCAGTTCATCTCGCAGTAAATGTGGTAGGCATCAAATGCTGGACGAAAGAAACAGGTGCTCCTCGAAGTAGCAGTTACCAGCATGTTCTTTGAAGTTCCAAAAACGAGTTCAACGAGAACTATGCATCGTAAACTGAAATAAATGCATGTACGCAGCTGCTTCTCAATTAGGAAGCCACTTGTGACTTAAAAATATCGAAAAATGGCTTTAGTTCGCCAAAGAACATAAAAAACTGGAGTGTAGAGGATTGGACACGTATCATATGGTCCAATGAATCTAGGATTACCCTCATTCAGAGTGATGCACGCATTAGAGTATGTCAAGACTCTCATGACGCATTGGATCGGTTATGCATCGTACCCTCATTGCAGGCATCTGGAGGTAGTGTGGTGGTTTAGGGCTGTTTTACCTGGGCTGAACATGGATCTGCAAGCCTCTGCAGCAAAAAATCAAGTCCCGTGATTATTTGCGAATCCTGAACGATCAGGTTCACCCCTCAATGAACTTCTGTTTTCCTAATGGCAATGGAATTTTTCGTGAAGATAACGCGCGTATCTACCGGTGTAACATCATCAAAGATTGTTCATCCAGCAGTAGGGATTATTTCGGCATATTAAGTGGCCACCACAGTCCTCAGTTTTGAATCTCATAGAGAATTTCTGGGATGAGCTTGAGATGGACCTGCACTCCTCATCGCCTCTTCCATCATCATTGAACGAGTTGGGTCTACGGCTGCTAGAATAGTGGCCGAAATTGAAGCTACCTAGGATGAAAATCTTGTAGAATCAATGCCAGATAGGATGAGAGCTGTATTTCTATCAAGAGCAGGTCGAATACCTTATTACATAATTATTACACTGTACAACCTTTACTTTGCCCAGGCAGTGTAATTCATATATGAGAAATTAAGGTTTATATTACACCATCATTGTAATAATACATTCTCTATAAATGGTTCCTAACAACAAAAACCTAAGATGAACTAAAAGTTAAATATCGATTCACTAATTCATATTCATTTGCAAAAATAAAATGGGACCAAGAATTTAAATCTGGAGTCCATATAGTGACTAAACGCACCTAATCTAGCTTAAGTTTGCTCTAATCGGAGGGTATGTTTCCTGACAGGAATTGTTGATAGATCTAAGATGGGGATGTCTAGCATTAGAGATCTCCAAACTCCCTTACTGCTTTTAACTTTGGATTGCATACCTTCTATGACGAACTATTATGGACTACAACACTCAATCAGTCTAAAAGAGCGAGTCAATTCCCTTGCCCATGACCGCAGTTGATAATGAGAACAGAAGGTGACAAAAATCCCCGTATTTACGAACCTGCTGTATGTAATTAAACCTTAAACACAAACGATAAAGTAGTTGAGAAAGTAATGCATCGCCTGTAAAGGCAAATCACAAGAAACTCAGTTCAAAAATGTATTGGAGTTTTCAGAGCAAAGATATGACGTCATCGCCTCAACACTCGTTGCCCATCTTTCTCCTCTCCAAGTGCCATTTTCACTTTGTACCTCCAATTTCTCCATTCAAACGAGCCGTAGCCACTTGACTGAGCAATCAAGAAGACTTCCTTCCTGACTTTCTAAACAATATTTAGTATATTACATAATTGGCATGTGTTTGTATAACAAAACACTCCAGATAGAAGGCAAAATTCATGATAGGTATAAAAATTCCCAACAAACTATAGCGATGAATTGTGAAACAAATTAGTAGTTCTTACACAAGCTGAATACTTTTATAGAGTGATGTTATTTTTTCCAAATAATACAAAAATGTAGATGGAGAAAGGTTCAATAAAATATTTCAAAATACGAAATCGAAAACTTTTGTATAAACAGGAATATTTTAATTAAGGGCATACATTATCAGTTTTTGCTTATGCATAGCGATAAAAAGATACTCAGGACAAGTTTAAGATATATATATATATATATATATATATGTTAAGAAGAATGTAACGAAGAATAGGGAAATTATGAAGTCGACATGTTTGCTGTGTGGAATGTAGAACATTTTTACGCGAATTTATAAAATATTCTCTAGAAAAATAAGTGATCTGCGAAAATACTTTTACAAAAAGAAATTCGCGAAATCACTTTTAATTTAAAGTTACGTAGTGAAAACTCGGAGCTTTAGCTTTCCACCACAAGTTTTTGAGTAATTACTCGAATGGTGGTCAGGAACTTTGCTCATGATCATAAATTGCCTTTCAAAAGGGTTGTTTGTATTTGACAAGATGTGCACCATTTGGGAAATTCTGAAGGTCTTACTTATAATATTATGACTTAAGTCTTCTGGAGAAATTGATCCATTTAGAAAAACAAAGAAAGTCATTATTTATAAATGCTACTTTAAAATAAGCGTACCAAAATTTTTAACCTTCATCGATGGATGTGATGTGTGACTAATCTATCTGCACATTGCTTCTCATTTCATCACTACTTCGTAAAAGGAGTAATGTTTTTAATTCAATGTTTCGATAAAGAATTCAGTCTTTTTCGACCTTGGCACTGTCGACTACTGCAATTCCCAAATATCAAAAGAACGGCTTCACAAAACAAATAAACAAATCAGCCATTTCATATTTTACCACCCAATAGTTTTAGTGAGAAACGACGACAATTGTTTTGTACATTTTTTTACTGAACACAAGTAATTAGAACAAAAGCTCTCAAGAAAAGCGCTTTTAGGTTTTAAAAGAACAAATACCGCTATAAAAACTACATTAAAATGGCAAATTAACATTTCTCTCGACAATTTCCTTTAATGAAGTCCCTTTTTTTGTTATTAAACTCAACTCAACACACAATCGTCAACGCAACTGCCTGGAACGCTGTGATATGATTCAGTGATATAAAAGTTGCCACGATACTGTTTTAATAATCACTCCGCTCACATTACCACCTCGATTAAATGTTACCAAGGGCAAATCATTAGCACGAAGTTGCCGCCCAGGTACTCAAATGCGTGCTTATAGGAAATGTTATCTTTGAACGAATATAGTCTCGGACGATCTTTATGCTATCCCACGCCACCAGAATAGGGGTTATGAAATTTGTTGTTGAAGGTTTAATTTTAAGCAAGTTCATTTACAATATTTTTTCTGTTCACTCTTTGCTTCTTGTATGAGTTGTTCTTTCATAATTAGGCCAACTCTGTAAGAGTTTAAAAAGAACGTCAAACTCCCTCTTTATATAGAATATTTCTCTTCAGGACCGATATCACCTTTGAGATTGAACATTTGGTGTGTTACGCGTTTACAAAGACATGACAGCTGAATTTATTTAATTTTCCTAAAGAATAAATTTTTATTTAATTAATTAACCCATTAGTGCCGATGGGGTATTTAAATACCCACTCGAAAAATAGTTAGAATTCATATTTTATATATACAA
The DNA here is from genome assembly GCA_963969495.1 of Ceratothoa steindachneri. Lineage (NCBI taxonomy): Eukaryota > Metazoa > Arthropoda > Malacostraca > Isopoda > Cymothoidae > Ceratothoa > Ceratothoa steindachneri. The sequence continues at coordinate 33,692,167 of OZ018326.1, forward strand.
CATGAAATGAATGCATGTTATAATGTTCTGTTAAGGTTTAATTGTGATTACACAAATGCAAACTCAGTAAGATAGGTTGGCAGCACTGAGTTAGAAGACATTTTGTTGTCATCATGGCTCCTCGTCTCGCCGGATTGCTAAAAATCAACGATAAGATATTTTTTATTTTCTTTCACATTTATATTTATTAAAATCTTTGTTTTTGAAGTGACTGAACTCTTTAATGCTTAAGCTAATAGCAAACTGTGTTATCAAGTTAAATTATAAAATATAGAGAATAAATATTGTACATTTTATTATGTTGGGTATTCTTTTACCCCTGTGGCATTACGGCCAAGTTACTGATAAAATTATATTTTCTATGTTGGAACCATATTTTCTTCTTTTCATTTAAGGTATAACCTTTTTAGTTATAATAATATTTCTGTACTTGTTTGAATCTTTTTATGTAAAAAGAAAATAGTGATTAAATATTTTCTTGCAACTTATATAGGCCCCTTATGTTTTTTCAGATTGACGGTAAATGATGCTGCTTCACTTTTAGAATTACTGAATCAAGAAGAAGAAGTTCATTTGAACATGGGCTTTCCGGACAAAGATGCCATAACAGATGAAGAAAGCGCTAAATCATCAGATGATGAAGGTGAATGAGAATTGCAGCACTTAGGAAAAAGCCTATTGAATGCTCAGTGTTTTGCAACAAACAAACAGGGGGAAGCCATTTTCAAGGAAGATGAAAACGAATCGTCTACACAATGTGAATGTAAATCGAAAAAAATAAAGTGTTTATGGAGTAAAAAAGAGCCACATTTTAAAGTAAACAGTCAGTGGTCTCGACTACTTGATGTAAATAACAGCAATTTTCTTGAACAACGTAATGAACCTCTAGATATTTTTAGTTATTTTTTGATGGCCAACTTCTTGACTTGATTGTCGAACAATCTAACCGATACGCGCAACAAAAAAATAGAATGCTAAATTTAGGGAGAGATGAATTCTTAGTGTTTTTTAGGTGGCCTTCTTTTATCTTGTACTTCACCTCAAACAAACAAAAAGCGATATTGATCAGGTGTTGATCATGTCCCAAAGATTCTTTCTCAGACCATCAGGAGAGATAAGTTTTTGGCCATTTTACACAATATCCATTTGACTGATAACACCAAAATAGAAGAAAATAATTCAAAAGCAAAACTTAAACCACTATTTGAACACCTTCAGCAGAAATTTCTGTTCTACAATGTCAGTCGATGAGAGAATGATCCCGTACTTTAGCAATCATCATTTCAAGCAATTTATTAGAGGAAAATCAATTCGATTTGGGTTTAAAATGGGGGCGCTTTGCTCGCAAAAAGGATATCTGCATGCTTTCGATTTCTATACAAGGAAATCGATCAATAAAGTACACTCAAAAACCTTTAGTCTTGGAGGAAATGTTGTGGCAGAACTGGTCGACAGTGTCTCAGTACCCGTTAATCATGGTTTCAAATTATATTGCGATAATTTCTTCACAAGTGTCCATCTTATACAATATTTGACAGAGAAGAATATCTGTTGTATGGGAACCTGCCGAGAGACCCGAATGCAGAATTGTCCTTTGAGGACAAAGAATGAAATGAAGAAAAATCCTCGTGGAACAAATGATTTTGCAACCAGTGATGGTATATTGATACCAAAATGGAAAGACAATAATGACGTAATTCTTGCAACAAATTTGGGTCTAAATGACATGGGCAAAACAAAGCGATATAAAAGAGATGTAAAAAACTATGTTGATGTTTAACAACCTGTAAACTACAAGATGTATAACAAACACATGGGCTATGTTGACGTCATGGATGAAAAGATTGGGACATACAGGGTAAGAATGCATCAACGAAAGTGGTGGTGGCCGATCTTTTCCCACATGTTCTTTGCCACAGTCATCAATGCTCACTGTCTAATGGAAGATCAAGGGAAAACAAATTCTTTGCTCATCTTTATTGACAATCTCTGAAAAACATATCTGAAAACCTTTGGAACACCAAATCTACAAGGAAGAAAACGTTCTCAAAATCTTCAGAATATCGGAAGATATGATGGAAAAGATCACTGGATTGTTTATTCAGAAAATGGCAAAAGATGCAAACTTTGTGACGTAAAAATAAAATTTCTTTATGAAAAGTGTAAAGTTTGGTCTACATCCTAAATGTTTTAAACATTACCATATGTCTCCAATTAGTTAAAACTAATATTTGTTTTCTTCTTGTAATTGTCAGTGAAAATCAAACTCCTTGTCGTTATGGCCGAAGGGTTATTTAAATGCCCATTCCATATTTCAAAAACTACTAGATGTATCGTTATAAAAACTTCTATGGTATATATTTATTGTTTTCTAACCTTGTGCAGAAAGTTTCATCATGATCAATAAAAAAATACACTTTCAGCATTAATGGGTAAATACTTATTGATTTTTAAGGGTACATATGTGTTTATAGATTTTATTAAGGTCTGAATATTTGCTACTTTTAAAACTTAAACCTCTTTTAGTGCCACGGTAGCTGAATGTCGTACTTTGTGTCACCTACATATATAAGAATTTTCCTTCTTGAATTTGTGAAATACACTTGATTCCAGTATTTCGTGCCTACGAGACTTGCCATCGAACTTCTTTGCATTCTTGATATTATTTATTATTCAATCACTTTTAATTCTGTCACCAATTTTTAAAGAGCAGCAGTAGACCCTGGTGAAATTTAACTTAAGGAAGAAGGTTGAATACAAAGGTGAGGTTAAAATCATATGTTAGGATGAGTGAGGGGTTTATCCAGAGAAAGCTCAGACGAGGATGAATAAATGATTAAGTCGATTGGAGTTAAGGAAATAGATTTATTTATTTCGAAGCCATACTCACCACTCCTTATTGTAAGCATAAGTTTCTTCCCTCAATGAACGGACCCGCTTGCAGATGTATGGAAGCTGGTAAAAAAGATACAGAATAGGTTCACGCAGGGCCCGCCCCATTTCTCTTTCCGCAAGAAGGCGGAACCATTATATTGGAACATGGAGCCGTGAAGGAATCCTTTGCAACTATTTCCTCAACATTCTGCGGTTGGCATGCTTAACCCCACGTCTCACGGTCGTTTAAAGCCACCAACTAAACTTCACTCTAGAGACGGACCACTTAAATGGCCAGCTTTTGCAGAGCAATTTACGCTATGCTCTTGCTTCTTGTGTAGCCATCGCAATGTTTAACACAGGCGAATGAGGTTTGTCTTTTCTTTTAGCTTTGTTTACGATCTGATTAGAAGGCATCTACCCAAAAACCCAGCCAATGTCTATTGCGCTTGATTTACATAATGTCTGGAGCCAGCATTCCACCCCGGATGGATTTCGCCCAATTCATCTAACCTCCTACCTCTGCGTTGCTGATGGACATATAGGTAAACTTTTAGTTAGATTATTTCTTGAACTGCGTTAGTCTTTTGTCTAGCACACAGTGAACCTTCTCTAATTTACACTTCATTTCGTAGGCTCTGCTGGGGCTTGAGGCTCATATCTTCGAGACTTTGATTCCAAAGCTACCTTTTACCATGTCATTTTTTTTAGAACACGGCGTATGCTACGACTTGTCACTGAAGTAAAATGATACCCTATATTCTATGTGGTCTATAGGACACTTACTAATGTTTAGACTTTGGTACCTTACATGATCGTAGATTCCCCCGACGGTTAAGGGGAGCCCTTTCCACAAGAGCTGGGCATGATAAGCTTGCCACGGAAATAAGTCATAAACGTCATTCTTTTTGCCATGATAATCAAGGGTAACCACTCGCTGCTGTCGGAATTTACTCTCACTCTATGGTGTCTACTTTTTGATCTCTTATGAGGCCTCTATATGTTTAACTTGCGGGTCTTATTCAAACAGTCTCTTATTTGCTACAATATTTATGTTGAACATGCAGGATTATGATCGTGCAATTTTGCCAACGTTGCGGACATCTCTCCTGTTAGGTGAATCATACCAATTCCTTAGACTTGATTTTGAATAACGCTTTAGCTGTGAGGGATATATTCTCAATCATATGTACTTTTGTATCCTGGAGTCGTGCCCTTTTAACCAGATGGCACCAATTCAGAGGGGTAGTTTACTTGTATGTTACATCTCCCTTGTTTGAAGCTCGTAGGATTCTTCCTGGTGTTGTGTATGTTTTTTGACCGAGATAGTTCCAACATTTTGGGGAGTGAGGAATATTCTCTGTTGTGCGCCGTTCAACGTTATATAATGCATAGTCACAGTGCGCACTAACTGCAACTGGGAAATTGAGGTCTCCATATGACCTTGCTCGTAGTATCCTTCAAGCTCTGGTTCCTGAAAATCGAAAAAGGTTGAGAGAGTCTTCTACATTCTTTACTGATTCCTTGAAAATGTAAAGGTTTGATTAAAAAAACGCGCTCCTGATTGATCAAGACTGTCTGAACTGACTGAGAGACAGGTCATGCCTTTGGCTGTTCTTTACGATGACTACATGACAAAGATTAGGTTAACAATTTGGGAATCATTGCAAAGAATATAGAAGACTACGACCTAGCATTTAAATTTGCATGCCATCGTACCCCTGCTATTTTCTGGAACCTATCAGCCAAGACCACTACACTATCGAGTTATATTCTGTCCCACCCGCATCTGACATTGTTGCGAGATTTTTTGCCTTCGGATAGAGCATTACCCAGAACCTTTAGGCAGGTTGCTTGGTACCACATTATAGTACTGTCCGTCACTTTTTAGTTGAATGTGTGGGAGCTTCATGTTCGGCAAGTTTCCAAGTACAGTGACGAGAAATGCCAGTAGAGTTTGTCCCTGGTTATGGGAACTTGCTCTGGCTTGCCTTAACTGTAAAAAAATGTCTTTAATCTTCAGGAGTTGCAGAAAATATGAAATTGGGTCATGAAAACCCTTTTGGAATTATTTTCATTGATGTGATGTTAATTGGGGCTATTTTAGAGTTAGTAGTTAATAGCTCGTCTCAAAGCGGAAACTGAAGAGAGGCACAGTTTCAGGAGACTTGAGTAAACTTCGATCCCCGCACCCCATTCCAAAATAGTCTAATCGTTTCTCTAATCAATTTATGAACCTTACTGATTTATGTACACTGTACATAGGTAACTTATATATTAATAGTTTGATGGTAGAAATGCACACGTAACTATTCCGACATAGATGTATATATGTGAATGTCCAATGAGAAGAAAAAGGCTGGATAGAATCTAATCGACGCTGTATGAATCCCAACGCGTACCAGTAAAACATAAGGCTCACATAGTAATGAGTCTAGCTTGATTATTTCCTTGTAACAGAACTAATTCCCTTTTTCCCGTTGCTTGCCTTTACTTTTTAAACTTTTATTTATCAAGTTTAATATTCAGCTAAATGGGCTATGAAAATAAATCTTACCACCTCATTTCACCTTTTTATATAAATTTATTATATAAAGATTTGACATTAATCCCCTAACTGGATTTTGGTTTAGAAAATTAAAAATAAAATCAAGATGACTTCTCATTTTTTCCCCGATATATTTAAAATTTTGCCCACAAAGTTTCAAGAGAAACGAATAGACCTTAAAGTGCAATTAATTCTTCTTTACCAGAAAAGATGGAACCAATCACATTCACTCTATTTCTTATCTAGGAACGCCAGAAAATCAAAGCATTTTTCTACATATTTAACTGTTGTTTTCTATTTTTCCATGATTTCCCTACAGTTTGTACTATAGTCTGAATTAACAACTATGTATTCTAATTTCAAGGAATCCTAGAGTATTTTCACAAATATGTTTGAAGACCTGAAAGTTTCAATCGAAAGAGTGAATTAAATTGTTGTTTGAAAAGTTTGTAAAAGATTCTTCTTGAATTAATAGGATACATCATAAATATGAAAGAAAAATTAGGAAATTTAAATTTTTGCCGAAGCAGTTTACATTCACTGTACTCCCCCATGAGGAGTGTTGTAACAATTGAGGACGAAACTCTCCTGTATGTACTCATCCCGTAGAATGAAGAAAGTCCTTCTTTAGGGAACCAACCCCCAAAATCTTAATGCCTACGAATCCAATAAAATGCCAAGTACTGAAATGCTCTCTTAGCTCCAGGGAATGCAAATTTGGATAAAGACTGGGTGAGTAATGAATAAGATTGGTATAGCCAAAAATGCTAATAGATTGCGTAAAAATTGACAACTGATATTAAGCTTGAGAACGAAGGGATGAATTTATTACCATGCGGACATGGGATAACCAAAGTACTGAATTATAAAGGTGATTACTTAAAGGAAATTTATAATCAAGCTCTATGACTACTTTAGTGTCTATGAGATGGTAAATTCATTTAATTGATCCAAAGAAAACTTTTAGAGGTTCTCAAATCACACTAATGGTTCTATATCAGCTTAGAACAATCAAAAGTGTGAGATAAGTTGTTATTTCATATACTAATCTTGTAAGTACTTAGATTTGCCTGTATTGTGATTTAGGTAGGGAGGATAAGTTTATAAAAGTTGTGTCCCTCCCTGGTCCGAACATTCCCGAAGAAGTATCCTTTTAACCTGCAATGAAAATATAGCCCCATTCCCGCATTCAACACTTTTTATTCAGGAATCCCGGCAACGTCCTTTCTAGCAACGATATAAAAAAGCGGTTTTATTATTATACGAGTATATTTAACTCATCTCCACGAATTAATATTTAGCAAAAGTTTGTAGGAATAATTTTGGTTTTATCATTTTGTTGTATTTAAAAAGTCCAATTTGATGACATTCTAATTAAGAATGAACAACTATTTAATGATATATTTCAGGAAGGTGTAGGTTGTGGATGTGATGAATTTTTGGACAGACAAAATGGAACTCGACTAAGATCTATTTTCATCATTTTCCAAACTAAGAAGCGAAATCCAGGGATGTCATGAGTTTGAGAGCATTGTACATAACCCAAAAGTTAGGGGAACTAAAATGTGTAGAAGATGGCTCAAAAGGAGCCCACTTGCGTAACTGGGGACTGAGTGAGTGACTTCACAACTCTTCCGAACATGCCACACTTTCACAACGATGGCTGATTGATAGCTATGTGACAGCTAACCACCGACCCATCAGGAATATCTGCCAAGAAGTTTGGAAAATTCCGGAAAGTTGCGCTTTAACTTTGCCCCGAGCGTCGAGTAGTTTGTTCTTTAGACTAATTGCGGACTCTAACTTTCTTTCTTACATTTTCATTTACTTTAACTTCATCCATTTTAGATTCTCTCATCACCAACTTCTACCAATGATGCTCTCAATGGTTATCGCTTCTTAGCTTTAAGTAAATAACTCTTCTGTTGTGAACATCAATGTAATTCATACTTAGCTGTTACGGCCAACGATACAGTTATTTTACCTTGATATCTAACTGGAATAAATGCTAATTCTCATTTCTAAGTTTTATGATCATGACTAGTTTGATCATTACTAACTTTATTGATATAATAAAAAAATATAGTTTATGCCCAAGTTTAGCGACTACTACGCAGAACATGCAATATTTTGTAAGTAACAATTTGAAAAACTTTCGGAAATATTACAAGATATATATTGTTACCCTAATTATATGGATTGTCAAATGATAATGAACTGGTAATGTGTATCTTTATTCCCGGCCCATCTACCCTTTTTGTCTATTACATCTCCTAACCTTTGTGTGATGGATGAAAGATGGTTTTGAAATATTTTTTCCTATTTCTGAAGAGTTTAATTTGCGGTCGAGTGTGAGCTATAGTTCTTCTGGTGATCTTACTACCTCGAGCTGGTGATTGTTAAGAAAGTTGGCAAAAGGCTTTTCAATAACTATAGATGCTAGTTTTCTTGAAACGAGTGCTGAACTATTTTTCTAAGTATATATCGGGCAGCCGTTATGAACGAAGATAATTATTGTGGATAGAAATGGCTGAATTCAGTCCGCGAAGGAAGGAAGAAAATAGTTTTCAAAAAGATATCTAATTATTTTGTCGCTGTAAACCTCCAATCGATCTGCAGGACATTCAAAATAACATGAAATAATTTTTTCTGCACGGGCGCATTTCGCCTACCTCACTCACAAATGTAAGTTTATTTCTATCTGTAAACGAAAAATACTTAAGTTAATATGTAGTTTGACCTCTCATATAAAATGTCTTTGAATAAAGAACTGTCTTGACCTAGCAATTATTCTTCACACTTTCCAAAAAAAAATAAAGCATTGCTGTATACACTAGATTTCACAGGTCCGAATGCTCTTTCAGACCACAGGAAAACTATCTTAAATAATGTTTTCAATATGAGACTTTTAATTAACAGACAGGCACATGGGGAAGACAAAGAGCCGGGGCAAAAAGAAGGTGTAGATATCTGCAAATAGTAAATACACAGAGAAAGAGAACATTAGAGAAAAGCAAAGAAATAAAAGAGTGGAAAAGAGAGAACAAGAGACAGAGAGAGAGAGAGAGATTTAAAGCCTGTTTTTATTTTCTCTCTTTTAGTTAATAAAGAACTGCCAATTACTAATAAAGTGATATGATACACAAATTTTTAGTAGGATATAATTTAAATAAGTTTTGTAAATAGTAAATTCAAGCTTATATACTGGTATGCAAAATTAAATTCGTGTTATTTTCAGAATTTTGTTACCAAAACCTATCGATTAATTTATCTCGATTCTTAAAGATTTTAGTCATAGCAATGTTATTTTGTTTATAACTAAAATGATAGAGAAACTTCATTAGTTTGACTAATGAATTTCACGTTCATATGTGTCGAGGTGTGGCCAAGTGTACGTGAATATGCGCACACAGGCACTAAGATAGGCCAAACAAGGCGACAACTGTTATTGTTTCTAAGAGGGCCGATTTAATAGATAGCCGAAGCTGCTGAACCAAGGAATATAACAAATACTATGACAAAAATAGACTTTTATACACACGACTAAAAGGGGAAACAATAAATATATATATATATATATATATATATATATATATATATATATATATATATATATACATATATATAAATGGCACATAAAATGAGACGAACTTAAGTTTCAAATATTAGTTAAGTAACCGTAGTTAGGGAATGGTTACTATGGGAGATTGGGGTTAATAAATGATTTACTTCCTTTGAACTCGAGGGTAAGATGTGGCAAATAGTGGGAGGTCTTGGTGACCTTGATTACTCACGGGGGGAGATAGCCACGAAACCCACAGCGGGTGGGGCTATTCTTATCGAACTCGCAAACGCGAGTTCGATAAGAGTAGCCCACGAACGAACTTCGAAGGGCGAGGGGGGGATGACTTTTCCGCACCCAGCTTTAGCGAGCTAATGGGCCTCTTATCGTAAGAGGTCACCAGAAGAACTTCGGAGGACGACTTCTCCAACATTGATCCGAAGGCGAATGAGAAAGTCTGACGTTGCCTCACGAGACTCTACTCCTCAAGCCGAAGACACGCGGGGTGATGTCCAGCTCTACAATGGCTTGCGACCGTCACTCACACTTCTTGGGTCAAAGCTCGTTGAAGTTCACTCCTTTCAGCAAAATCTCGTCTAACAAAATCTGTCCCTCAGCTTGTAGCGGGGACATATATACCCGGAACTATTCAAAACAGAGAGAGAGATAGAGAGATAGAAACCTTCTTAACCTTAGTTATCGGCGTAATGATTCGAGAGCCTCCTTACGAGAAATTGTCAACGGCTGGGGTCAGTAGCCAGACGGGTGACAGTGGCAGGGCCATAAACTCGGTTCACGGCGAGGCTACAAATCAGTCTCCCGACGCGAGGGAGGGGGAGATTGAGACAACCGGGAGGAAGCTTTGGTGAGAATTTCACGGGACCTGGCAGCGGATCAAATGAGGGAGAGGTCGCAACGGCGGGGGAGAGTAACGGCACGTTTACTCTCCAGAAATACTTTATAAGAAGGTGGGGAAATAATATAATTCAAAGAGGATTCCTCCACACTCCTCCCTATCCAAGACAGTTTTGCAGTAAAGGAAATTTGGAGCGAAAAAAATGTCTACACTAAATTCATTAACAGAGGAACTTATAAAGTTACAAATATAATGTTTACTATCAAACAAAAAACAAAAATAACACTACACGGGGTTTATATATGTGTAACCACAGATAACTTAATCTATATAAATGCACATATAACATCAACAAGGCAAAACAAAAAAGGAAAATTGTATTTACAAAAACGAATCAAACGCGAAGATTTACTGTACACTCAGGTTGTTGGAGGGGGGGTCTTCTATAGGATTCCTACCCAAGCTATTGGCTAGGCAGTTGTCGGTGCCTTTAACATACATTCTAAGTTTACCAATATACCACTCTATGACTAACGCTTCAAGCCTTTTAGTGGCTGTAGGAGAATAGCATGATGCACCCACATTTCCCCACCTCCCTTCCGGGAGGGCCATCGATCAAAACTTTCCCTTCTGGCCCGATATCTAATGGTCTCCCGCCGGAAGAACCCGCCGACCATTTCAGCTAACCACGGAATTCCGTCCTGGACTGGTTATGGATAGATGAGAGCCCTTCTTGGTCTCCGGTGGTTTCCGGAAGTTTGCAAAGGACGAAATGGAGGAGACAATCAAACCTCTCTCACCCAAAGAAGGGCGCTTGATATCAAATCTACTTCCGCAGCCATGTGAACCTCTCCCGAGTTTCGAGTATAAAAGATGAATTCTTTTAACTCTCAGTAGTAGAGCCTGCAAAACGTCTAGCGGGGCAGGAATTGCCATCTATCTCGGTGTATTCGAAAATCGTCCAAGCACCAAGTCTTTAGAGAGGAGATCAGTCCCAGTTAAGCAGGTTCCTTACCCTGTTGGTCTGCAAGTCAGTGTGGACCCAGGCTCGTACTCACGTTTTCAGATCCGAAGCTATGAAGGGCCTCACTCTAATTTCATAAGCTAGAAAACTACATCTTGACTTTTCTCCGTAACCCTACGCGTCGATAGGTCACTTCGCTCCCCCCCTCTACAGAGGCACCCAAGATTCCTCGAAGTTCACGAGCGTCGGGCCCTCTTTAACAAGATGCTCCCGTCACCGCCTTTTTCCAGCAGAATCGTGATGGAATTGTGGGTCGGTCCCTGGAGAACTTACCTCAACGTCTCCACTCCTTACCTCACCACCTTCACTCACCAGCGCACCTCGAACATCAGGTTCTAAGGTAATCCTTTCCTTTCACATTCCCTAACTTCACCACGAAGCTTACCAATATTTCAAGTGTAAAGTGATTTACATAGTGAATAGTTATTTGCAAGCTAATTGAAATATCCGAGATTCACTTATTGATTTATCTCTCAAAGCACCTTATTTGAATATATATATATATATATATATATATATATATATATATATATATATATATATATTATTGTTTAGTGTTCATTAAAACTTTATTTTCATATTGTTGTGTATCTAAATTCCTTAGGGTCAATTGCTGGCAAAGTTTATTCCAATCCCTCCGTAGCCAACCTCTAAGCACTCTGATTCAATAAACCCATTCAGGGCACGGGCCGAACGAAGTATAAGGAGTAGTACGACGACCCCTCCGCACTCGGGACAATAGGATATATTTATATATATATATATATATATATATATATATATATATATATATATATATATATATATATATGTATATTAATATATAAGATTCGGGGACAACTCCAACCACCACTCTGCTCATTCCTCGACAGTTGCATATGCCTTTTTGCAAAGGGTCAGCTTCTTGCTAACATATCCTACAGAATATCCTACTCCATCGTCGTCATATTGGACGAGAGCATACAAAAGGCCATCTTGAAAGACCTCGGTACGAACACCGAATGTTTTTTTGTGATTCGGTAATCTCTAACTAGGGGCAGAGATAACTTATCCTTTAACTGGCGGAAGCGATCTTCCGCGGACCGGGTCGAATTGACAGGGACGGGGGCCGTTCTTTTGTGCGTGTCATTAAGGGGTGCAGCTACGGCGGTGCAATTCAACCCAAACCGACGATTTAATGACACGGGAAAGTCATCCAATAAGGCAACGAATTGAGCCCTCTCATGGCAGAGGATACTTATCTTCTGCGTTTACGCGAACCGTATGGGCAGGACACACGGGTTCAACGGGGTAGATATTTCCCTTACTAGACAGGGACGAATTGGGCCTATTAGACCGATTGAAAAGGGCTCGAGTGCTCTCGGTATCTTTTGAAGGGGAGCAGGGGCTACATGCCCTATGGAGGTGACCTTCTGGCACAGGTCAAAGGACTTGAAGAAGTTGAAAATTCCTTTGGCCGTTCCTGGCCGAAAAAAAATATTTAAAAACCCGTGTTGTCGTTTTGATATGGCCGAATTGTCTGGCCATTAGGCCATTTTCAGCCATCTTTAGAACGGGTTTGATGTTCCTTCTCGGCACATACAATGCGTTGGTTGGAAGGTTTTCCAGTTCAACACCTGAACGGTATACTAACGCGTCATTCACGGTGTATTCGATCTTCCGATCGCCTCGCACCGTTTCAGTCTCCTTCTTCCTTTCTTTTACGCAAAGAGGACTGAGAGACGGACCTTCTTTTGCGCGATCGCGAAGGTTTGAGAATTGAGCTCTTCGTATTCTCGGTGATCCGGAGGAGATAGAGGGGTCAGAGGCGAGGCTCTCTTAGCTGCTTGTGCTAGTTCTCTTTCCATCTGTATTCTCCTTTCTTCTACTTATCTTCCTATCTTTATTCTTCTTTCTTCAGCTTCGTTTCCATCTGTTTCTTCTTTCTTCGTCTTCCCCCTTTACCTCTATTCTTCTTTCTTCGTCTTTTCTTTTTTATTTATTCTTCTTTCTTCGGCTTCTATTTCTATCTTCATTCTTATTTCTTCTGCTTCTATTTTCAACTGTATTATTCTTTCCTTTGTTTTACTTCCATTCGGTCTTCTTCTTTCTTCTTTATTTTCCACTGTATTCTTGTTTCGTTTACTATTCTTTTCGTCTCTATTCTTCTGTCCATCAGTATTTTCCTTTCTTCTGTTTCACTTTTCATCCGTATTAGCCTTTTTTCTGTCTACCTTTCAGCTTCTTGTCTCTGTGCTCTTCTTGCTTCTGCTTCTCTCTGTTTTTTACGATCTTCGTCTTCTTTTCTTTCCTCACGTTCGCTACGTTCCTCCTCCCGGATGTAAGCGATTAAATCTTTCCCAGATAAGCCAAGGATCTGCACTTGTTTATAAAAACGATCGAATGAAGACATCCTGGTATGCTACTTCCGGCCTTGCACAACGAAAACAAATGCCAGAGCTATTGAAGGTTCATCTAAACAAATATAATTTCTAATAAGAGAAATTATTAAATTTTTTAGCAAAGATCGGACAAACTCACACCCCAAAAAATAACTTAACTAACGAGACAATCTGTCTCACGACACACATACAAACCGGTCAGTATTACAATTTAGCTAATATCCTCTTTTACGGAACTAGATTAACTGTGGACACAACACACAAGTATGGGCTTACAAATTTGTTGTTACCCGATAATAAAAGAAAAATTGTCCTAAAATATTGTTTTGCGAATATTCTTGGTAATGTAGCTGCTATCAATTGAACTTAGTAGTTCAAAATCAGGTGGGAAAAAACCCAAATCCTGACGCCAAATATCTTTAGGAAAGACCCCAGAGCGTGATACCAAATATATTTATGTCGAGGTATGGCCAAGTGTACGAGAATATGCACACATAGGCACTAAGGTAGGACAAGCAAAGCGACAACTGTTATTGTTCTAAGAATTCGATTTAATAGATAGCATCAGCTTCGGAACCGAGGAATATAACAAACATCCTGACAAAAATAGACCTTTAATACACACGACTACTAGGGGACACAATATATATATATATATATATATATATATATATATATATATATATATATATATATTTATATATATATATATATATATATATATATATATATATATATATATATATATATATATATATATATATGTAGCAGAATGAGGTCACGTACCCTCTTGTACCCACGTAGGTCGGGAGATCACTTCTCACCTCATGGAGCTGTTTGTAGAAAGCATGATAACCAAGGCGAGGAGGCGGCGGACGCTGTTATCGCTCTTCCAGGCTGTACTTGCCTAGGGACCAATGTCATCATCACCCCCCACTTTTCTCTCGCGGCACTTCGCCTCGAGCATGCAGCCGCCTCTGCCCAAGGATTGGAATCCGTTGGACATTCCAGTGAGCGTTATCAAGATTACCCCTTTCCCCGAAGGATTCGCTGACTTTTCATCACTATCACGCGTGCCTCCTCTCCAGGCACCTATATAACGCGTCAACCGAGTTTCGACAGTAAGACTGTCAAACTTCCACTTACTCTGACGAATGAGCTAAAGGACTCCCCATCCCCCTATAGCGATGATTTAGATTCACGTGAAGGCTAAATCGATCCGTGGACTCTGCTGTAGTCCTTCGGCAAGTTTCAACGTCAGTGAAGCCTGCCATTGTCAATTGGCAAGGACTGACAAGGTTTCCCCATCCCCGAAGACGACAAGTGCACCCTCGAGCTGAAGCCGAATTAAACAACTTCTACGGTCGTTTTACCGTCCTCCACTGGCTACATTTTAACAACGAGCTCATAATGTAATCGTAACCGTTGCCGTCTGTAGATTGGTCTGAAATCTGGCTCATCCCAATTGCTCCTTAATTTGTGTGCACGCCCCAATTAAAATCCCCCTTAAATCACCAACTGTATCTGATCTCTTTAATCCCTTAATCAACCTTCCTGATCCCCTGTAGATCTTTAACCCCGTGTGGGCGACCATTCCATTTAAATCCAATTTCCATGTAAATATATATATATTCTCTTTTTGTTGTTAGTAAAGTATTATTTTCGTCATCGTCTTTCCTTTGCAACCCCAACACATACCAGCACCCCTTTAATTTTTGGCTAACTTGCACTCTGAAATAATTGTTAAAAAGAACCCCGTAAAGTAAGAATACACCTTTCCTCCGCGTTCACTCTCAGTCTTCAATCCGCTTGGGCCTATCCCCCCAAAGCACCCACGCATATATAAATATATCGTCTGGCCATTCCACAACATTTACTTATATATATATATATATATATATATATATATATATATATATATACTTTTCTCTATTATAAAATCTGGTGATCGGGCGTGTCAGGGTATTTAAAAAGGTCTTGGGAGCGATTTTTTTTAAATGCAACTTTTTAACCTTATGGTAATTTTCAAGCTAAGTACCGTTTGAGTTGCATATACTAAACAAAACAAGAAACAATCCTGCCATATTTATTGTTCGCTTACTGTTTGTATGTGTGGTGTGACCGACAACCTTTAAAAGGAAAATCTTGTTAGGTGACAGAATTTTCCCACGGTGGCTTTAATCCCATACGTATTAGTAGAGTCTGAGCCCTTCTCATCTCAACAATACTTCATCATTATATTTGTTTTTGTAATTTTGGTTTAATCGTATATTATATTAGTGCTACTATTTGGATAACAAAGCTTCCGCGTTAAACAAGCATAATCCACTGTGTGTCAGTAATTTGTGAGCCAAGCCTCATCTGCCCCGTGCTTACGGCCCCTTAAAACCCTTTTCTTTCGAACAACGTACTCGCCATGTTAGGAACAAAATGTAAACATTTTAGAGGTTCAAACTCCAAGGAAAATCCCTCGGTTTAAGTGCCAAAGATCTTGTCACTTATATACAGGAAGAGGAGGGAAAAGAGAGAGAAGAACAAAAAGAGATTAGAGAATTAGCTGTAGCGAGAACGTGAGAGAATTCGCTAATATGAACTGGAATCGAATCATGATCGGCTCGAAACCATTTCAGTAAATTCCCGGGTAGGAACCCCTCAATCAGCCTCCGTTAAACTCTCAACGTTCAAAGAAGGAGAGGACTTCGGATCTTTTCTCACTCACTTCGAGAAAATTTTGAAGTTAATCATTGGGACATCGAGAAAGACGGTGTCGCTAAGCTTCTTCCCCTTCTAATCTCACCGCTCCGAGACCTAGTAGTATCGCTTCCCTCTGAGGTTACGGTGGATTACTCCACCCTCAAGTAGGAACTTCTTGCGCTGTACAATATGACGCCTGCCTTTACCGAACCAAATTTCGCCATGCCCACATCCAACCAAATATGACCTTCCGTCACTTTGGATATACCCTTTCCTGAACTTTTAATTTTTGTTTAGACGCATCGAAAGTCCCCCACGATTATGATTCCCTAGTGGATTTTGTTCTAAGGGATCAGTTGCTGGCATCGCTAACACCAGAGATCCGCTCCTTTGTGAAGGATCGACGGTGCAACTCCTTCAAAGTGTGCATAGAAGAGGCAGATATCTATGGGGCGAGCCACAACTTGTATCCTAAGGAAAATAAAAAGCCTCGCCCTTCATCCCCCAAGAATAAAATTTATAACTCGTAGTTTGCCCCCAAAGAACTCCCCAGAATTCGCCAAGATTACGGGCCTTGTTAATCCCAGAAGTTTCCCTCCATCGGAACCCCGTGACGTCAAGCCCAGCCCCTCATAACTAATCCCACGGTGTCCAATCTTCATCGTAGGCCTATCATATGTTTTGCATGTGGTGTTGAAGGCCACACTCGCCCAAATTGCCACCCAAATTTCCAACTCCGTCGTAATCCCATTCACCAAGTCCACCAGGTGGATACTGCTCCCGCTCCCCCTCCACCGCGAAAAGAATCTTCAAATCCAACCTCGTATCCCATGGAAATTTCCTCTTCAACAAGAATTCTCCAGGAAATATCAAATTTGAAAACGGAAGCGTTAATGAATGCTGAGTCTCCACACTCGTCCGCGATACCGGGTGCACGTGTATCATGGTATCGAATGAGCTTCTTCCCCCGATGGCTCCCGACCACAAAATGTTTGCTGTAGTCCGTGACTACTTGGGACGCCCAAACCACTTTCCCATTGTAAACTGTCACCTCGAATGTCAGTACTTTTCCGGATGGGCTGAAGTCGTGTCACCCGCCCTATCTAACTATGTTCCTTTTTGGTAGGACAGTGCCCCCAAGTCTCGGATAACCCTGTGGCTCAGCCACTTGTCAGCAGAGCCCAGGCAGAGAAAGGGCGTGTTAAACCGGCCCCCCTTCAGAATGGCCCAAGCATCCCAAAATCCGTTCGTTCAAGATCTTATCTCCATAACTTTGAACCCTCCATGACAAATTCTTGTTCCCCAATAGTTATCGTATGGAAACCAAATAACTCTTACCGCATGTATGTAGATTTTAGTAAATTTAATCCCGTGACCGTTTTCGATGCTGAACCGAGTCGTTGGATTGACCTAAACCTTCACTTGTTCAAAAGAGAAAAATTT
Organism: Ceratothoa steindachneri; assembly: GCA_963969495.1. Lineage (NCBI taxonomy): Eukaryota > Metazoa > Arthropoda > Malacostraca > Isopoda > Cymothoidae > Ceratothoa > Ceratothoa steindachneri. Next base: position 33,709,549 of record OZ018326.1, read on the forward strand.
ATTCGCGAGCTCTACATCCACTAAAATTTTAATTGTAATTGTTCCATATATATATATATATATATATATATATTTGTCCAACCTGTAATAATTGTAACCGCCAGCTAGAGATTAGCTTATATGCCATTAATTATGTTATGTCCTTTTTTGGTTCCCCAGTGTGCACGTCTATGATGCACAATGCCCTTGTATAGATGAAACTGTGCATGCTTACCACCCTTTATGTAAAATGTATCTTTGAATCTCCATTTCATTCGTTTTGTTCCTTTTCCTTTTTTTTGCGTGGTATAGCTTAGTGTATAGATATTATTTTGTTTTAATTATGTCCCCTTTTTTGCTCTTATGGTCAGTGTGATAGAATAGCCTAAGGCGGCCGCGCCTTGCTTCTATCACATATTGAATCTCATGCTTCCCACGTGCATCCTGCAAGAGAGAGTAGAACCGCGTTCTTATCGCCCACCATTCCCGAGTATCATCTTCCCACTCTTCAAGTTTAATCAAGGAGGTTCAATTCCCCGTTTCCCTCTAGGCGTCGATCTGGCCAGATTGAATGAGGCTTATGGAAAGATAAGATTTGCCCAAGCGCTGCCGGGACATTCCATGGAAATCCCCCATTATCCCTCACCCCAAGGGGCTGGCTCCGGCTATTTATGCGATAGAATTTCGCGTTTAAAGCAGATCCAGATTATCTTTGCCAGGTATCATGCCGATCCGGTCTTCCTTGTGCACCTAGGAACTCTACCCCAAAAACCCCATTATTGTCCAAAAGAGGACAATATCCTTAAGTGCCAAGGCTCGTGCCCCTCGAGACGCCAAGTCAACAAGGTTCTCCAGTTGTTCAGAAAGAGAACAACTTTAGAACAGTCATTGTTCTTCGAGGCCGTTCGACAGGAAATGGTTCTCGCTCCCCTGATATCACGTCAATGATAATTTACAATTGTTCAAAAGAGAACAATTATAGAACAGTGATTGTTCTTAGAGCCCCTTTGACAATAAATGGTTTTCGTTCCCCTGATATCACGTCAGTGGTAATTTAATTCCCCCTTTTAACGTTCTTCAAGAGAACGCTTGGGTCCCCATTTACCTCAATTGTTCATCCAGAACATCTCCGGTATCCTGTCTCCAGGATCACTAATACTTCCAAGCCGCACTTTGCTCTCAATCCTCGAAGTCAGTCCTTCCCCCTCCCCTCATTAAGGATAACCCCCCTAAAAACACCTCCTCCTGGGAAAGAAATCGCCAGTCGGACCGAAGCCATTCCTTCAAATCGCCTTCCTCTGCATGACGATCTTATAAATACGTAAGCTAGGAATTGCATTTAACTATTTAACTTTGTGCCAACGTAACTCCGTGCTTTAACACTGATCTAGCCGCCCCTTTTCCTTCTTGTTTGTTTTGTCATTTAAAGCCCTTCAAATCCTAAACCTCGTATTAGTCAAATATTTCCATGACCTTTTTCGTTTCATGTGTATCTCCCATTTTAATCCCCGGTCATGTAAATATTTTCCATGTGTTGCTTTGTTAGATTAATTAATAAAATTCTATTTTATTAATGCGTGCAATATTAGTTATCCTTGGGCTCCGTTCCACTTCTCGAATATAGAATAATCCCCACAAAGAATAGATATATAGTATATCGTCGAGAGCCTTTTCTACGACAGTCGGCAATAATTAATTTCCTTCCGTTCTTATGTACAGGCAGTCGGGTAGCATTAGCTTGTACGCCTGCTCGACGACAGGTCAGGGCCGTGTTGTTTTTTGTTTCCGTTTTTTTCTTTCCACTTACCCCGTGACCACGAATTAGTCTAAGGGGATGTCACATTTCTCCCCCAACCCGAAAATGACATCTTTTTGCATGGGAGGAGTGTTGTAGAATGAGGTACAATTGCGGCTACTTGCCCTCCAGTACCCACGTGGGTCCGGAGATCACCTCATGGAGCTCTTTGTGGCAAGCAGGGAAACCGAAGCGAAGAGAAGGCTGGCGCTGTTATCTCTTGCCCCAGCTGTATTTGCCTAGGCACCAATGTCATCACACCCCCTCTCGGGGCCACCTGGCCTCAAGCATGTGGGCGCCTCTGCCCAACGGTTGAACTCAGTTGGTCATTACAGCGACCGTTATCAAGATTCCCCCTTCCCCCGAAGGAATCTTTTAATTTTCATCACTATCACGCGTGCCTCCTCTTCAGGCACCTATATAACGCGTCGACCGAGTTTCGACAGTAGCACTGTCACGCTTCCACTTACTCCGTCCAACAAGTTGAAGGACGCTTCCCCACCCCTCCAGCGGCGATTTTGATTCAAGTGAAGGCAAAATCGACCCGCAGTGAAGCCTGCCCTAGTCAATTGGCAGAGACTGACAAGGATTCCCAACTACAAAGACTACAAGTGATCCCTCGTATTGAAGTCTGAGGTAAACAACTTCTACCGTTGCTTCACCGTACCCCACTGGCCACATTTTGGAAACAAGCTCATAAGGTAATCGTAACCGTTGCCGCCTGTAGATTGTTCTGAAATCTGGCTTATCACAATTGCTCCATTATTTGTGTGCACGCCCCAGTTAAAATATCCCTTTAAATCATCAACTGTATCGGAGCTCTTTAATCCCTAATCAACCCACCTGATCCCATGTAGATCTTTAATCGCGTCTGGGGACCATTCCATTTAAATCTAATTTCCATGTAAATATATATATTCTCTTTTCGTTGTTAATAAAGTATCACTTTCGTCATCGTCTTTCTTTTGCAACCCCAACGCGAACCAGTAACCCCTTTAATTTTTGTCCAACTTGCACTCTGAAATAATTGTTTAGAAGGACCCCGCAAAGTAAGAATAAACCTTTCCTCCCCTACCCTCCAGATCTGGCTCCTAGCGACTACTTTTTATTCTGCCAGCTCAAGGCTACACTGCGTGGACGCCGGTTTGAACACGATGAAGATGTCCAGCTCGCCGTCCAGGAGAGGAACTGTGTACGGCATGTATTTGTAAATGTTGAACCGAAAAAAGAAATATTATGAGCAGCAAACTCCATCAGAGGACTTTGTGTAGGGTAATGATCACCGAAGCTGCCCCAACACGCGATGTCATGGAAGAGAACAAGCGGGTATCCGAGGCTCGAAATGGTTCTAGTATAAGTTCATTCTTTCCAGCTATTTTGTTCTTAGTACGAGGTTATTCTTGAGGTAGTTACCCAATGTTTTCCACTCAGTATTTAAGCTTGACATAATTTTTAGATAAAATTGAAGGAGGCGAGTAAAATTTTATCCTATCTTTCGTATTAAAAGCATACTTTCTCCTGCTAAGGGACTCAACTTGGGGGGGAGGGATTTGATTAGGTTCGCCTTTCCTGGTATTCCTCATTTCGACATCATCCCCTCAGGTTGATGGGAGTATTTCCAAGAATACTTGCAGTAATTTACATTTATTTCTTTGATAATCACCTTTCTCTTTTCTCCTGTCGGAATTTATCCTCTTTCACTGAGGTATTATTCTAGTAACTGATCCGGATCTCTATATTTCTTATTTAATGAATAAACACCTCGCTGGATTTCTTCACCTGTCTTGTGAAGATCAATAACTACATTATTATCATTGCATTTTTCTATTGACTAAAATCATTTTTTTGGTAAAATATTTGGGATCATTGGATCAGAATTACTTTCTTCTTTTGTTCTTATTTATATAGTTTTTCAATACCATATTTTGTTTTTCATCCTTCATGGTCCACTCTGTCTGATCTCTTTAATGCTTATTATAGCTATTCAACCATTTTATTCTTCTAAATATGGGAGTATTATCTATTCGATATTAGAAGGGGATATAATGTATCTTTCTATGCAAAATATTGCCATCATAGAAGGATGCTTGTTGGCTTATGGTTGGCTATGTGTATATAGAAAGGTGACTAAATCGTGGTCTCTTTGTCTTACCCTAATGTTGGTTTGCTCAAGTAGATTTCTGCCTTAACACAATTATATATCACCTTTTATTCTGTAACTTTTTGTGACACTTTGATTATGCATCTTTCGCATATTTTAGCTTCCATATATTCACTCTTGCTACCACCAATGACTTTGAAGACTAATTTTATGGTAAATGATTTTCTGCTTGATTTCTGCTCTTATTAATTCAATAAAATAAATAATTTTTAGCGACTTGAACTGCAATAATCTGGAGGGTATGTGAAAAATTGATTAATTCACATTAGCAACGTCTGGAATTGTAGTTATATGACCGATTATATACATTTTAGATTACCCTTATATGATGATTCTTCAGTTTGATTTGTTGTTGCTTTTAAAAAATACTGTTCGTTGTATATTCCCATCCTAATTGCTATTTTAATTGCAGGGCTTATAATGCTTGTTTATCACTCTTTTATTATTTTTTGCGTGTAATAGACTACTAATGATAATTTCTTTTCTCAGTAAGCTAATTTTTCATTTTCCGTTTTAAATCACATTGCTCTATGTTAATATCTTAATGTATTTAATCCCTGACAACTCCTTATCAGCAGCTCTCAAACGGTGCCTAAATCACCCAATCACCTTTTTAGTTTGCTTGCGTGTTTATTGAAAAGGGAATGAATAACAAGAAATTGGAATAGCTGCACTCATCATTCAATTTATCATTATCTTTAAAATCAATGAAAGCGGCAAAATCATATACCAGCGATCAAACAGATAAGAACTTAAAGTCATTCACGGAAGAAGAGACAAAGCCAGATGACTCACGATGGGGAGTTATTAGGGCTGGCGGGAACAAGGATCTGAAACAGTCTCATTATGATCCTAAATTGCATTCTAAACTATCCAAGCAGTTTTCCGAGTGTCTATTATAGGAGACTCGAATGAAACCCTATCCAACATTCTAGGGGAAAATGGAAAGCATCTTTTTATTCGAGAGTACAAGAGAGTTTAATTGAGTAAGGAAGCCATTAATAATGGTGTCAGAAGGTAAGAATTTATGAGGTTATAAATGGTAGTCTCAAAATCCAATGTGTCCAAATTGAAGAAAATGTGGGACAGGTTTTGTAGAAAGAATGATGTTGAAGTAACTCAATAAACACTTTAAGAAGAAACTAAAAAACTGGAAAGATTATCTAAAGCTTTTTGAGCTATAAGAGGCAATATGTGATTCAATTAACCGCACAAAAATGTCGCGCTCTATGTGCGCGGGAATGAAAGGGCGAACGCTTGAACACACACAACTAGAATTTCACCAAATTGGTTGAAATCTCGTCTCGGATGATATAGTTAATGGGATGTGGATACTGGAGAGTCATAGCAAACGTGCGCAGAAAATACATAGAAATTAATGAAGGAATTCGGCAGAAGAAAAGAGTAGGTACTAGGGACTACAAGTCGAATGATGTTCCTTTGGACTCTGCCTAATTATTGGAGGCACGAGTTAACAAGACAGTATATTTTTTATGTCATTCAGAATTTAATTCAAATCTCTAGAAAATTAAGAAAGTTGATTGTTAGCAGTGAAGATAACAGGAGAGTGATTTATGTCTGTAAATAATCAAAGGGAAAAGTTTGTCAATGTCGAACAAATAAAAAATAACTGTATGAGTGGTTAGACTGCTACATCCTAATAATATTAAAAGATTAAAAAACCATGAGGAAAATCTTTAACAGAATATTTTGACTCGAGATAATAAAGAAAGTGAAGGATAAGAGGAATGATAATATGAGAAAGAATGGAAAATGTCAGAAAATGAATGAGTTAAGTTTCCAAACTTTATGGTCAAAATAGGTTTTAGTTATAAATAATATTTTCAAATAACGTTTTCCTATACATGCAAAGGTTGCCAGTTTAGGTAAATTGAAGTTTTCTTATTATGTGCTCGCGTGGAACATCCCAATACCCTAAACAGGACCGGATTACCATCTGTAAAGACACATTTCCTCTTCAAAGAGTCATAGATATCCAACTACCTTTTGCGCGGCTTTCTAGTCATTTCTTTCTTAAAGAAAATGTTTGACCCAATAATATACACTCCACTAGGGACAAATTTGTCGAACTTCTTTGTTCACCGTTCCGTCTTCCTTAAATTGAATGCTATAAAAGTAATATTCTTAACTCTTTTTATTGAATTTTAACTCTGAATTATTTAAGAGGAATACAGTTCATCCATCTAAAAAAGTTTGCATATTAATATTATGTCACTTCGAGGAAAATTGTGCCGTAAAACCGAGTTGTGGATACAAGGGAAACATCACTTTATCCATATTTCTCGATATTTTCTTTCTCTTTACAATAAATAGAACAATTGCCAAAATGAGGTAAGTGCATTTGGATGTATGGACTGTTGTTTAATAAATATAGGTCTCATTTTGTTTTCTCTTACAAACACAAATGGTGGTCCATAACGGGAAAATTCGAAACGTATGTATGATAGTTTTCTCTTGTTGGAACCATCGGAGGGCAAGAAGAGTCTAAAAGCCATAAGTAAAATCAACTAAAATAAGTATGCATATATATATAATGAGATACATAAAATAATAACTGAAGAATTGTATTAATGAAATACTTGTTTATATTGGCTTCTGATGAAATTTTCTCTAAATGGATGTTTAGAGAATACATCGTGGCTTAAATAACAATTCTGGAGAAACGTAATACCCACATACTCTAATATGTAAATTTTATGATATTCTAGATTCAAAATGTACCTCGTATAATTTGCCAATAATTATATGTTCAGTATTTGACGCGAATTAAAACATGGCAATATCATAGGACATAATAAAGCTTTATGTAGCATAATCATAAAAAATAACCTTTTTCTCGTTGTAGTTATTTTAAAAGTGCAAAAAATTTACAAAAATTTATTTCAAGATCCTTGTATAAATTATGATCTTATGCAATTCAAAGTTTTTCTGGGGAAGTTAATGATCTGATGTCTTTCTCAAAAAAGCGCAATTTAAATGGTCGTCTGATATGTTAATTAGACTGCATATTTGCTCAGTAGAAATTATTAGTCATAAGGAGAAGTGGTATCTAAATTTTCCCATTTGAATTTAAAATACAAAACTAGTAAAAGCCAATCACGCAGATAGCTTGTGAAAAGATGTTTTTAAAGACACCGGTGAAGCAAGAGGAAGAATAAAAGGGTTGAAATATATAGCTGCAGATCTCTCCGCTGGCAATGAGGCCTGCAATGGACAAAATTCTCCATATGTACCCCGCAGCAAGGTAACTTATGCTAGAGATGACACCCCTTTGTGGTTACGTTTAAAGGTTTCAAGGTAAAGAAAGATAAGGGCAGTAGAATAAGATAGGGCGAGGAGAATGCACATATGTTCAAAACAACTAACTGAATTTTAACCAAGACATACGGATCAAGTAGCATTCGCCCTGTCGTGGCCCTAAATATTGATGAGGCGATGAAAGCTGTTTGCGATTAACCTGCAAAATTACCCAAGAAAATAGGAAAGAAGAGGCGTGCAAAATACTGTCGAAAACGTAAAATGGTAACAGCAGAGAAAATTAAACCCATGATACATACATATATAATCTAATTTCAGACTCCGTGTGGCACTGGAGACCTACGTGTATGACACTCCTATAGCTACTATGCGTACCAGTCTGCACCAGGTGTTCTCTTCTCGGGAAGGAGTATCCCTTTCTTACCCGATGTAAAGCCCGATTCATTATCTCAGTCCTCATAAAAGCTTGTATTTTATTCCTATTCCAGTGGCTGTTAATGCCAAATTATTAATTATGAAATGGCATACAAAGGATAAAATATGAGGAAATATGAATGATAAGAAAAAATAATTCGTTCTCTACACTGAAATATTTTTGCTTATTGCCCGTATTTGATGGTCGGAGTTCTTTAAAATTTTCCAGGCCATTTCTTTTTCATTAAAGGAAGAATGAACCATACCAAATCCATTTCGAAATCCATTACCAATATGTTCTCTCTTTCAATTTATAATTTTTGCCAAATCTCTTGTTAAAAAATAAAAATAAAAAGTAGATAAATTATATGAGGGTTAAGGAAAAATATTAAAATGGAAGGAAAGAGAATTACTAATATAAGAGAAAAATACTCCGATAGAAATTAATTATACTATGTTCGTAAATTTATCAGATACTTAGAGAAAGCTGCCAACCTCCTTTTATCTTTCGTTTGGTAAATGGTAGGAGTGATAACCTAATAACATACATACACGATTATAATGCCATATGTAGGAGCGATCAATTAAAGATTTTATTAAATGCTATAAGGAGTAAAGCGACAGAGATCTTTTGAAAATATTTTTATTGCGTAATTGGTGAAAATATTCGTAGGAAACGTGTGTTAAATATATTTACCATAATACGAGTAACTTATTGCGAGGGAACATATCACCGAGACAGTGCGTACATTACAGGAAATTATGTTGGGCGAAGGTGTTGAAGTAGAATTACACCTCTGTCAAAGACTCTTGTGTCAATTCGAGGTCAGTCCAAAGTAAGTAAAGGACGAGCAGATAGAAAGATAAAGCAGAGTGGAAAGTAAAATTTATATAAAATATCAATTCTATTCAATGTTGAATTTTAGTAGATTTATAATTTAAAGAAATATAAAATTTGATTGGTGCAAAATTCATTGGAAAGGTACCTATTATAGATTAGGAGCCTCTCTAGTCTCGTAAATTAAGCAACTCGACCTGGCATTGATTTACCATGTTGGTCAGAAACCTCTGAAATGATGGTAACCAATGCGCTCTCTATAGCAGTTCACCTGTCACTGATATTTGTAGGTGCCATATCTTAGGTGCTAATATATCTGTCTACCACCTCATATAAATGCTCGATTAAGTTCATGTTGATTGTATGTGGTGGCCACACCATTCGTCGGAAATAATTTTATTGTTTCGAGTTAAAAACTGGCCCTAAGGTTAAGAAATCATTTCATAGATTTAAAGATAAAAATATAACCATATATTATATTATATGTGAGGCCTGACAAGCACTTGATTAATAAAAAAATAATATCTTTTACTTGAAATAACAAACTCATTGTTTTATGTAACCCGGAAATCTGTTCTCTTCCCCAGATACTGAGAAACTTGGCTTTGAAACATTTTCTCTGCTCAAAATTAGTATACCAGAGCAAGAGACTTTTTCTACTGCAACGGTATTCAGATTATGACTGCCCATGTTATAATGTCCCTAGCTCTTTCCTATTTCAGATCAATTTGCTAATACGTTGGGGATGTTTGTTTATGAGGTTTCTTATGTGGATAACTGTTAACGTCTCCTGAAAATCAAGATTCCCTTATCTATAACTTTATACTGGTTACAGATGAGATTGTTTAGTAAATAAATTTTAATCACCTCCGCCGAAAAATATAGTGCATCGCCAAGTTTCTTAACTCTAAATTCGATACGATTCAATCGCGAATACTAAGCTCTAAAAGCTGGGCACCTCATTTTGAAAGTCTGAGGTACATTTGCTTCTTCAAAAATGTGGCAAAATGAATTATATCGAGAACCTAAGGTAAATTTCTTGTCTCTTCGAAGGTAAATATGTTTTCCAAAATGTTTAATTAAGGTACAAATTAAAGTCAGATACATGTAATTGTATGCACATATATATTCATTACACGGGATAGCGGGTTCCCAATCCATCAGTGAAAGCGTTATTAATCGTTGCCCATTGGTTTATGGAAAATTATTGGTGGCACTCAAAGTTCCAACACTTCATCTAGAACGGAGCAAAATTTCGTAGTGTTTAAACCGTATAAAAGTCTGAAAATCTTAAATCTTAAAGCATGTGTGGAATGCAATTTTGATACAAGTAAAATAGAGAGGACAGTAGAAATTAACGCTTTGTCTGTGAATAAATTAACCTAACCTTCATCCATTTCAACATTCTTACTGACTGTGAGAGTGTGTGTGAGCGTGTGAGACAGAAAGAGCATGTCTGTGTGTGAATGTGAGAGAGAGAAGGCAAAATAGAAAGCGAAAATTTTCCCAATTTCATTACTCTACAGTCTTCAACCGAACTTCATCTAACATCGCCTGGCCTGATCTGACCTAACCTAAGTTCTCTTCTAGTCTGTAAACTTGAGCGTGAGTGTGTTGTATCCAAAACACTCAATGAGCCCCTCAAATTCATCAGTCGTTCTTTTATCTATTAATTAAACTTCGTTATGTTACGGACTATTAATCCCTCCTTTATGGTAGTCTTTTAAAAAATTAATGATGTTTTATGGCTTTCACATATGATCGGCTAGGATTTACAAAATTAATTTTTAACTGATGTTTACCATTTGACCACCAACTAAATTACCTTTTACAAAAGTAAACACAATTAAATATATAACATCCCGAGAGAAATATCGTAATTTTTATGCTTAAATCGAATCTCTTTTAAGAATTGCTTTTAAGATGCTTCGTAACTGACAGAGCAAGTAAATAAGACAATAGCTGTGTGCATTATATTAACAATAACAACCATCAGAACCATCTAAAATTTTAAAGTTAATGATTTTGGTCCAGATTTGACCAAAAGAACAAGTTTTTTACTATGCAGAAATAATCTTCCAACATAGAACGAATCCACTTTTTTTGGTAGCACTTTTCCATGTTCAAAATGTCCTGATAAATTCTTTCACCAATCTCTGCACAGCTTTTTCTAGATTTTCGAAGAAAAGTCTGAGTATAAGTGCTAAAAGTAAATTTTCCTACTTATATTTCACCACGTGCATTTCAAAGCTTCGAAAATCTCTATGATTTTAATTACTATTTAATTACTGTTGAAGAGCCGGGTGACTTTGAAACCGCTTTTATGAGATCCACCTACGTACACTTCAAATGTGTCCATTCTGGTTTTCCTTTAGAGGCATAATTTTCCTTGAAATAATAGATAATTATTTTTGCTTAATTTACTCATTTTTTCCTCCTGCTCCCAGAAAAGAACCACTTTCGTATCTTGGCATAACATTAATTTTATTACAAACGTTTGTGCCTTCCCAACTACAATACCCCCTTTCTCACTTTGATATATATTTAAATTGCCGGAGTTAATTTTAGAGAAAACTAATTTCATCTTAGCTTTAATCTTATCTATATATTTGATATTTTTGGTTTAGGAGAAATTTCATTTCTAGAGGGGAATACGGCTATGCCTGTTGTTTGGCATTCACAAAGCAGCTAGGGATATAAAGCGTGAGGGTTTGTTAAGTTTCATTACTTCTCCATATCTTCCCCTCACTCATTCATACCAAATCTTCAAACACTCTCCAAGCTTAAGCTTATCACCTTACCCATGAAAACCACTTTTAGAGATGTGATTATTTATCCTACATTGGTAACTTAACTAACATAATCATCAATAAGTTAGGGAAATTTTATGAACATGGCCGTTTTTAATCCCTTTGCAACTATATTTATCCTGAGAGATTAAAACATCCTCTATCATAACTCCTCTTGCTTAAAATACTTTCTTTACCACACCCACGCATAGAAATCCACTTAATTTAGTTTCCTACTGCTTTCCATTTCATAGCCTTAACATAACTGACTCTGCCACCGCTATTTAGGACCACTTAATCTTTCGCCATGTAACTCTGACACTCTGCCTTCACATTGCCTTATCGTTGTTGGCTCTCCTCTGTCAAGCAAAAACATATGACACTGGATCCTACCTCACTATTACCTCCATATACTCTGTCATTGCATCTAATGACTCCAATGTATCACTGAATCACTACTTATAATCGACTGCATACGTCTGCGGCCGACGCCGGTCTGGCTTCCATCTGGTATTTCTAGACATCCCTGCAGTATTTGATACTTTGACGACACTGTTCTCTTTTGACACATCCGTGAATGTTTGACTATCTCTGGAACTAACTTAATTGGTTCTACTCGTATATTTCATATCGCCGAAATTTTCTTAATTTTAAAAATGATATATCCTGGCATCTGGAGGTGACCTTGATATTCCGCAAAGGATATGATCAGTCTGCTCTGTTTCTCATCTTTTCTATCTTTAGTTCATATTTTTAAGAGTCATCTTTGTTAAGTATTTCATTTCAATGCTCATGACGTGCAAAATACATCCCATTTCCCCAGGCTTCCTTTGCACAGCTCTTGAACACTATTCGCTGATAATAACGTTATCACTGAATGGCTCTGTGACCACGTTCTGAAAATCGACCATGGCAAAATATAGGGAGAAATGTTTGCCAGTTCAGCAAATGCTCGTTGTGACACTCATTCTCCCTATTTAGACTAAATGCCTCGCATGATACTTTATCCGATACAACAAAAATCTGGGTGTCATCTTTGTTTGTTATTCATTTATCAATATGTATGTCGCTTACCTCTTTAGTTAAATTGTATCTATCCTTTGTCAGTAATCTCAGAGGCATCAGTTCCTACTTTAACTGTCAAAGTTTGAACTACTGAAACTCCTTTCATACTGGATCCGAGGTTTTCCCTCTTTGAACTATCCAACTGATATGAAACTTTGCATTCAGTATTCTTCTTTGCCGGAAAGGTTTCTCTGGTTCCTTTCCCTTGGTTTGCCAACTGCATTGTCTGCCCACTCGATACAGATTCTCCTTAAAAATTCCTTCTTCTTACATGTAAGAACTAGAATAATGCATCACTTTCACTGGTCATATCACATCTCCTGAGTCACCTAAGCTCTCTCTTAAAACAAACTCTATTTATCCGTCTAGTCTTTTGCGTTGCATGGATGATTGTACTTTCTCTATAGTTTTCCAGAGAATGGCGAATTTTCTTCCTGCTGGAAAATATATTTCCTTCCTGTGGTACCATAAAGCTTGCCTAGAAAACGTATCTCTTCCCTCAGGCTTTCCTTAGTAAATAGGTGCTTTTTGAAGGCCCATGAGAGAGTATATATGGGCTGCAAGCTTTTTGTATTTTTACTCGGTAATACAGATTATACACATTTTAGCTTATCCGAGAGACATAAATGAGGTGCATAAATATTTTATTTTATTTGTGTAGGCTAGCAAAATTCTCTATTTATTATATTTTTGCCCCCGCAAAATAACGTACTTTGAAGTCTTTGGCCAATAACGTCCCCTTTTTATTTTTATTTCTATTAAGGTTGAATAAGCGATGGCATCATCGTAGTGGTGGGCCCTTTAGTATCAGCATTCATGCGGGAAAAAGGTAAAGATGTTTGATGAATTTCCGTTCTTTTTTTAAATATTCCCCCAATCTTTGAAGTTTCATTGGAATCGTTTGAGAGATGGCTGGCCAGCCAGTCTTTAATATTCTTTTCTGTTATATTCGTTCTGCCATTTCTACCTCTCCCGTGGGGCATTGAGCATTTTAACCCACATTTAATTAGCAACACCTATAAATTGACGAAGAAATATTGGCATGCGATGGGTAAAATCAACAGGGGCTTCTATCTACCAGGACCTTTGGGATGAAGGGGCTTAAAGACACTGGTGAAATTGTATTTTCAATTACTTTCAAGACACCTAATCAAAGTTTGGAAGTTAAGGTTAAATAGTTATGGTGCATACCAGAAAATATAGAAAATAATGGTATGAGCTGAGACTAGATGGAACGTTAGGGACTAAAAGTGTTTGTTTAAAAACATCAACCGAAATCGCTGCTGAAAACTACATCACGCGCGTATTTTGAAAAATAACATTGATTTACTGAGAATGAATTCAGATGGAAATTGAATTTAATAACAGTTCATCATCGTTTTATATATTTTGTTTCCTATGCCTCATGCATCAAGTCATAATTTCGATATTTGAGGATTAACCAGATTGGGATATAGAGTATTCCCAAATGATTAAAAATCGAAAGACATATGAAGTCATCATTATAAAGTGGAGCCAGTTTTTCACTTATGTTAGGATGAAATAAGGTACTCTTTCTTAACCCTTTTTCTTTCCATTAGAAAGGAAAATGCCTTACTTGAGAACCGTAGCCAGATTAAGGGGATTTATACGCACTAATGGTTTTCTTGCCTTAAGTAGCCTTAGTATGTTCCTGAAGGAACACATATTACATATCACAAAGTAACCAAAAAATTACGTCCCATTTCTCTCACAAGTCGAGCGCTCGTTAGCGCTGGACTTATTTTAATAATGAAAGGGTTGGGAAAGAAAGGATAATGGCAAAGAGCTTTTGTCAATAATTCTTTTATAGTGGAAAATTATAAAAAAGCGAAAGATAGAGAAAGAGAAAGTGAGATATATATAGAGAGAAATATATATATATATATAAAAGACAAAGATAGAGATAGAAAGAGAAAAGGATGAATGGAGAGATGCAAAGAGAGAGAGAGAGAAGTGAGAACAAAAACGAGAATGAGAGTAAAAAACTTGAGGACTAACCTCGCTTAGATGTAGTTTATGTATCCCATATATGTACTGTATTTTAGATTGAATATAAATCACCTTGTTCGCTATTAGAATTATTGAAATGCAAAGGTAAATTTAATTATTTGAACTTTGTTGTCCATACGAAAATAAGCTAGCCGATGAAAATATTGATTAATAGGATAAAAGAGGTAAAATGGAATTACAGCAATTAAGAGAGGTCTATTAAATGTTTTATAGTCTGTTTTAAATCAAGATGGATAAGACATTTTCAAAGAAGATTAGAACAGAGTCGTCTTTTAAATTCGAAAGTAAATCAACGGGGTCTCTTTGGAATAAAAATAACCACACCTTCTGGTAATCTCTTAGTCCTCTTTGTCTAATGATGTAAAAAATATCAGTAATGCTATCACATAATGTAATAAACCTCGAGATTTATTTTTATGACAAAGTACTTTATCTCATTGTGGAAATATATAACCGATACGCCCAACAAATGAAAGAAAAAGCTAAATTTTAGGGAGGGATGAATTGTATGTGTTTTGAGGCGGCCTTCTTTACTCTTGCGCTTTACCTCACCAAGAAAGCACTATTGGTCATTCGGTAACCATGTCTCAATGATTCTTTCCCCTAGTATTAGGAGATGTAGGGTTCTAACAATTTTACACAATATTCATTTACTGATAGCATCGAAATTAACGAAAGTTATTCAAAAGCTAAGCTTGAAATCTGTTCGAGCACCTTCAGGAGAAATACCTGTACTGAAATGAACGCAAATAACACATATCAGTCGATGAGAGCATAATATCCTACTTTAATATAGAAAATTGCAAGCAGTGTTTCGCGAAAAAAATAATTTATGTTCAAAATGTAGTCACTGTGGTAACAGAAATGATACCGACAAGCTTTCGATTTCTCTGCATGAAAGGTGATCATCAAAGTTAAAAAGCAAGGTTAACGTTGGGTTGCAGGAAATGCTGTGACAGAACTGATAAATAGGACCTCAGTACCAATTGATCATGGTGTTTTAAACATATTTTGATATTTGATCACAACTTTACCCTTATACAGTAAATTATCTGTTGCTTGAAAAATTTCCGAGAGAATTGAACACAAAATCTTTTCTTGATTTCTAAGGTTGAGATGAAAGAAAAATCCTAGTGTTATGAATAATTTAGCATCAAATTTTGGTATACTGATCCAAAAATATGACAATAATGATGTCATATTTTGCAACAAAATTTGGTCCAAATGATATGAGTCTAACAAAACTATACAAAATGAATATAATAAGTATGTAAATATTGAACCAGCTGTAACTCACAAAAAGGAAAACAAAAAGATAGGTTATGTTGCAGCTAAGGATAAAACAATCGTCATAAAGGAGAGGTATTCGTAAATAAAAGTGGTGGTCGTCGAGTTTTTGCAACTTTCGGTCTCTCAGGATCATAAATGGTCACTGTTTTATGGAAGAGCAAGGTAAAAAAATCTTTTCTATACTTTACTGACAATCTGTCTCAGACATAACTTAGAATTTTTGGAACAAAACATTGCAAGGAAGGAAATTTTCTGAAAACCTTAAAAATATTAGGATATATAATGGAAAATATAATTACATCGTTTATTCAGAAAATGGCAAATGATACAAAGTTTGTGAATTAAAAAGTAAATTTTTAATTATCAAACTACAATTAAATTTATTGTTAGGGCCGAAGTGATCTATAGATACGAAGGGCGGTCAATAAGTTTTGCGAATCGGTAGGGCAAAACAGAGGAAGGGGGGATGGTTGTTTGTGGAGGTCTTAGGACAAGTTATGACAAGTCAGGACCGGAAGCCGCACGCTCCTATCTCGTCTAATTAAGAAGCAGTAGCTGATCGCAGATCGTCAGTCAAAAGTTTTCGACAATGGAAGGCAAAAATGCAAAAGAGATCCATGAACGCATGGTTGTAGTGTACACCGACACCGCCCCTTCCTATGCAACATTGCTCGCTGGAATAGAGAGTTCCGCCATAGTCGTGAGTCCCTTGAAGATGACCCCCGTCCAGGACGCCCGTCAGCGTCACCAACGAGGACAATGTGGCCCGTGTGGAGAGGATGATCCTCGAAAATCGACGGGTAAAGGTCGAAGAAATCGAGCGTGAACTTAGAATATCACATGGAAGTGTTATCAACATCATCCACGACAATTTGGCTATGACCAAGGTCTCTGCCCGTTGGGTCCCCAGAAACCTCACGCCCCATGATCGAATTCAACGTAATCAAAGTCCACAAGGCCAGAGTTGCACAAGTTGCCCTGCACCAGTGCGGATTCGAGGAGCTCAACCATCCCCCTACAGTCCAGATCTGGCCCTTAGCGACTACTTGTTATTCCGCCAGCTCAAGGCTGCACTACGTGGACGCCAGTTTGGGGCCGATGAAGATGTCCAGCCCGCCATCCAGGAGTGGATTGAACAGCAGTCGGGAAGTTTCTGGTTGTCGGGAATTCGAAGCCTCAGAGACAAGTGGCGCAAGTGCATTGAAGTCGAGGTTAGTTATATTGAAAAAAATAAAACACCTTTGCTCATATCTCATTTCCATATATTGGAATTGCTACACCTATTGACCGCTCCTCGTACACCATGGATGCCATTTCTCAAAAAGTCTTAGGTGTATTTAACTATAAATTCTTATTATACATGCATATGTGCTATTTTCAATCATATATATAAATTCTTATCGATATAGGAAATGAAATACACTTTCGCACTGATGTTAAATACAAGGTTAATATTGATCGACACAATCCGGAGGCTATGCATTTTAGTTCCAGGGAACATTTTGAAGAAACGGTATTGTTAAAGAAATTTAATTAGCTACAATTGTTGATTGGTCAGATGATTAATATAAGCTTGAATGGATGTCAATTTAGCATAGAGTTTTTGATTATTACCTATAAAATATGAATGCACGAAGAAAATAGACATATTTTTATGATAAAATATTTTTTCGGAGGTCTTGCTGTTATTATGAATGATATTTGATTTCATATTTTCATAGCTCAATATTATAATTAAAAACATTCTTGCTAAGCAAGGAATTTCATATTTTCAAAGAGGACGAATTGCTGGTCAAACTGAAGGTGGACTGCTCCAAAAAAATTTGCTGGAATTTTGTAATAACCTTTGTTCTGTTAACAGAATTAAAGTTCACTTTAAAGAAAAGTTTAAGATATAACTGAATTCAAGAGCTGGGCGTCTGGAACCTTTTCAAAGACGTCTTCTTGCTGCTTAACGCCCTTTAAAGAAACTTTTTTAATTCTTTGCATCCTGACCTGTTGTGTCTCCGCCAGAAGTCTCGATTTTACGCCTCATCCCCGGACAGTTCCTTTTCTCTGAGATCGCGAGTGATTTAGTCCATCCAGCCTTCCTCTCTTGCTTGACACCTACACCATTTCCATACCTCATTTTGTCCAGATATTCTCTATCTCTTTTCATCACATTTCTATACCATTGCAGTTTTTTTCCCCGTACTTTTTCCGTTATCTCTCCACCTTTCATTGTTCCTCTTATCTTTTCTTTCCTGATGTTATCAAACTATGTCACCCCACATATCCATCTCAGCACGTTCATCTCTGGTACACCCAGTTTCTTATACTGAGCCTTCATCATCAGCCATATCTCCGCTCCAAACATAATCGAGGGTATTATCACACCCGAAAAAAGCTTAATAAAATGCATCCTAACTGGCAGAAAGATTCCACGATTTGCCCAGGAACAGCAATAAATTATTTGCTCTACTTTGGATTTTAAAGACCTCTAACCAAGGAGAAAAGTGTCGGATCAAGTAATTATGCACAAGCCTATAGATATTTCCATAGCATAGGTTTTTTTTGACGCAAGGTTTGCTAGATTTCCAGACAGTAGACGGATATGAAATGAAGATTAGTCCCTAACCGCTTGATATAAAAAGGTGACAATCTTTGTTCAAACAGACTGGCATATGAGTTATGGTGTAGGAAGGAATTTTGAATTATATAAGGTAAGAGTTTGTTGTGTTAGCAATAGCAGTTCATAAAAATACATTTCTATCCTGAATATGGTGTTGCTACCACTGTTTTAAATGGTTATTTTTAAAATTAGTTGCTTATTCATGGGATATGAGACTAACTAACTATCATACATGAAAAAGGACACAAAAAATGAGGCTAGAAAATTGGCATCAAACGACGAAATGGCAGATGCATTCTCTGACCCGAAGCCAATAATAGACATGTAGAGAATAAATACTAGAAATACCTTATAGAAAATGTCCTAAAAACAAAGAGCATAGTCAGAATTGCTGAATTTCATACGCCAATACCACATGCTATAATCTCAGACACAAAATAACTTAAATATGCTCAGCTTAGGTAAGTTTAATCTATAAATGCCGCTAAAATAAAGTACAGATAGTATTAATAATGTACTTTCATTGTTCTAAGTGTATATCATTTCCTAAATTTAAAAATAGAAGAGGTCCAGTAATTAACTGGGTGTCTTTTTATTTTTTACATGTCTATAAATGCTATGAGGAATACTTGTATAGTTATTTGGGGAGAATTTAAGCAGAGTCAAGTTTGTACCATTGCCGAAATATTGCAAGGATCGAACAGGTTGATTTCTCGTTAATTTTTATATCTAGATATGACGTCATTTTAATGTGGAAAATTATGAGGAAAAAAATACATTTAAAGAAATGATTCTTACAAAATCCTAGAGAACAATAAATTCATAACGTATGGCAATGCTGTCACATACATATGTATTGCAAACTGCTACTAAGGTTATTGTTAATTTATCATGGTTGCGAAAATAGCTAAAGTCGAAAGATCCTTCAGAAACCAGTTTGTCCAGTGAAAGTGTGAAGGTATGATATTCTTTGACATTTATAGGCATGGTAATTGGTCCACTCGTGTGACTTCACGCAAAATAGAGCTCCATGAGAATACCGGGTAATGCGAGTTCAGTAAGAAAACGGACTACCATATGAAACTCACTTACATGGAAGATTGCAAGATGGAATGTCAAGTTGCCGTAACATAAACCCTTATGAGAAATATTTACTCAAACTACATGTTTTGGCTAAGGAGAAGGCGCGAGCCCCGGTAGTTCGTTTTAGTTCTTTGCAGTCTTACTGTTGAGAGCCTAAGTAGGATCTAAGTACTATGGGTAGGATAGTTAGGAGTGAGAGGGAGAGGAAGAAGAAATTTTAAGCACACGAAAGCGAGCAAATATAGCAGGAGACAATAAAGGGAATTTAGTTAGTCACGGGACTTATGCCTTAATATGGAATCCAAAACACGATGTTTTGCGTGTATCTACTCAAGAAAGTTACTATTTTCGTAACCTTTGTCCCAGCTCTCTGCTGTCAGTCCCTTTTGTAGATATGATAGTTGCTAAGAATAGATGCTACAAACTGAAGGAAGTAAGAGCTTTTCAAAGTGATGCTAGTGTACCTGGAGATCAGGCTTATATCTGTTCATTGTATGCTTATAAAGTAGCGCGATTAAGTTAAACGATTGTTTCTCTCGACAATCGCCTATTTCTCTTATATATATATATATATATATATATATATATATATATATATATATATATATATATATATATATATATATATATATATATATATATATATATAAATATATAAATATATATATATATATATATATATATATATATATATATATATATATATATATATATATATATATATATATATATATACATAAATATATATATATATATATATATATATATATATATATATATATATATATATATATATATTTATATATATATATATGTAACCTGTATCTTTATTTGTCAAATGTTTGTTTGTATTAGGCGTTTAAAATGTTATTTGTAATTATTTTTACTAATAGTATTGTAGGTTTATTTATGAATATATACTGTTCTCTGCTAATGCTTCGGTTTTCTAAATTATTGTACTCGATAGCAAGTAATCTTCTCCGTCTCTATATGTAAATCTCCTCTTCCTCTTCTCAACTTCTGTCTATCTTTGGTAAGCTCCTGAATCAATAATATGTTCTCTAGCTCTTTTTCTCTGCAAGTTGGTTGCATATATCTATGCCTATTTCGTTGTGCGTATTTTCTAGGGAGTTCCTGGCTCTTCTTACAATTATTCTGTTGAGTAACAATATCTTTGCCTCCATATGAAGGTCTCTTCATCTCCGTTGTTTCTTCTGTCAGTAATTATGATTATGTATATAGCTTTGTTCTTCAATTTTTTTAGTCTTATACGGCTGATCCTCACAATACTGTACATCGTTATGTTTGGAAAAATTATTGCAGATTGTGTGTTTTTATAACTCCAAGGAAAGGAAAAGTGGTATCACAACCCTAAAAATACTGAGTAATATATTACTTAACCTTTAAAATCTTAAAAGAGAAAATTTGAGATTTAAAAACGGATGAAATAGGGAAAACTATTTTAATCGCTATATGAATTTGAAATATAGTAATGAATTCGAACCTGTTTCATCGAGCGCTCATTGCCATCAGAACCACGACGCTCATTGACTGAGCCATCACTTTCTTAAACTTTTAAGGGTTACGTAATATATTTCTTAGCGTTTGACTGGGTTGTAATACCAATTTTTCTTTCCTTGGGCTATTAATTACATTGTATATCACGGGTCATCTGATTTTCTTTTATTACAAAAAGGACCGTGCCCCCTCCTACTAGAAAACCACTTGCCTCTCACTGGATGCACTTTGTTATTCAAAAGCCTTCTTAATCAACCTTAATTTTTTTGTTGGAGATGGAGGCTATTCGATGAGCCTCATTGTTCTAATAGCGATGAGCGCTTGATGACACAGGTTTGCCTCTACTTCTTTATTTCACCTTCAAATACTCCGTTTTTATATCTCTCATTTTCTTTCTTAAGCTTTTAAGAGTTGAATAATATATTCCTAAGTCGTTTCCAGCTAGCTTATGATACCACCTCTTCTTTGCTTGGGCTAGTAACAACATACATTATATATTACTTGCCATGTGTTTTTCCCTTATTGCAGATTGTATTTATAGCCTGGTAAATCGTCTTCTTTTACTTCAGATTAACAGTTTTTCCACCTATATATTAATACCTTTTTAGGAGCACATTTGGCTACTATGTATTAATACAACTACGCCTTTTCCACAATTTACTCTTTCAGTAACGTGCTTTTTGTAAACTTTTGTTGTAATAGTTAACACAAGAAGATTGCACTAATTCTCCTACTTGTTGCGCTCTCCTCCTACATATAGGTACATCTGACATGCGCCCCCTCTAGATAGATACTAGGTTAAATTTATTTGTGTATGTTGTTGGCATTCTAATATAGGCGGTGGAGGGGTAGTGTTCAGATATTTAATGGAACAAATAAATAAATCTGTCTGAGATGTACGCTGTGTGTTGAGCTCAGATTTGACTTCCTTAATGAACAGGACTACGAGAAGTCTTAGGCGAAGCGTATCAGAGGTTCAACGGATGATTTTGTTTTTTATGAACATAGATTTTTTTGTTAGATGTTTTAAGAGTCCTCTGTATTAATGGAATTTAATGGCGCTTTCTTGCAGTTGTATGATCAGGCCTCGGCTGAGATTGTTGTTCCCATGACACTGCAGAAAGAAATATTAGAGATGAGGCTTGCAGTCATAATTGAGACCTAAAGCTTGTCTACTATATAAGTTGACTTGAACTTATATAGCTTGACTGTGATGTTTTAATGAATAATTGGCTTGTTTTTTAATTCTTCTAGTATATTTTAAGTGTGAGGGTTTTGTATTTGCTTTGATATATCTTGTTCTCTTAAGTTCGTTGATTAAAAACTATTTTAATATCCTGACGAGACATATTTTCTTTACACTTCAACCATCATTAAATCTTTTCATGCAACCTAAATCCAATCACAAAACAAAGATGCAGGTTTATATTTAATCCCATGAAAAGCCATTAACTGTTCTTTATTATACCTTAGCGAGATGGGGAGCTTATTAGATTAGCGCATCTATAATATCAGTCAGGATGTTTTGAAAGCAAGAAAGGAATCTATTATTTTTAATCATGTTAGAGTGCTCACCCTCTAATATATTTCTCTCGTGCTAAAATAATTTACTATTGTAACCATTTTAATAAAAAAAAGATAGAATCCTCATCAAAGGAAGAAATTCAAATGTACCATCTTTCCGAAAGGGTATTTAAATATAGCCACAATGTTCTCAACATACCCTGGAAGATATCATTATTGACGTAAGGTAACGCCCCCAAAATTATTTTCACTGATCAGTCGCTCGAGATTTGTAGGTTTTTGAGTTATTTGGAAGTTTATCTCAGTTTAAGGCTGAAGATGATATGGAAAAGTAGATGTCGAAAGAAGTCTACTATGAATAATCATCCTTTATATATATGTGCAAGAGGATGCCTCTCGAAGTACCAGCGTGAGAGGAAGCCCCTCGAAATACCCCTTTTCAGCCGCTTCGAGCCCCAGCCCACGTGCTGCTTGGCGTAAGAATTCTAGAATGGACGAGAAGAAAGCTGTCACCTGCTGAGCTGCCGACCCGGCTGGATTTACTTAAGCGGGACGCACATGGCTCTCTCACTCCCGCGATAACGCCGAGTCCTCGCCTACATGCCTCGCGGACATTTCCTTCACCCCGCGAACGCGCTCGTACAAGCTCAACCCTATATCCTGAGGCAAACTTTGCCCTTCGATCCAACCTTTTGGGAAGGCTGTGCCCTGGGGCTATCTAACGGGGAAGCCACCGGGCTATAAAACCATGTGTCAGCCCTTTTTCGAGGAGATTGACAGACTGACAGTCCCTCCGTTCAGACCTTCTGTCTGTTTCCCGCGAAGTGTTGCAACCCTTGTTCGAGGCGTGACTCGTCGTTAAGGTTTCACCAGCAGATCGCCCTTTGGGAAGATTTGGCCCCCGTTCAGAGATAAGCTTTTCGAGTCATCTTCTTCTCGGAGAACTATGGGGCCCCCATTGTCTTACACCCGCGTTTAAGACTCCCGTGCCCCGTGTCTGAAATTCTTTGCCACCTCACAACAGTTTATCGTGCTTAAGATCACATCTCTCTGGAGCAGATAAAATCTCGTCCTTCTGCAATAAGTACTCCCAATCCCCATCTACAACTCCTCTTATTTAACCACCTCAGAAGTGTTTCCTCGAAGACACGTGCCGTTGATCTTTCCCCTACAAACAATTCTGAGCTTCAAGGTGAAGCGATTTTGCGTTGTAATCCAATGTTTAGACCCCCAGGCATTCGTCACATAAATTGCGTAGCATCCCCTTTCAATTGACTCCCCACTCAAACTTAAGTAGTCTCTATTATTCAGATTAACGATAACTTAAGTTTCCCCGCTTTACTCCGTCACATTTTTAAATTGTCCCGATCTGAATAAGTATCCTTATCAAGTATAATTTGTTTCCCTTTGTATATATATTGCTCCCGTTTATTATTATTTATATTAAAATTATATTTGGGGTTCTTGATCTTTATATATCCTTGAACTGCAACTTGGTAGCCAGTAGATAAATACTGACCAATTGTAAACTCACTCGATCAAAGAGGCGGCCTTCCACTCCTTCCATGGCTTCAAAGTATATCGTAGACGGCCTAGTGTCGGCTATCTGCCCTTGCAAGTGTACGTACGTTTTCACTGAAAGGGTCTGCACAAACATAGCTCGAATATATATATATATATATATATATATATATATATATATATATATATATATATATATATATACATATATATATTGTATTAGGGTGACCCTGAAGATGGCACGCCAGAGAATCGGGATAGAGATCCTAGTGGGAAGTTAAATAAACAAAGTCGAGTGCGGTTTGCATAAATAATCAATTTCTAGAGGTTTTGGGATGAGAGAAACTAATGGTAGAAAAATATTAAACTTTACTATATATAAAGAAAATAATAATAGAACAAGTGAATAACTGACAATAAATAAAATAAGCCCGGTGGTACCAAACGTGGGGTGGGGGATACAAATTAATCAACGGGCATGAGAGTCAGAGAGGATACACGATGATTGTTTCTAGAGAAAATGGGAAACTGTAATTATCGGGGAGACTCACGTAAAGCCTAATTGACTGGAGGCTTGAATACCACGAGTAACCGGGGCGCTGCGAAGTTTAACTTGCAAGATTCCTTCTGGAAGACGCTGGGAGGCGAATTAGGGTATACGAGACTGTACGTGGCTGCTAACCAAGATCGGGCTGTATGGTACTGATTTCTTAAAGCTTTTCTCGAAGTGTTTACACTGCTTCGGCACAAGCGGGTCGCCGGGAGCCCCCTAAAGGGAGACGGGTATTTCATTAGACTTGGCTCACCAGGGGAGTGGGGAGAGGGGATAGTCTCGGCGGCCTCACAGCTTTGCGCAAAGGTCCTTGGTGCCGTGGGTTTGGCGCCGAAGGGACTCTGCAATAGCTAGTAATAGAACCCAAAACAAATTAAGCGGTGCCTCGAAAATCTCGCGGCTCTCTTGGAGCGTCAGGCCGTGTAGGTTTATCTTCTAAGGCGTAACAGGTAGTCTTTGGTTCTAGGGGGGAAGGAAACCTTTTCTCTCTGACATCTTCTCCCTTTTCAAGATGGGGCTTGCAAAGGAAGTGACATCAGACTAATTACACGGCTAACTTTTCCATGGGGACACAATTACAAAAGGGATGGTACCGGGTTCTCTGCACAAAAATAGTCAAATGAAGGGGATAGCCAGGGTCAACATAGTCTCGTTAACCAGGGGCTTACATACAAGATATTGAAAAAAAGAAAGAGCCCATAATACAAAAAAGGCAAAACTACAAAGATTATTCAGATATATATATATATATATATATATATATATATATATATATATATATATATATATACAAAACTAATCCATTTATTTCACGTTACAATTAATGTGAAATTCCCGAGGAAACAAATCCAGCAGATTTCTGCTTAATCTGTCCACCGAGCAGTTTTCAGAACTCTTTATATATACAATTTTAAATTGGAATTCTTGGAGAGAGAGAGACTCCACCTCATGAGGCGACCATTATTGTTCTTAACTTTCTGTAGGTAAGAGAGGGGCTTTATGATCAGTCTCGATAAGTAATTCTTTACCTAAGAGAAACACTTTAAACTTGTGGATGCTCCAAACGATGCTAAGAGCTTCTACCTCGATTACTGCATACTTTTTTCTCGCTGGGAAGGAGTTTACGGCTCTCAAACACGATGGGCAACATTTCGCCATGGTCACTATACTGGATGAGAACACAACCTATGCCATCTCTAATCACCTCATCCGTATGTCAAAGGTTTAATAGGGTCGGGTAAGGGAGGATTGCTGCTGAAGCTAACTTCCCTTTAAGCTGGTGGTCAAAGCTAGCAATCGAACGGGGTATCCAGATAAGACACTTGGGGGCCTTTTTATTGAGGAGACCACACAGGGCCGCGGCTGATTGAGGCGAAGTTAATGATAAAACGTCGGTAGAAGGAGGCAGACCCAATTAAGGACCTCAACTGCTTCTTTATTGCAGGCAGTGGCATTTCGACAGTTGCCTTGATTTTGTCAACCTGTGGAGCCAAAGAATCATTCCCTATGTGTAAATCCAAATAGTCAATAGTACCAAAGGCGAAGTGGCACTTGTTGTGACCAATCGTGAGGTGGTGTTCTCGGAGTCGATACACAAGGGCACGAAGTGCAGCCAGATGGTGGTCCCATTCCTGGGTCGCCACGTAAATGTTGTCGAAGTAGAAATAACGTAACGCAACCCATCCAATATTTGCCTCATCATTCGGTTATAATTGCTACATGCCGTGTACCTCTCTACCTCTTTCCTCAATGGAATCTGGTAATGGGCCTTACACATATCTAATTCGGTAATGAATTTGGCCTTATCGAACATGTGCAAATTCTGATCCATGAGGGCAATCGGTGCAGCGTCTATCTATCACGGTGGCGGTGTTTAACTTCTGGAAGTCAATGCACATACGGTAAGAATTTTCTGCTTTCTTTACTATGACAACCGGGGAACAATACTCATACTTCGAGGGCTCTATAAAACCCATCTTCAATAGCTTGTCTACCTCCTCATTGAACGCTTTTCTTAAGTGAATCGGGAGGGGATATGTCTTCGAACGGACAAGTTCTTGGGCGGTGAGCCAAATATTGTTATCGAACTTAGTAGCACAACCAGGGTTATCCGACATTACATCGGTGAATTAAGTGAGTAGTGCATAAAAGTGGGTCTTCTGGGGGATAGGAAGCTAAGGGTTTATGCTTAAATCGTTCAACGTAGAATCAGGGTGTAGGGGAATTCCGCGTGGAATTTCTTTTCCAGCACGAAGTGATGTCCTTGCGCTGGAGAAGATTCTAGAAGTTGGTTAAGCTTAAATGGGTAATGCCTCCCCCCCTCCTTCCACAAGCGGTAGCCTCGAACCGCGTCCACCACGAACGACATTTACGCGAGTTAGAATCGCCTCGGCGTGAAGATTCGAGGCCATTCGAGAGTCGCGCTGTTTCCTTCACCCTCGCGGAGGGAGCTTTGTATATATATAGCGCTCATCTTTCATGTGAGAGGCACAGAGTTGAGGAGTCTCTCCTGGACCAGAGAAGATTCCCCTTATTCCAAGTCCGGTGCTAACAACAAAGCAAAGTGACGGTTGAACTATTTGTGTGTTGGAATTAGCCCCGACTTCACTCATCAACTCCTGTTGAAGCCCTCCTTCGTACGTCCCTCGTTTTCGGGTGGCCTAAATACTCTCCCCTGGGCCGAACGTTACCGCCCCTCCTCTTTTGTAGAACCATAATCACTTTAACTTCCCGCTCAGAAGCTCCGAGCGCCCTTGCCTTACGTACAGAAGACATCCGCGAAGCCTTATCCCAACCCCTCACCCGGAATCCTCCGTAAGCCAACCACTCTCCCCCTTCAGTAACCCATTTGAGTTAATCCTCTCCTTTTGAATAGTCTCCTTCTGTAATACATTAAATTTTAACTTCAGAATCTGATGCATAACTACAATTTCCCCCCTCGTTTACCGATTTAATTTTGCCCATTAATTCTCTGATGTAGTTTTGTCCATTAATTCTGTTATTTGTATGTAAATAAAATTATATTTTTGTAATGCCTCTTTAAATAACCTTGAGCTTTGCCATTGCCCAAATTTTACCTGATCTCGTTGCACTCTTTCCCGCTGTTCCTCCCGTCACAACTCGTAGCGTACCGTCCCCTTGTTGGTTCGCTTTAAAGTTATTGGTCACTTTTCCATATATATAATATGGTATTGATATAATATAATGTTATACCACGAGACAGGAGTATCTGGCAAGACGTAAAGAGGATATTCCGCTTCTCTTTCCACGCAGGCAACTTGTACCACGACCAAGGGGTGGAGAGGGTAGCTGGACACCAAGGCGGATTCTTTGTCCAGGGCTACAAATTGATTGGCACAAGCGCGTCGATGGTAATTTTGAAGCATGTTCATGTTGAATAGCTTAGTACCAGACGGGGTTTGGATCAATTAGTCTAGGGGGGCGCTTGTCTTTATCACTGGGAAGGGGCCCTTCCAATGGCTCAAAGGTTTATTGTTCTCCGTGGTAAGTAGTAAAAAGACTTCGTCACCGAGTTTAAATTTTAGTTCTTTGCACTTTAGCCTGAAGTTGGTTTCATACGTGCCCAAGTTTGTCTCAGTGTTCCGATGCGCGATCTCTGCGCACATTCCTAACCTCTGCCTCAGGTATAGGAGGTCAGCGTAGTAGGATTGAATCTCCTGGTCTAACTTCGAATTGTAGAAGAGCTCCTTTAGAATGCTGAGGACCCTCTAACATACAGAAGCTCAAATGGGACAAAAACTATTCTGCGATAGAGAATTTCCCGGTATTCGAAAAGGGTTACCGGCAGGAAACCGTGCCATTTCTGGGTTGTTTGGTGCACAGTTACTTAAGGATGGATTTGAGGGAGCCATTCAGCTTCTCACACATCCCGTTACCAGCTGAGTGAAAATGGGTGGTAAAAGTGATAAACCTTCAAAGGCTTGCCGACGTACTCAATCAGTTGCAATGGAATTGGCGGCCACGGTAAGACAGAATTTACTTAGGTAATCCAACGTGGAAGAAGATGGAGATTAGTGCTTACGCGCAGGAAATACTGTCTTTATTTTTCAATGGCATGTGACTGTGACCTTCACTCGACGGGAGGTATATCGAAACAATGAGATTAATTGGCATACGGGAAAACGGCTCTGAGATTATGGGTCCTATCAGCAATGGTCCGGGCTTAAATCCACCTTCGACGGCCTTTTTTTGGCAGATGTAGGAAGACCTGTATTAGGGAAGGATTTCTTCATGGATGCCTGGCCAATACAAATATTTTAAAATTTTCTGGTTCGTTTTCGTGTTGTTAAAATTGCCTGGAAATAGGTTGTTATGCGCAGTGGTTAAAATCTGAACAAAGGGAGGACGTGGACCCACAATACTCGCGTCGAGGGTTTAATGGTTTCTGAACAGGCACGGTAAATTAAGCCGTGCTTAACTTGGTAGGAGATCACCTTTTCTTCTCGGGTGGCTTCTTGCTCTTTTGACTAGGCCTTAGCTCACATGGATGGAGGGAATCGCAGCTCTTTTGGTTCCTCTCGAAGTCTTCAGTCATGGCCTCCTTGAATTCTAAAGAACGTGAAGTTTATCGGGCTGACGGCATCTTGGAATCTTTTACGACTTGCAAACGGGTAACAACGAGTTGAGCCATGGGGTTGAAGGCACCCGTAGGCACTGGCCAATCAGGACGTAGATGAATTTAATAAGGGCTGCTACTACTTCTGCCAAGACAGTAAGGTACGCACAATCAATGTAGCACTTAACAATGAGGAACCGATTGGCGCGACCCAAATAGTCTTGCAGGACGGCGAATTTATTATGGTCCGGGGCTACTCGAAGAAGCAGGTTATCTGACACCACTATGCAGGTGCACCTGTTATTTCTCACAAGATTGGAGACATGGCATCCATTAATCGTTCCAGATTCGAACTTAAGGCCCCTAGGGGTATTCTTATCAAACAAGAAATTTACCTGGTGGCCACCGGAATTTGAGGTGCTCGTTGAAGGAGAAGATTCCAATGTTGACAAAAGCGCAGACGTGTCACAGATCTGGTGTACTGGTGAGAAGAGTTATTCCTGAACTGAGAGTTCAGAGGACAGGTCGTTTTCACGTGACCCTCCACACCACGGGAAACACAAATAATGGGTCTCCTGGGAAAAATTGACGTAGGGAGTCGGGAAGAGAACAGTTTTACATCCCAGTGTTCGGACAAAAAGAGTGGTTTTGGATTCCACGATTCAGTTACCTTGGCAGAATTGTTTCCATTTTCCTGGACGAAGTTACCTTTATTTGGCTTAGGTTTTGGGGAAGTTGGGGCCGTTTTTTTACTTTCTTTCGGATGAAGGTTGTGAGTTGCTGAATAAATATTTGCCTCTTCTGTGAACTCATTGAATGTGAGGCACCGCTGGTCTTTTACGAAAAGTTCTAACTTAAGTCGGAATTTCAGCCAACAACTAGTCTCTTAGAGAGAAGTCAACGAGGACATCATAGTCATGCGGGATTTTCGAAGTATCGAGTCTTTTATTGAGGTGAAGCTGGAGGGTGTATCCAAACTGACGATAGGTTTGGCCTGGCTGAAGATGGCATGTATAAATTTGGATCGGTAAAGGTCTGGGGTCATGCTATATGCCGTCAGTAATCCCAATTTAAAAGTCGAATAATCAGTTGTTGCCTCCGATGGACGTGATATGAATATAGCTCGGAGCTGGGAATTTACCAAGGACAACAATTGAGCCACTCCCTCTGCTACGATGTCCCAGTGGTTGATTTTGAAGATTTTCTCGAAGCGTAATAAGAAGGCTCCGAAATCCTCGCCTTCCTTGAAAACCGGAATCTTAACAGACTCCGTAATGGGAGCTTTGGACCTCGAGCTGATGAAAAGTGTCTCGTTTCTGGTCCTACTTATTTAAAGTTTACGAAGCTGGATTCTTTCCGTTTCTTCCCGTTCTTCTCATTCTCTTGTTTCTCTTCTTTCTTCTCTTCTTTCTTCTCGTTCTTCTCTTGCTCTTTTTCTCCTCGTCCTTCTCCTTCACTTTTTTTTCTCGTTCCTTCTCTTTATTTTTCTCTTTTTTTCTCTCTTCTCTTTCAATCCTTTCCTCCTTTTGGATATAAGTTAAGAAGTCCTTTCCGGTGAGCCAAGCGACTCTCCTTGCAACATGAACGTGTTAAGTAATAAGGACATTTTATCGCGTTCGACCATCTTTCAAGAAAAGAACCACCCCAAAAAGGGGGATTTATTTGACGTACCGCGGAACTGCTAGTAATCTTTGGAGGACTTACGAATCTCCACATAAAAAAAACAACATAGTGAAAATTATTTCGCACGGCACGAATTCTTAATTGTATTCGAAATATTCATTCCGTTATTTATCAGAGCCTGTGTTGCCCAATACCTACAAAGAAAACGACAACTCAATAAAAAAAATGGAATAAGATTAAATCCTTTACAATAAGGCAGACGTTTTATGAGGCCTGAAAAGGGTTAAAGTTTCACACGATCACAAAATTTAATACAAAATATGGACACTTAACGGGAGAATGGGTAAAGTCTTTTCTGCAGTTTATAAAACTAGGACCATTAATCTACAAGAATAATACCCAATAGGATCTGTCACAGGTCTAAAAGAAATGAGATCAGATACTGCGGAAGATCGTAAAAAACCGGACACCAGAATATATTATAGATGTCGTAGGGTGACCGTGAAAAGGGCACGCTGAGAATCGGGATAGGGAGATCCCGGTGTGAGGGTTAAATAAACAAAGTCGAGTGCGGTTTACCTAAATAATCAATTCTTCGAGGTTCTGGGATTAGAGAAAATAATGGTAGAAAAATATATACATTTACTCTATACAAAGAAAATATAAATTGCGCAAAAAAATAAATAAAAATAAAAAAATATGAGACCTGGGGTACGAAACTGACGTGGGAGGGATACAAAATTACTCGACAAGTACGAGAGTCTAACGGAGCATACACGGTGATTGCTTCCAGAGAAAATAGGAGAGTCAATTATTGAGGAGACTCACGTAAAACTTAATTGACTATAGGTTTGAATGCGGCGAGTAACCGGGGTGCTGCAAAGTTTAACTTGCAAGAATCCTTCTTCTTTAACTTCGCGAAGGAGTACTCCAGTTGTTGAACGAAGTTGATAACCGAATGATAGATGCCTTTCCGTGAGGCAGGAAATATGGCCTTCAGGGTACAATCAATGAAGGGTAGAGATGACGAGTCGCGTTTGTAGTTGAAAGGCTTTGGGAGGCGAAGCAAAGTTTACGTGAGTGTCCGTGGCTCCTAACCTAGACCGAGCTGTATGGTACTGATTTATCAAAGCTTTTCTGGAAGTGTTTAGACTGCCCCAGCGTAAGCGGGTCACCGGGAGCTCGATAAAGGGGGATGGAGATCTCATTAGACTTGGCCCGCCAAGGGAGGGGGGATAGTCTCGGCGACCTCAGAGATTTGGGCAAAGTTCCTTGTCGCCATGGGTCTGGCGCCCATCAGACAGCGCGACGGAGAGGAATGGAACCGAAAATGGATTAAGCGCTCCCGCGAAAATCTCGCGGCTTCCTTAGTGTTGTCTGGCCGTGCAGGTTTATCTTCTCAGGTGCTACATGGAACGTTAGGTTATATGTATATATATATATATATATATATATATATATATATATATATATATATATATATATATATATATGGGTAAAAATCATGAGAGGTAACACGTGAATAAGTATAAATATTAGGTTATACCAGGTAGGGAAAAAGTAATATTGATTGGAGCTAGTACTTTAGTTATCTTAACATTTTCAAACTCACAATGGCTTATAAAATAGAGAGACACCGTATTTATACAAAGCAATGTTTTCCCCATGAAGTCAGATTTTTTACGACCACGGATAACTTTGCTTGGAGGTAGAAAGATAGGACTAGATCTAAGGAAATCAAACCGGGGCTGATATTTACATTTCTCTCCTTTGTGCTGGAGATTCGTAACGTTTCAAATTATTTATGCTAATAAAATCATTTATATGCATTATAGTGCCTTCTTTTTGGCCAGTTAATCTGGTGACCCATCTTAAGCCTGTGGACGGCCCAAGAACTATTTGATATCCCTTAGATACTGTAAGAGGTTTTAAGAAATTAGCAACATCAAAATGCAACATCTTAACAGGATTCTTGATGCACCTCTCATTGGCCAACAGCAAAAAGACCAACAATTTTCTACTGCACACCTGGCAAATTGTTCAGCGATTAAAATTCGTCAATATTTAGGGCTGCGGAAACACTGTCTCTAGCTCTGTGAGCTGTCCTTTGAAACAGAAAAAAATGCAAGTTCACAAATAAAAATTTCCGGCGGGCCTTCTCTCATTTACTAGAATACCTCAAGGACATCATATTGTTAACAAAGCAGAGAAACAAAGGGCTCTCAAGGACATCATACACTTAGGAACCAAGAAGCCTTTGCTCAGCAGCAATGGCAGAACCTCACCAGGAAAATCATCTTGGTGGAGCGGAAGCTCACAAGTCTCCCTCGGCATCTCCGACATTCCTCGGGAGCACCGAATTCCTGGAAGCGCAGTGAAACGACAGTCGTCGTTGCATTCACCTAACACACATCCTTGACGCGTAGGAGGAAGTTCGAAGCTTCAACTTATCTTGACCCAGTCTGCCAATTGTTTCTTAGCCCAGAATGGGTTACGTAGATGGGAGCTAGTCACCACTACCATTAACGCTTGTCTGAAAGTCAGAAAGACGTCTTACAACCCATTCGCTGGTCAGCAACAATGGAAAACCTCCCCAGGAAAATCATCTTAGTGGAGCAAAAGCTCACAAGTCTCCTTCGGCAAAATTTATAACAATTGTATAATGTTCAAATTGACGAACTCTGAAGAAATACTGTGCCTTATTTGCTTTTAAATTTTCGATATTTTTTAACAAATTTGAAGATTGTTATCAATTCCAGGGTTATCTTTGAGAGACAAATAGCTGGAGGGTAAATTTACATTGCTCATATGGTACCAAGGGAGAAGCAGGAACGTGGTTCGATCCTCTATGCGTTTTCTATGTAATCAGAGTGATGAGAGATCATATTTGCCAGGGAAAAATGAACTACACAACTTATACAACCTTGTTCTCAGACATTTGTATCTCACAAGACGAAGAAATAAAATTATATTTTAACAGAATAATACCTAATGTTATACATACAACCACATGAAAAAAATTGTGCAACCTCTTGACTATAAATTCATGAGAGAAATCATTTGCAAAGATCGTAATTCATCTATAATATTTGAGAAAATGGTTTTATTAAAAGATAATCAATCAGTTAATTTTTAATTAGCATAATCTGTCCCATTGAAAGTATGAACCTTTTTCTCTAGGGTAAACTTTTTCAAATTGAATTTTTCTGTGAATATTCTTGTTTCTATGTTTTAATATCTCAAAGATGCTAGGAGTAAATTGTCGAAAGTCTCGTTTAGGGGTTGTTAAGATTTCTGACAATGATTTTAATAAATATTGCACTTTTTTATTCTGTTTTTTAGATCTTAGTAGCTGCATTCAGATGTCTCATTATTTAAACAAAATCTGCATAATCTTTGATTTACTTCTTAACGAATTAATTAAATTATAATCCTTCTTCCATTGATGAACGTTAAATAAGTGTAATCATAATTAATGTTTAATTATTGTTTCTAAATTCTCATTTTTTTCCTTATAAGTCAAGTAAATACATGAAATGGTAAATATTAGAAAAAATTGCTTTGTTAGAGATATATCGTTGAGAAAAGAAAGTAAATTCTACGCAAGAGTAGTTTTAAATGTTATTTTTTATTAGCTTTTATTTATTTGAGTAAATAAAGACGCTGAGATTTCTGCACCTAGATATTCTTCATAAATATCCATTTAAATAAAGGAGTTCCCGTTATCCTAAAGGATAATGTGTAAGACTTCGACGCGTAGGTACCCGACTCAATCTGACTGAGATCCAATCCGGTACCTCGATATTGAAGTCCAATGCTTTTTTTAATAGCCAAACAAAAGCTCCATTATATGAAGGGAAGGTATATCCTTCATCAAGATTTGGTCATAATATTTATGATCAATCTCAATATTTCACGCACCACCATTTCTAGAGTCGGCGAAGTAAGTCTTAAGCGTGGGCTGAGGCAGTTCCATTCCAACCACCTCACCCAAATAGCAAATGATAACACTATAATAAACATCCTAAAACCTGCCAAGGGGCTCTCTCTCTCTCTCCAAGTCTATCTATCACTGATGGGGAACTGGTGACCCTCCATTGGGTGACGCAAGGCTTTCTCTGAATGATCGGTGGCAAAACACAAAACTACCGCTTTTTCTGCAAATCTCTCCCAAGCGAGGGCAGTCCTTTGATTCTCATGGCTTACCAACGATTTTTATTTTCCTCTCAATCTAAATTTCATGATCTTCGCTGGAGGACGTTGTTAATATTTGATAAAACAAGAGTAATATAATTAATTAACCTATGATGGAAATGCAATTTTTAATCAAGATGATACGTATTAATATCAGCGTCTTTGTATAGTGCGCTATT
This sequence comes from Ceratothoa steindachneri, assembly GCA_963969495.1. Classification (NCBI taxonomy): domain Eukaryota; kingdom Metazoa; phylum Arthropoda; class Malacostraca; order Isopoda; family Cymothoidae; genus Ceratothoa; species Ceratothoa steindachneri. The sequence continues at coordinate 33,744,572 of OZ018326.1, forward strand.
TCTTCGAAATTGAAAATTCTTTACTTCATAAGCACTATCATACAATTCATGCAGCCGTAAAAGCAGCAGAAGTGTATTTTAATTTATTGTTACTCGAGCTTTCTTAATTCTAACCCTAATGACGACAGCAATTCCAAAATATTTATTATTGTATAAAACTAGTTTCCAACAATATAGATTTTAAAATTGAAACTTCCACTTTATTTCCTACAACAAGGCACACTCTCGTCAATTACGTGTTCCTCTCCTTTCTCTTGAATGAAACATGGTTATTCAAAATTGTCTATAGTTTATTAAAAAGCTGAGGTTAGATTCAAGTTTAATATGAACTTCCTTAAATCTGGAAATACGCAATCTAGCATATTTAGCGGGTCCTACAAAATAACAATTGGCAATCCTAAAAGATTGCCTGTCATCTATTGAAATTATTCATTATTTGAATATTATACTTTTCTTCAAATCATTAAACTTCTATGTATTTATGAAACAAAGCTTGTTCCTTAAATTTAAATTAACATCTATATTGATTTATTCTCATTGTAGCTGCGTCGATGTGAACAGAACTTACTACATAATGAACCTGGAATGGACACTAAATAAATAAATGCTATAATACGCAATAAATTTTTATAGTTCGATATATCTTTCACTCCAACTAACTAAATTTATGCGAAAGTTCTTGTTAGCTTAAAGACGGTGCAAATGTCTACGATGGAAGGTGGTTTAATTATAATATATTAAATATTTTTTATATTTACACTTCAATTTATTAAGTTATTAATGTTATAAAGGATTAAAAGTTTAAAGACAAATGTCTTACAATTATATTTCTTATGATGTGAGAATAAGTGAGACTTAAATCGAGGGTAATTATTACAATTATTTGAGAAACATTTGTCCTCGAATTTAAAACGTGATACAGCGAGGTCTCGTGACAGTTTGTGGGAGAAGTCTATAAAGAAATTGATGAAGATAGACCAAATGAATTGTAGAAGATATATGCAGAGACGTAATAATTTTTTGTGATAATACAAGCTGTAATAAATTTTGTACCCTTACCACCTCAATAAGTTCATATAAACATGATACAACGAATTGCAAAACATTATATTTTTTTGTTATGCAATGATGAATGGTCATAATATATCAAGAATATGAAGTGGGGAATGTATTTTTCCATTCTTTAAGAGATACTTCTACCACTGATTTCAAAAGGTCAGCTCGAAAATTATAGATGTAAATAATTTAGATTCTTTGTAAAACTCTCAAAATGACAAAAGAAGCGGAGGGCCAAAGATGCATTAAGCGACTTTTTGGGCTTATGGGAAAGTAAATAAAATATTAACACGGTTAAAATTCCCAAGGTCTTTCACTCAACATGGTGAGAAATACCACAACCTGTAAACTTAGAACTTATTAAATAGTCTGCCTATGCGAGTTGTAACTCTAAATGCAGATAAAATGAAGTCAACAAAGTTTTACTAATGTAATTTAATTGGTTAAAATGTATCTATTCTTTACTTTTTCAATAAAACTTTCAGTAATTTACTGGTCATCTATTTACTTCATCCATCTCTCTAGCTACAAATCCTTCTAAATACTATGGAAGATGGAATGAAAACAGTGAATTTTGGGTTCCAGACAAAATATAAGCCTCCAGATCTCAACTCTTTTGTGTGATTTATCTAAAAGAAGGGAGGATTTTTGATTAAACTAAGATAAGAGGGAAAAAATAATTACTTGAGAAAACAGAAAAGGGAGAGGATCGAGATAGTTTAAAAGAAACGCTCAAAGGAGATGATCATCAAAGGAATTAACCAGAAAAAGATATATTAACCTGTAATTAGCAATGTTAAAAAACATATTCTCAAACTTGCTAGTTTTCAAACGACGTTTCGCCAAACTTAATGTAGATTAACGAGTATCATTGTAGGAATAAATGTTTACACACAGTGAGGTTATAGTGTAAACTCATTATTTTTCTTAAATTTAACAAATTTATATCTCGTGATAAGATTTAATAATTTAATCAATGGAAAGTTGACGAAACGCTTATATTATACTAGCATTTCAATACTGTAGGTCTTTTAGACAGAAAATGATCCACTTTTATACCTAAAACAATATGAATAAAACAATTTAGGCATAGTATTTTCTCTTAGCACTTTCTCGTAAACTATTCAAAACTTCTATTTAAATAAAAAAATCGATGAAGTATTTCTATTTTTCTCATAGAAATCGACCCGGCTATAACCTGTGAGGGCTTCGACAACAAATGGTAATCACGATACTCTTTCGACTCCTTAGACATTACGTTAGATTTAAAGAATGGAAATATATTTGTTTCCATTTTAACTTTTAAATCAGGCCTTTTTCACAACCTTTAATTAATGTAAGCATCTCCTGTCAATTTTAATCACATCTATTATTTTAAAGAAAGGAAATTAGTTTAACCAATAGGTGCATTCCTAGTCAAATATAAATGTGTAAGGAGAAAGCTAATACATATGAAGTAAATAATCATTAAATTAAAGACAAACAGTGAACAGATAATGCAATAGTAAATATTGTAATCCTAATTATTTCGATAGTGTTGCTATAATGTATATGGGGCTTGAAAACCTCGTTAACAAGTCCTTTATAAATGTCATCGAGTTCGTATGTTAAATTATTTTAGGCTTATTTTAAAGTCATTCAGCAAGTGGCCCAATTATATTTGCAAGTTTAGTTTGGTCTTGCCGAAAAAGAAACACTTATATTGCTCCCTTAAAAATTTAAAGAAACTCCTGCTAATAAATCTTTGCCTGATCATGGCGTAAAATCAAGTTGTCCCCCAAATCTAATCGATTGTTTTTTTGCATTGAGACAAATTTACCCACTTGCTCTTTCATCAAAGTCTTAAAGAAACCTCTGCCGTTCCGAGCCATAGATGGATGTTAAAGAACCCAAAGGTTCACAGGTATTCATCTATGATATCTATTCCACAGTTACAAAACTGTTTCTTCTATATTAATTTGCGTAGCCATGATACAAATGAATGAAAATTTATAAGGGCCAAAGAAACTAATCCATTCACCATAAACACCATAAGTTTTATTATATCCGCGTATTTTTCCTCCCAACAGCATAAATTCACGCAACTTATTTAATAACATTTTAAGATGTCTCCCAAGAAAACAAAAATTATATACGAGATTAAAATTTCGAATGCTAATGTACCAGATATGGCAAAGGCCCTGTTATGCTCATTACGATGCTCAAACAAATGGAACAGTGACAGTGTGGATGCAATTAGTCACATTGTTATTATTTTAATATATAAAATATGTTTTTATTAAGATATTAATCAGTGTTGCCGCAATCACCGGCGAGCAGGACACCCTTTAAGGCAACGCACAATTTGTGGACGAAGTCTTTCCTCATGTTGGGCCACATGCGATTGACTGTGGACTTCAGAGCATCGATGTTGCTGTGGCGCACCTTCTAAGCCTTTTCCTCGACATGCTTGCATACGCTGTAGTCGAGGGGATTGATGTCGGGCGACTGCGGTGGGAAAAAAACCCTTAAAAAGAAGCTCATGTTTAACCCCAACCATTCTTGCATGGTCTTGGCCGTGTGGTCCGAGACACCGTCCTGCTGAAAGACTTGTCTGTTTTCTTCAGGATCTTTTGCACCCAAGGTAGTACTTTTGTGGCAAAGATCTCATTATAATCGTACTATCGGCCGTGATTCGCATTTAACCAGCCACGAACCACACCGGCGGCATCCTATCACTATTCGAAGATACGATGCCAAAAATCATCCCTAATGCCGGGTCCTTAGTCGTAGACACGTAGCGAGTCTTGGACTCGTCTTGGTCGAAGGTTCTCATGTATTCTTTGTGCTTGTTGATGACCGGATCTACCGGAAAACTTTTTATCATAAAAAATGACAATTTGATTACTGTGACTCTTCAGGTCATTTAGAAGGCATAGACAGCACTTTCAACGTTGTTCTTAAATATGGTTAGTGATCAGAAGCCTTTTCACTCACCTCGAGCTCTTGCCAGCCTCTTTCTTGACTACCCTGGACGCTCTGGCCACCACGATGTTCTTCTATTCATGAGCGCAGTCATTTTGAGGTTTTAATCACTTTCCTCGGCTTTTCTAACAGCTGAATGGTTGACAACTTGAGGTCTGTCTGAAGGAGGGCAATCTTATAGGTCGCTCACGTCTTTGAGACAGCTCTGGAGGACGTAAACTTTGGTTTGGCAACGTTGAGTTGCTTCACAATGTTGAACTTGGTGTGGCCCGTGCGCAAAAGAGCAGAGATCTTGATTTTTTCCACATCCATCTGGACATAGCTGCACACGTTGAAAAAGATGCTTTAATGAAACGTGCTGGAAAAGTTGAACTTTAGGTTTACTTGACGAAACTATATCTATCCCAAACATGAACCTCTCGAAAGATAAGAAAACCAGTGTAATTGAACTTTTGCAAAGCCCGATAGATCCACCTTAAAATTTAATCCACTCTTAATTAGTTCATTGTGACCTTTTCACATATTTTCATCAATATCTGTCAATAGCCATTTGATATAGCGTGTACACAGAGAGAAAGTAAGCCTTCCGAGGCTGATCACCTATATCTCTCCAAAATATTTTGAAAGAGGGAAAAATATACTTGAAAAATGTCTAAAACCGAGAATACATTGGCAAGTCATTGTATCAATAATATAAAGACGCTATGAATAAAAGTTGAAGAGATAAGGATAAATGCAGGGGTACAAATGAAGATGAGGCCAGGATCTGAATTCAGACAGGTTGTATTGATTCTTCTTTTGGAAATCACACAATCAAGCATACAAAGATTGTACTAAGAGGAAAACACAATAGGTTTAGCAAAATAGAGGGTTGTGAATCTCCATTTAGCTATGGCAGTATAGGCAGTGGTCGGCCTATTCCACAAGAATATTTGTTCTTATCGCTCACATCTGTTGAAGGTGTTTAGTAAAAGGTGGCCCTTAACAATTGTCCTGAGTTATTACCTTTATTCGTTTGGAGGAAATTATCTAACAGAAGGAAATTTTATGTTCTGATGAAAGTGTAAGTGCTGTACACCGATTAGGAAAGTATGAATAGCTGCCGGTGAATCTAAAAGATTGTCATTATTTAAGAGTCCTACTGTGAGTAACAATGAAGTAGTATTTATATTTCCTCGCCCTTGCAACTACAACAGAAAAAGACCTCGTCCGGAGGGTAAATAAAAATTTCGACTGCGAAAGGTTGTGCGTCCATGGGGGCACAAATGCGCAACTGCGAATATTAGATTACGCGTACCGATGTGGCCTTGTTGATCCTACGTTACAAAATGCCGATCTTGATAAATATATCTGCTAAGAGGAAACAATTTTGCGGTAGAGAGTATAATTGAGCTTGTAGAATAATCATACCTCTGCTCTTTATACACCTTAAAAAAATAGTATCTAAAGATCGCAACTTCCACCTAAATGTGCAATCATAGCTTTGCTGTGATATTACATGACACCAGATTGGAGTATATGACAAGGTATTAAAAAACAAGCAATTTATTCGGTTACTATTCACACGCCGTCTCCTTTAGTAACATGCAAGTTATATCACCACAAAATACATTACTTTCTAATTTAATTTTATTCCTCATTATGAAATCATATATATATATATATATATATATATATATATATATATATATATATATTGTATTAATCCAGCATTGTCCACACAGAAAACTCTAACTACCTACAGACCTTTTGCTCCACCTGACCTAGGTGTAATTATGGTCAAATTTTTCTGTCTGCATTACCCGTCTCAATTTCAATTTATTAATTATAGATGAATGATATCATTTCTAATTTTATATTTCATCATCAATTGAAATAATACTCTAGCATTCTACTTGCTAGGACAAATTCAATAATGGAAGGGCAATGCCCTGTTTCCATGTGATACGCTTTCCGTAAATCCAGATGGCATAACATTTAAAGAGTTGAGCTAATAGTTACTACGAAGACCAAATGAGAGGTTAGTTAAATTTGTTCCACCACGTTGCTTCATACTTTTTTATAATTTTATGAACGCCAGCAAAGACCGTGTGGTCGAATCACAGTCAACCTCTTAAATTAAAACTTACCAATATCTCTGAAATCCCTATCTTCCAGATTTTTAAACATGATGGTAACACTGCAAATTATGTTTCAAACATGTGATTACAAATGATAAATTAACTTGTTAATAAAAACTAATTAGGTAAACATAGTGGTTCCATAAAGACTTATTTGTAGTTTGATTCAATTGTTTCATATTTTACTTGAGATTTTAAGCTGAAAGAATCAGATTGAACATTGTCAAAATAATTTAATGTCTTAGAAAATTATATCTATTCTTCCCTCAATAAATGTCTCCAACAAATAGAAAGTAAGCAGCATGAATCTGCTCGCATATGATCCGTCTCGCAATCTGCGAATTATCTTAGACGATCCGCTCTGCCAGCCGTCCACCATATACATATAATAATAATAAGTCTTTTGTAAAGCGCTCTTCAAGGCCTGAGGCCTTCCCAGAGCACACGTTGTGGTGAGATGAGAATGGAAATTCAATGAAAATTCAAGAGAGGTAGAAGGCAATTCTGAAAAGATGCGTTTTCAGGAGACGCTTAAATGTGGTAGAGAGGGAGAAGAACTGACTTCAGCAGGAAGAGCATTCCACATCTTAGGGGCGCAGATTGAGAAGAAGCAGTCCCCCATTGAGCAGAGGGGTGAACGAGGAATATTCAAAAGAGGTGCATGTGATGACCGAAGGGCCCGAGGGACATGGCGTGGCGTGAGGGCAGAAGAGAGGTAAGACAGGGCCTTGTTGTTTAGGGCCTTAAATGTGAAGAGAAGTATCTTGAAGTGAGTACGGGATCTGAGAGGGAGCCAGTGCAGTTCATGCATCAAGGGTTTCGAGGGAGAGAAGCGAGGCTGACGGAGGAGAAGCCAGGCGGCATAGTTCTATAAAGTTGAAGGGGGCAGTGAGAGAAGGATGGCAGATTCACAAGCAGAGAGTTACAGTGGTCAAGGCGTGAGGTGATGAAGGCATGAACAGCAGTCTCAAGACTTTGGCGATCAAAGTGAGAGCGAATGCGAGAGAAGTTACGAAGGAAACATAGAGAGGATTTGCTGACATTGCGGATATGAGGCTTAAAGGAGAAATGCTCATCAAAAACAACACCCAGATCTTATTTATTATATTACAAAATTTTACAGTAGATGGGGATATAAAAGAATTTTTTATGTAACCTTTTAGCTGCTTTGATTGATTTGCATTGTTTGATGATTGGATTTATATACACGCTTGGGCAAAAAAATGAGGCCACCTCTCATTTTTTTGGTTAGCCCTCAGAGCGTTAATAAAACACGTGCATATGGCTGTTGTATAGTATATTTCATAATATACACTTGATTTAAAATCCTAGTTAACCGCCCTTAGCGTTTATTACTGCTGCAATAAGCCTAAATATCGAATAAACCAATTTTTTTTAACAGCTCAGTTTTAAATTTATCCCATTCTTGGTGCAGGTTTTGGTACAAATTGCCTTCAGTTCTAACTATCGTGCTCCTAATACATGTAACTTTACCAAAAAGTCGACATAGTTTTAAATGGTATTTAAGCCTGGATTTTGAGCTGCATAGTCAAAAAGAATAATGCCTTGTGTTTTAACTCAATTGACAGTATTTTTGGCTGTGTGACATGGGGGATTATCTTGTTGAAAGATAACATTAGCGTTTGACACACCTGCATGTAATTTAACAACTGCCTGCTTGAAAAACATCTGATAATATGGAAACATATGAGGCGAATTCACTCTGCCTTGGCATCAAAACATCACTCCGAGCTCTGTATCAGACATGCAAGTCCATACCATACCTGGTTTACCTCCATGTTTTACTTTTAGAACAAGACATTCATGCTGTAAAGTTTGGCCAACTCTTTGACGGACGAAAGTCGCACCAGGTGTGCAAAATCTGAGGTAAAGAAATGAAATATAATCATATGCATTATTATGTATATGTCTCATAATTTTCGACTTGAACTCAACTATTCTGAGCTAATATGTTAGTTTAGACCTTATACTATCTTACCTCATAGTTACTTTCATCAGACCATACGACTTTTCACAACTTTGTATTCCATTTGAAATATTTTTTTGACCAATGAAGAGGTTTTTTCTTGTTTGTATCAGACATCAATGGATTTTTCCTGGATTTGCAGCCTTTGAAGACATAGTCTGTAAGCCTCCTTCCTACAGTTCTTTCCGATATTTGTGAGGTAATGCAGGATTGAATGAATTCGGCATAGAACTCTGAGGCTGTTTTTCTCCTAATTTAAAGAGAGTGAGGGATGACATATCTGTCTTCACGAGATGAGACCATTTTGTTACCAGATCTTGTTTTGATTTGACACACTTAGTCTTCCTGAAGAGCCTGAGAGTCGTTTGAACTTCCAACAGTGAAAATCCCATTATTCTGAACTATTTGTCTTGGTGAAATCACATTTTGATGGTGATTTAGTATTTGTCCTCGCTTAACTTCACTCAAGTTATATTTTATGTGCATCTTAGTGAATATGAACTATAATTACTACATATTATGGCACATACCTGTGAAAAATAAATATAAATTTTTGCAATATATGGATAATGCCCATTTATGGCTAAATTAAAAAATTATGTTAGATTATGGTGTTTGGCATTTATGATAGTAGTATACGCCCATAATGATATCAGAGCCCAATTCTTAGTACAAAGACAAAAATAATGGGTTGCCACATACATTTGGCCAAGCGGGAATCTCCCTATGTCCGTTTAAATTAGATATCAAGTAATAATTTAATTTTTCGAAATGTTCTCTTAGGAGGGGCGGTCAATAAGTTTTGCAATTCGGATATAAGGAAACGAGATATGAGGAAAATGTTTTATTATTTTTCAATATAACTACCCTCGACTTCAATGCAATTGCGCCACTTGTCCATGAGGCTTCGAATTGCCGAAAACCAGAAATCTCCCGACTGCTGTTTAATCCACTCTTGGACGGCGAGCTGGACATCTTCATCGTATCCAAACCGGCGTCCACGCAGTGCAGCCTTGAGCTGATGGAATAAAAAGTAGTCGCTAGGGGATCTCAGTGATGGACCCACGTTTCATCACCTGTCACTATGCGTGACTTGAATCCCGCCGGGTCTTGGTTGTACAGGAGCAGCAGCTACTCCGAACTTGAACGAGGTTGAAGTCGATCATGGGGCGTGAGGTTTCTAGAGACCCTACGTGCAAAGACCTTGGTCATAGCCAAATTGTCGTGGATGATGTTGATAACACTTCCATGTGATATTCCAAGTTCTCGCTCGATTTCTTCGACCTTCAACCGTCGATTTTTGAGGATCATCCTCTCCATACGGGCCACATTGTCCTCGTTGGTCACGTCTTACGGGCGTCTTGGACGGGGGTCATCTTCAAGGGACTCACAAGCATGGCGGAACTTCCTATTCCAGCGAGCAATGGTTGCATAGGAAGGGGCGGTGTTGATGTACACTGCAACCATGCGTTCATGGATCTCTTTTGCATTCTTGCCTTCCTCGCTCAAAATTTGATCACTGCGCAGTGCTCAAGCTTCTCCATTGTTGAAAAATTAGTGACTGACGATCTGTGATCATCTACTGCTCTTTAAATAAACGAGGGAGGAGCGTGCGACTGCAGGTCCTAACTTGTCATAACTTGTCTTAACAACTCCACAAACAGCCATCCCCCTACCGATTCGCAAAACTTATTGACCGCCCCTTGTATCTCGTCGTATTATTGTATTCTTGTTTCATTTGCCAAGTATTTTATTGAATACGTAAAAAGCTAATATCACTTAATGCATATTAGGACGGCCAATAAGCTGTAAGCAGTAAATAAAAGTATGATACGAATTTTGCGAAGAGGAGAAATCCTTTCCCGAATTCCTATCAATCGTACGAGCATTTTGAAGTTTAAAATCCTTTAACACATTTAAAATACTGCGTCTATTTGATTTATTGAAAATTGTTATTTAAGAAATCTTAGTGATGACTAGTAAAAATAAGCGATATTTAAATTGATCTAGGAAAGATAGACCATCTATTAAGTGAACAAGTACAAATTTACACACATTTTCTTTTTGCTAATTTACACGTAAATATTTACTCTGCCACCATGTAGGTGGTTATCCTTTGGGGTGATCTTAAAGATGGTTTATTTTTAGCCTACCATAACCTAGTTTTCAAAATTATAGGTAAAATATTTTCTTAGGGCACTGAAGCATGAAGTGGGATGAAAAAAACAATTAGCTCACTCGACCACTAGTAAAGATAAACCATCTCAAACTAACCATGTAAAAAAGAGCCATTATGTCTTTTTCTTTTGAGACTGCTAATTTTGGAACTACCAAGTCGCTAAGGACACACGTCATTATGATAAGATTTATGGAAATTTTGCAGTTGAAGACTTTTGAAATAGATAAAAAACTTCTCGAGGCTATCGGTCTATTGAAAGAAGTTTGATTGTAATTCAAACTTATTTTTAAATATTTCCACAAACATTAAGTTAAATATTTCCTTTAAAACTATGTTGATATGAATGCATAGTTTTAAGCCGAAGTGCTAGTGTATTGGTACTTGCATTATAATTAATGTTTACATTTATATAGAAAATCATACTTTACACTGGTGAACACAATTCTTGTTGAGTCAGATCTGATCCTTGTCTTTGACTACCTTTTGGTCTCCAAATCTAAAAATGTCCCCCGTTTTCTCTGTATCATATGAAAAAAGCCCGATTTTCTTGGGAATATATATTGCAAATTGTGTTATTTCGGTCAATTCATATAAAAGGCCTGAATTTTTCTAAATTACATTTTGAAGACGCGTAATAAATAATTATTACCAGGTTAAAATAACTTCATAAAATATCTAAACTCTTTCTAAATTTATACCATATTAATATTAACTTGTATTTTATCTTGTTTCGTTTACCATACATATTTATTATTTTTAAAAAATTATAGTCTTTGGAAATTAAATATGTTTACACTTCAAGTCTGCGTCATTGGTAAAAAACTGAAGTCTGGTTTTATGACACAACGCTGAATGAGTTTTTCTAAACGTGACTCAAAAGACTTCGGCGTGCAGCCCAGCATGGTCGACATCTTACGATTACACTTGCTATATTTATATACCTGTACCATTTGATTCTGTCGATTATACTGTTCTTCTCCCTTACTTTCTTGAATTTCTGGATATTTCTGGGATTCATATCGGAAAGGGATACATCTAATCAGCTTAAGAATGGTATAGTGTCTCTCGATGCTCGGTTTTAGGACTTCTGATATATATTCATTTTTTTTACCTTTAGTATTCGTTTTGCGTCACATCAAGAAATCAGTTAATTTCAATGTTGACCACTAGTAAATCCGCCGTTATTCTCTCGTGACCTATTTGCTGATATTCTTATTAATCTGCTTTCTCCAGAAGCTATCATCACAGAATAGTTCTGTTTTTCTGAATTTTATCATAACACAATGTAGGTATAATTTTGATACGAAACTATCTTTCAAAGCTCAGGTTGTAAATATATGCAAATCTTCTCTCTTATTTGCTTAAAAACAACCGCATTTGGTCCCGCTTTGACAAGTAAAGTTTTAGGAATGCCATTTAGGTTTCAGTAAGCTCCAATCTTTATTACTGTACCTCACTTCTCGCTGGATGATGAACGACCACTAATTGACACGTTTAATGTAACCAAGACTTTGAGGGTGGTGTTCTCCTCAAGAAGAGATCTTTGTCTCGCATAACTTCCATGTTCTGTCAATCTCACTGGTTGCCCATTCGTTTTAGAATTACTCTCAAGTTGTTATGTTTAAATATAAAACAATAAACGTTGCAACATACTCCTCGCAAGCTTCCACCTTGCCCCTATTACGAATTAGAAGTACTTTTTGCTCTGGATCTGACCCGGAACACTCTGTTCCTCGTAGTCACATGATCTGCATAAGTGAATGCGCTTTACTGTTAGTTTTTTCAAAAATGTGAAATGATTTTCCTAATATATATGCTATTAGCCTCCAATGGGTGACTATAAAAGTACCATGAGTATTTCTTTATTCTAATAGTCCTTCAACTACTCCGTGGGTAGGAGCTATTTGAACACTCAGGACTTTAAAGTGCGAATAATAGGTGACTTTTTATCATTATTACAGTGAAGAAAAGAGGGCCCTCAAATGAAAAAAATAATTAGAACGTAACGCATGGCTATGTATATAAGAAGAAAATGGAAATCATAGTGATGGGTATTGGTTTATTCAATCCATATAGCAGTAAATAATTTTATTAAACTATTTAAAAAGTGTTTTCCCATAGATATTATTTAATTAGATTGAGCCAATGTTATTTGAATCTATTATTAAATATTTATTCAAAGACCCGTAGAATTTACTTTGATTACACCGGTTAACAGCCGACATGGTTCACATATGAGATTATGCTCACACAACTAATTTCATATGCTGAATTTGAATTTGATCTTTGTTTTGTTCTATCAGACGAGGTTTAATAAAAAAAATCAATAGGTACATGGAACAGATAGTCTCACATGTCATCACGTTGTAGATGAAGAAAACCAAAACAATAGAAAAAAGAGTATGAGAGAACTAAAAATGCTAATACTAGCTTTTAAAAAGAAAGCCTCTGGTCCATCAGAACTGAGTAGAGCTACCATAATAAAGCTACAGGAAAATATAGTAGACTGGTTGCTGGATATTTACAACACAAATTGAATCATAAGTTAATTCCTGGACAGAGTAAAATGGCCAAGCTGTATTTGTGCCTAAACCAGTCAAGTCACCTACTGCCAACAAAGGGTATAGAGCCATCTTTTTGCTTAATTTTATCGCCAAGGTCTTGGAAAGAATTCTATGCAAAGGATTGTTGGAAAACCTCGAAACGAACCGTTATTTCAATCCTCCACAATAAGGTTTCAGAAGAAAGAAAAGAAAAGGATGGCCATAGCGCTAATAAGGGAGAAGATGGCCAAAGCAAATAGTGATAGTAAGATGGTGGCCTTCGTGGTGCGCGATGTGCAGCAGCCGTTTGAATGAGTGTATTTGGAAGAATTCCATTATCAAGTGGTAAGGATGGAGATTGGGGAGAAAATTATCAAGTTGTTATGCACCTTTATAAGTGAAAGTTTTAGAAACCTTAACTAACGTAATAAGAAAACGCTTTAAACCACTTTAATTAGGTCCAAACTGGTGTAGCCTGCCATACTGCTTAATGCTGCTACGAAGAAGGATACAATAGGACTCCAGGGAGTACAGAATCAATGTCTTAGGAAGAAATAGGACTGGAACCAATAAACATCTATATCTACAAAAGAAGAAGGGATATATGGTCAAAGCTGGAAGACATTCTCCCACTGGAGGCCATAACAGCCTTTGAACCTGAGAGGGAAAGAGATATCTTCAAACGATACGTCCCCAACAACAGAAAACCGGAACCATTACCAATATACTGCTGACCAAACCGAAAGAGAACAAAATATGAAGGTAAAACAACAAAGTAAAATAACAACTCAACAAATACTAAATAGTAATAAAACACTAAACAATAAAACAATAAACAAGAAAAGAAAAGATCCGGCAATGGGACATTAAAATAATAACATCAAAGGAAATAAAGAAAATCCCGCAGTGGGACAGGAAAATCAAACAACGGAGAAGGGCCGAAAACCGGCCATCATCTATATCTACTACTTTCTTCATTCTCTACCTATTTTTGCCCTCCCAACTCTTCATTACTTATTGCACCTCTTATTCTATCGGTATAAATGAAATGAAATGAAATAAGGACTAGATGACATTCAGTTTTTATGAATGCCCAACTTTCAATATCAATGTGAGGCTTCCTCAAGGCATCTCTCTCCTCCCAGTCCTCTATTTTATGTATACTAAAGATTTTTCATTCTTCTAAGCCGAAAAACTGCCAATGTTCAAAGATTGCGGCAAAAATACACCTATGGTCATCCTGAGCCTATGTAGGTACGAGAGGACATGAAAGATTAAATCGAATAGCGATATTTTCGTAGTGATGGCTTTCAACAGAAGAACGTTTGTGAGCGTTAGAAAATATGTAAATCCGTGTACAAAACACATGAAATTAAAAGGATAGGGTAAAGTTCTCGCAACTATGAATGTAATTAGGACTGTTGGCAAACTATAAAAGGAAGCTATACCTAGTAATTAATAGAGCCAGGCTATTTTACCTTTTTTTTCGCCTCATGATACTTCGAAGAGTGCCATGAATAAACTCCGGAGTGTAAAGAATCTAGGTAGCCGAAGGATTACACTCACTAGCAGGTTGGATAGGAGAAGTAAAAAAATAATTAGGGAAGTTAAAATGGAGTCCTTCAATATAGAGGAATGTCAGAGAGGATAGAGTGAGACTAAGAGAGGCAATCGTACTGAAATCTCAATTTTAATCAGTAAGTAAAAGACACAGAGAAAGGTAAATCCGCAAGTTGTTTAAACCAAGAACTAGTAAGTATGAATGAGTGCAAATGAGGTATCGTAAAAGTGAAAAATCAAACTTAATATCGAATTAATAGATCGAGAACAAAAGATCATATTAAGATGTGAAGTTAATGGGAAGATCGAAAAATGTTAATTTAGGGAAAGGACACTTCAGTCACCTGGAAACGAAATACACATCTTCTGCTTTCCCACGCATGTCTCTACACATATTCCAATGTGAATACTATCATATAGCATCTAATACTAATTTCCATATTAATACATCCTAAGAATCTTGAGTAAAGTAGAAATTGCCATGTTTGCGATCTCACACAATGGGGATTGAACGTAAATGAGATAAGGGATAGGGAAAATTGAGTAGAGATACTTAAAGTTTAGGAAAGAATAGAAGAATTAATTGGGAATATACATATTTTGAGCCCTTTTAACAAAATTAAACAAATTATATAGGTCGAAAAGGCAGATACAAATAAGATGACTTTCTCTCTAGTGGATCATAACAAGGACTGATCACACGAAATCAGTTGATGCAGCCATTACTACACATCCACACTTCTATAAACTCGTGATTCTTCATAGTTCTGGCTTGACTCTTGCTAACTGTCACTTCATCTCGTATCTGCGCGTTAGATAATGGGATTCGGAGATTCTTTGAAGTCTTGCCAACATATTTACCCTAGCACACACATTATTAAGGTTCAAAAACTATCTCTGACTATTCTTGGTAGGAAACCTTGTCCTTAATACTGTGTGGCGAGACTGAAAACAAGCTCCAAATCCTGTTTTAAGAGCATCTCAGATCCTTCCGAATGATAAATTCCCTATCTTCTGTCGCATCCCATTATCTCGCGCGCAGACACGAGATGGGGGGAAGGAGGCTAGAGTCTTGGCTTAAATTGACCAGGGCTAATTAGAGTTGGGAGTTCATAGAAGTAGTTATATTATAGACGTCTATGTATCACAGATAAAATTAAGACAACCATTCCTTAAGCTGTAGTTTAAATTCCGTGATACGAAAATTTCATTGTAGCTTTCGAGAGGGTATGGATGAGAATGAAGAACACCTCACGTAGACCTACACAAACTAGTCAACAAGATCTACAAACCTATCATGCCCACCACCCTAATTAAGTACATAGCAAACTACATCAAGGGATGACTCTAATACACCCAAATACAAAACACAAAATCAAAACCCAGACACACAAAATCCGCAGTTTCCCAAGGAGGATTACTTTCTCCAACACTTTTCAACATCTACACCTCAGCTATACCAACTCCCTTACCAACTGTAAAAATTGTCACCTACGCAGACTGCAACACAATATTCTCGTCATACAAAAAACTAGAAACCGCTGCACGATAGATACAACCTTACCTCAACAAAATACACACATGGGCAATAGTAAACACTAAAGCTAAACGCCACAAAACAATGCCCACTCTCTTCACATTAGACCCTGCAGAATACGACCAAACCGTAAATTTAAATATAGAAAACATAACACTACCCACCTCAAAAGAAACGAAATTCCTTGGCGTCACTTTCGACCCAAAACCCACATAATTAAAACACATAAAAAACACAATAGTCAAGGCCACGAAAACACTCAAGTTCATCAAGGCACTCACAACTACACACTGTGGGAAAACCAATGAAACGCTTATTTACACATACAAGATAATCACAAAACAATCACTAGACCAACTAATAGAATACGCGAACACAATCTGGTTCCCAATCATTTCAGAAATCAACACCCCAACCACAGACAATACAAACTACAGCCCTCAGCACTGCTACGGATGCACTTTGACACAAACACCCAACATCTACACGAAGTGACAAACATCCTACCATCAAATATCACCTAAAACTACATAAAAAACCACTCAGGCAGAAAACGCAACATCCGAATCATCCTCTCCACCACATCACCGGACAACCTCCCAATCACCGTCACAAAAAAACAAACCATTTTTGATTTCCCACCACAACTACACCAACTTAGAAACCGACTCTAACACAACAACAGAAGACACAATCAAGCAAAACATGAAAACAATCCACTCTCAGATCACACAACAATACTTGACACACATAACCCTCAACAAAATATTAAGTCCACCACCTCCAACCATACACAACTCAGAACAAACACTCACAAAGCATATCAGAAGAACACTAGCACATATACAAACAATACATGCACGATACAATCATACATGCACGATTTATCTCCCGCCACCCATACAACATCAAAATGCCCCAAATGCCTAACGCAGATACACGACATCACACATCTCTTCAACTGCCCACAGTTGCACCCAGACCTGGACTTCGTGGATCTCTGGGAGAGCCCCCGGGAGGCTACGGGTCTGCTCCTACGATGGTCCGGGGAGCTGAGGTGGGGCCTGGAAGAGGTGTGACGGCCCCCGACCCACTGTCGGGCCGGAGACAGGGTCGCTACCACCACCACCAACACCTGACGTAGACTTTTTATGGTTCGGGTTTTATCATCTCGGAAGAAAACTGAAATATTGAATTATTATGATATATATTTGTGGTACCTCTAAATTAAACGTTATTATCAATTTAGTTGTTTAAATAACTTTGGAATCAACCGAATATAACAGAGTTAATTTAAATAATGAAGGGGATGGGAACTTACGGGAATATCAAATTAATTCTATAGAATGACGGATCTAGAGATATACTCTGTCTATGTAATGGACAGAACAAATAATCCTTCTAGGATAGCTGAAGGTGGCATCGTCTCGAATGTTGACAAGGTCGAGAAGCAGTATATATTTGAACCAACCATATCTTGCACAGAGTGCTGAATATCGTAATAAAGAAAGGTTTCTAGCGTACGAGTTTTCTTTCCCTGAAGAAATATGTCAAACGACAGCGGGATGAGAAAACAAAATAAAAAGTTAAAAAAAGCAAAGTGAAAAGTTTTTAAGAACTATAAATAAAAATTATTACTTAATAGTAAATTTTTAGAAAAGTATATTTTATATTTATTAAAAAATAGTCTCAAAATTATCGTTTAAATTTCAGGTTTAATGTTGTAAATAAACGTTGTTAAATGCAAAGGTGACATTTACAGGGTGTAAAAGCGGCAAGTAATAAAGCACAAGTGGAATACATCCTCTAACAATGTGTATAAGGTGGCGCTAAGTTCTTGAAATCACTCGGGTTCAGCAACCAATCCTCTGCTTCTTAATTAACCTAATGTGAGGCAATCCCCACTTGGAAGATCTTTATCACAAAGGAACTTTCATGTGCATCAAAAGGCCCGGCTAGGACTAAAGTGGTGTAAGCCTACCCCCCCCCCCCCCCTTCCACAAGCGGTAGCCTCGAATCGAGTCGCCCACGATTCACCTTTATGCGGGCTAAAATAGCTCGGCCAGAAGATTCGAGGCCCTTCGAGAGTAGAGCTGTTTCCCGCTAACCCCCAACTCCGGGGAGAGCCTCGGGTATAAATAACGCTCGACTCCCCGGAAAACATACAGAGTTGAGAAGTCTCGCCAGAACCAAGAAGATTTCCCCATGGTTCCAAGTCAAGTGCTAGCAACAAAGCAAAGTGACAGCTGGACTATTTTTTGTATTTGGAAATAGCCACAGCCAGGAGGTAATTCCACTGAAAGATCGCCCCGAGTGATTTTCCCGACTTCTTTCATCAACTCCTGTCGAAGCAACTTATTTCGGGTAGCCGAAATACTCTACCCTGGACCGGAAGTTACCCCCCCCCCCTCACTTTGGGAGAACCGTCATCACTCCAACCTCGCGCTTTGAAGTTCGAGTGGCCTCACCTAAAGAGCAGAAAACATCCGTAAGGCCCACCCCCTTCAGTAACCCAATTGATTTAATCTCCCCCCCTTCGTTTATTGATGTGATTTTTGCCCGTTACTTCTCTGAGGTAATTTTACCCTTCAATTCTCTTATTATTTTTTTGTGTAAATAAAATTCAATTTTTGTAAATGTCTCTTTAAATAACCTTGAACTTTGCCCTTGTCCATAATTTGCCTGACGTCATTGCACTCTCTCGTTATTCAGCCCGTCTGAACGCGTGGTTTTCGTCCCTTTTGTCGGTTTGCTTTCAAGATATTGGTCCTCTCCCATAGATATAATATGGTATTGATATAATGTAATGTCATACCACGACACACACACACACACACACACATATATATATATATATATATATATATATATATATATATATATATATATATATATATATATATATATTAATATACATATTATATGATTCTCGTGTCAAGTGTGTTGGGGTTTTTACGAACCCGTGTCATTTTAATTTCGACATTAGAAGTTCCCTTGTTATTCACGTACATCCCTTTTATTTAATTTTTGTATTGTACTGGCAGAAGGCAAGTTCAAGTTATTTGAAGAGCACTGGAACGTAATCTATTTAGATTTTGTGTTGAACCCCAGGTAATTAATTTTTTTTTTATTGTGTTCGAATTTTGGAGACTTTCCTGGTTATTAATCCAAAGAGTTAAGGTCTTTGGTGTCCTAATTCGGGTAGGACCATTTTCATTTTTTTCCCGCTTAGAAACAGCAGAGGTAAGTAGCTTTAACTTAATTTTTTTTTGTGATCAAGGCCTTCACGAAGATTCGAGTATTCGTTTCGCGTGGGTAGTGTCCTAGCTCGTTCGTGTATCAGTGTTCCCTCAGTTAACTGCGTAAAAATGTCATCCTTCGAAAAATTCAAGAGTCAAGGTGAAATGTTAGGTGTTTCGGGCAAAGACCTGCTAAATTACGTACAGGAAGAAGAGAGGAACGAACTGGCAGAGCGAAGGGAATTGGAGATGGAGAAGAACAAACTGGAGATGTAGTTGGAGGAGAACAAACTGAATATAGAGGAGATCAAACTGAAAACGGAGATGGAAAACAAACTGAAGATGAAGATGGAGAAAAACAAAAAGCAGGAGAACAAACTGAAGATGGAGATGGAAGAACGTGAAGAAATTAGGCAGCATGAGCTGGAAATAAGCCGAAATCAAATGGATTCTCAGGCCATCGGTTCCCGGGCTGAAATTCCCGAAACTCCTTCAGTCCACCTTCCCGCTTTCAATGATGGAGAGGACTTTTGGTCATTTTTGGCCCATTTTGAGAGAATCTTTCAGATCAATAGATGAGATCTCGAAAATGATGGCGTCGCTCGCTTACTTCCCCTTCTAAATGACAATTTAAGGGATATTTTCGTATCCCTTCCTTCGGAAGCAACATTGGACTATTCCACGTTAAAGTCCGAATTGCTAGCCGCTGTTCACATGAATAGCGAATTCTACCGCTCCCGACTCCGTCAGGAAAGGATCCACCCTGACTAAACCTTTCGACAACACGGGTACATTTTCCAAAGAAACCTTCAGTGTTAGCTGGATGCGTGCAAGATTCCCCAGGTCTACGAGTGCTTTCTGAACTTCTTCCTTAGGGATCAGCTTTTAGCTGCCGTGGCTCCCGAAATTCGCACCTTCATTAAGGATAAACGTTGCGCCACTTTCAAGGAGTGCTTGGAAGAGGCCGATGTTTATGCGGGTAGTCACGATTTATACCCTTAAGGATGTTAAAAGGCTCCCCAATCGCCCCACAAAACAAAATTTTATGGTTCCAAGATTTACCAAAGCTCCTATTCCTTGGAAACCAAGAAACTTCCATTCATCAAAACAACCAGAGGTTAAGCCCCTAGTTTTTTCTCTCCTGGTTGTGCCGTTCTAAAAGAACCCGATCGTCTGCTACACCTGCGGAGTTCCTGGCCATTACCGCGCGAACTGTCCTCAAAACTCCCGATTCGCATACTCTCAGTCCCACCAAGTACACCAAATCTGGGCCGCCCCTGCTCCTCCTCCGTCGCCTCAGAAGACTCCCGAACCTCCCTCGCCCGCCAAAGACCCGGTCAATCAGGTTAATTTTCTCTTTAATGAGAACAACCCTGGTGGATTGAAGTTCAAGAACGAAACTTTAAACGGTCGCCGAGTATCCACCCTCGTCCGTGACACCGGGTGAACCTGCATTATAGTGTTTGAGGACCTAATCCCCCTGTTGGGCCCGACCACAAGAAATTTGCGGTGGTCCACGACTACCTTGGCTGGGCCGGTCGTTCTCCAGCAATTCGTTGTCACATCGAGTGTGACTATATGTCCGGTTGGGCCGAAGTGGTAGCAGGTCCAATCCAGTTTTGCTCCGTTTTATTCGGTCAGAACCCCCTAATCCACGACCATCCCGTGGCCCAGCCCGTGATTACCCATAACACAGGGAGCCCTGGAATCCCGTGCACCTATTTCCCTGAAAACTCCTATCGACCCGGAGTTCCAAGCCCTCCGGAGCGATAAGTTTTCCCGCGCCCAGAAGAAGTGCGCAACTCTCCCCGCCTCCTTTGGGAGAAAACTAAAGCCCTCGAGCGTGAGTCCACCTGAGGTAACAAACGAGTCTCGTATCTCGTGAAAAGAACTTATTGAGAGGTTTCAGACCTAATTGGACCTTAAGTCACGAGAACGAAAATTCACGCCTGGCGCGAAGGTGCTGGTGCTACTTCCCACGGGAAGCAACAAAATCCTTAGCTAGGGAAAGGGACCCTACCCCGTCCTCGAGGCTAGAGGACCCGTGGATTAACTTATCCATACTCCGGCGGGAGCAAAGGTTTTCCACGTGAAGTGTATATATATATATATATATATATATATATATATATATATATATATACATATATTATATCATCAATGTTCCTAATTATAATATTTTGGGGGTACACTAAATTGTTAAGTTATTTTGTCCCATATTTATGCCTCCATTTAGTTGTATCCTTTTTGGGGGGTTCCACTGAAATGTCGATAATGTTATCCTTTAATTTTTTTTTTAAATTGTATTTGTAAATTCTCTATAATCTACATGTTTAAGGCTTATGTCCGTAAATTCCACGCTGAACTCAGATTTACGTTTTTTTTGTGTGTTCACCTGTCGTAGAAGGTCAGAATTGCCCTAGACCTTTGATAATACTAGTTTGACGGGTTGGGATGATCCTTTCCTACGCAACTGCTCTGTAAAGCATCGTCTTTCGGTTGGGAGATGTGTGAGGGAATCCCCACGTGAAAGATCTTTTGCAGCAAAAGGCCCGGCTAGGACTAAAGTGATAAGCCTACCCCCCGCACTTCCCTTCCACAAGCGGTAGCCTCGAATCGAGTCCCCACATGATTAACCTTTATGTGAGCTAAAATAGCTCTGCCAGAAGATTCGAGGCCCTTCGAAATTAGAGCTGTTTCCGGCTAACCACCAACTCCGGGGAGAGCCTTGGATATAAATAACGCTCGACTCCCCGAAAGACACACAAAGTTGAGAAGTCTCGCCAGAACCAAGAAGATTTCCCCATGGTTCCAAGTCAAGTGCTAGCAACAAAGCAAAGTGACAGCTGGACTATTTTGTGTATTTGGAAATAGCCCCAGCCAGGAGGTAATTCCACAGAAAGATCGCCCCGAGTGATTTTCCCGACTTCTTTCATCAACTCTTGTCGAAGCCAAACTCATTTCGGGTAGCCGAAATACTCTCCCCTGGACCGGAAGTTACTCCCCCTCCCCCTCGCTTTTGGAGAACCGTCAACACTCCAACCTCCTGCTCTGAATTTCAAGCGGCCTCACCTCAAGAGCAGAAGACATCCTTAAGCCTCCCCCTCCCTTCAGTAACCCCATTGAGTTAATCTCTTTCCCACTTCGTTTATTGATGTGATTTTGGCCCGTTAATTCTCCGAGGTAATTTCACCCTTCAATTCTCTTATTAAATTTTTCGTGTAAATAAAATTCAATTTTTGTTGATGTCTCTTTAAATACCCTTGAACTTTGCCATTGTCCATAATTTGCCTGACCTCGTTGCACTCTCTGTTACTGAGCCCGTCTGAACGCGTGGTTTTCCGTCCCTTTTTGGGTTTGCTTTCAAGTTATTGGTTCTCTCCCATAGATATAATATGGTATTGATATAATGTAATGTCATACCACGACGCCTAAATATAGGGAAAAGAATAGGGTAATATCACCTGTCGTAGAATGCCCCCCCTTTTTGTTCTAGGAGTGCTTAGTGTCTAATATATTAATATTATAGTAATATCTTAAAGAACAGAGCCGTTCCGAAACACGTAAGGATATAAGAGAAAAGCACAATAATCTCAAAATAAACTTATATTTTAACTTTAACCATTAAATACACAACATCTAAACATTAACTACAGCAATACCCTGAATATTAACATAAACAAGAATTAATTAAATTAGTTTTACCCTCAAAAATTAGTTAATTTCTCTACACACATCTATAATATAAGATTTAGGCTTACGGACTCTACTGGAATTTAAAGGCGTCAGAAATGTTTTTGACGTACGACGCGTGCCGTCTGTCCAGATGTAGATTGGCGAGATCACACGGTCCTTTTGGGGAGGATAGCAGCTGGGTGGGCCACACGGTATTCCGGAGAAGGTTCTTCAAGGACAAGAACAATTACGGTGCTTTACGTGGCAGCAAGGTAGTCATAGACTCTCTGGCGAGAGTGAGTCGAACTTGGTTCTTAAACCAAGTAACTTGGAGTGCGGTGTGACCACAGAGTAACGAGCTCGAGAGGGAACTTTTTTTCTTCGTTACTTAACTACTCATGGACGAGGACTGAACTTAGGGAGGGTCTTCTTCAAGGGCGAGGATCGATGAGACGGGGTTTCTCTGACGAGAATAAGTTACTCAAAGTTCGGTTTGGTAGCCATGAACTAGCTCGAGGATGAGCTTTTTCTTAGTTCCAGTCTTCCTCAAGGGCGAGTATAACGGAGGGGGATTTCTCTGACGAGAATAAGTTGAACTTGGTTCCTCACCAAGTTGACTTATG
Organism: Ceratothoa steindachneri; assembly: GCA_963969495.1. Taxonomy (NCBI): domain Eukaryota; kingdom Metazoa; phylum Arthropoda; class Malacostraca; order Isopoda; family Cymothoidae; genus Ceratothoa; species Ceratothoa steindachneri. The sequence goes on from OZ018326.1 coordinate 33,768,055, forward strand.
AGTTCGGTGTGGCCACCGAGTAACGGGCTCGAGGGGGAGCCTTTTCCTTCTTTTTTTCTTAATTCCTCAACGACGAGGAATTCCCCTGATGTTTAAGGTGCACCACGATATGAGGTGTTTCGCTGGCGAGAGTAATTTGAACTTGACAAAGTTAACTTAACGTTTAGTTTGATAACCAGGGACTAGCTCGATAATGAGCTGCTGCTTAGCCACTTAAGGTAGGTAGCCCTGCCTCTCTTGCAGGGTACTTCTTGGTCTGGCGAGCCAAGTAATCTACCTCTCTAGTCTCGGTAGCTCGGTTTTGATCCGAGGACTTCGTCATCTAGAGACTGACGTATACTACCTCGATTTTCCTCAGTGTTCCTCATTTATAGCTTGTCACCCCACTGGGGGAGAGGTAAGGGGGGAGACGCTTGAGGACGGCCCCAGGAGAGTTTTTATGCCCAACAGTTTTTCCCACCGAGTCTTAAATCGGCTCCTTGTTAGCCTTTTGAGCTTGGGAGAAACACGTCTTCAATTTCTTATTTGACGTGAAACTGGATCTCACTCTCCTGGGGGAGATCTTGCATTTTGATCTTTAGGGTCTTTCATGGCGCCGAAAAAGGCAACGCTGCGGTTACGCACTGGACCCGCCGATGCCTTAGGCGGATGTCTTTGCATCAACCGCCTGTGACTGCACCACAAGTGAACGGTGGGGGGTGGGGGGGAAATGACGATTCCCCTACATCACCCTACAGCTTTAGATTAGTACTAAGAGTGTAGAAAATTGCAAGTTGGAAGTAGAATCGTTTAAAAGCTCGCTCAAATTTAAGGCAAGATTTTATAGTAATATTCGGTTAGAATCAAGAATTGTTCCACTTATTTCATTCATCTGATTATCATCTCGTGATTGAGGGTAAGTTTTCTTATTAGAATACGAATGTCCTCGCTTTCCCCTCTTATTAAAACAGACTGGCAAGAGTAAGGAAATGAGAGTTTTTGATAAATATTATATGTAGAAAATGGTTAAGTAGTGAGGAAAAGTGAAAATAATAATATGGTGATGAATTATGGTAGAGATAAAATAAAAATGATAAAGAAATAAAAAATAATAAATAGAGACAAGTGGATCCGAAAATTATGAGTATTGAAAGATCATATTCAAAAGCGAATATTAAAGTAATTTTGGACTTAGAATCACCAGATATTACAAAGTTTTGCCAGTTTAGTTTTGAACCACAGCCCTACAATTGTATATATCACTTGAATAAGCCTTGGGTTTCGGACCAAATAAGAAATATAAATGGAATATTTCGCAACACAAGTAAGTTTTATATTTACCAAGTTCTTTAAATAAAAATTAATCTAAGCAAAAAATTTAAATTCTTATGCAAATTTGAAAGAAAATACACGCTTATCACGAAAATCTGACAATTCTGCCCTATATTAGATAAGATAAACGAATAAGTTGAGTTAATAATCCTGATGTTGCTTCCCTAAAAGTCTAAATTTGCATGATAAAGAAAGGGCAAATATGAAATTCGGCTTAGCTATATATAATTTTTACATTTACATGTCCAATTGTTCTTTGTATGTAAATTTTATTATTCATTCTTAATCTAAATTAACAACAAAGGCAAAGAGAGCCATTCATTAAGTACGACATACAAATATCCTGCTCTATCTGCTTTGTCAGCGAAGAAGGACATTCTTGTATATTTGGTGATGAGTATGTAGAAACTTACTGCAATAGAGTATGCATGCACGAAGTGAACGAGAGAAACCATTCACTGCGCTGGAAATGAAGCATTAAAATGCAGGTTACATCGCTTGCTTGATTGGGCGAGATAGAAACCAGATTATTCGAGAGATGCCGAAGTGTGTCAGTTACAAATATTCGGGACTCTTTCGGAGAGAATCAGTGAAAGCAAAAAACGTACATAGGGCATCAAAAGGATTGGATTTATCATATATTGACTTTAGAAAAAAACCCAGCTAATGAACATGTTCTGAGGAACAAAATTGCACACAAATTGAGAAATATTCATTAATAATAACGTAAAATGAAATTCATATCACTCGTCATCACATTTATTCAAAATAAATCTACACCGCATAAGGATTCACCAAATCATCAAAATATATTTACCAAAACTAAAAAAAATACTCGATTCTAACTCTCGTTATATATTAGGTGTCATTTTCAAAACTTTGTCATGTTTACGGAACATAATTTAGTATTACTAGAAATCTATTTATATAAAGCGAAATAAACAATTTAAACATCTTGACCAAATTTTATGAGAGCATATTAATACAATTAAAAGGTTTATAGAAGTCTAGTTGTAACGAAGCTTCACAAGGGTTGAAACCTTAGGGGAAAAAACTTAGGATTTGAATATAATTCTGATACTATAGAAAATTAAATAACATCAAGCAGTACTTCTTGCCGAAATATTCTTCCTGTCTCATTTCTTAAGTTTAAATTAGAGAGAAAAGTAAACACCAACATTTTTACACGCTCTTTTGTAACTCATAACTCTTATTTCCATAAGTCAGGACCAATATTCAATTATAATTTTTTATAATGTTGCAATTACACCATGTAATCGCTTATATAGGAGAGAGTTCAAGTTAGTTTGCTAGTCGGAAAAGGCATTCAGCCGCAAGAGGCAAGACAATTTAATAACATGCATTCCGACTGAGCACCAATCAAATAAGATTTGTTGTCGATTTGATAGCCAAATTATAGGAAACTGAATCTACAGCTGAAAATCCTCGCACCGGACCGTCAACAAAGCATGTCAATAGGTTCCTGTGGCGGTGATTCAGAAAGTGCTGCTGCAGTGGAGCTTTCATCTTTAATTATTTGAGCATCACAAAGCTGGAGACTTAGAACATATTATGTAAGAAATTTTGGGACTCTTTTATATTTTTATTGAGTTGTCCCTTTGAGTATTGACTTATTGTTCACCTGCTATTTAATAAAAAAGAAGAAGATGCAAGCCGTTCAAGTCTAAACACAGCTTTCTCTCTCTCTCGGAAGTACTCTATTGGGTGTTGAGGAAATTTGCCCATTTTTTAGGCTAGGATAGGTTGATTAGGTGCGTTTGATTTATTTGGTGATTGAGAACTGTTGCTGAATGAACAAAGGTATGTGAGGTTGCATCTAATTTTGTGGTATATTAAATAATTATTAGTTGGTTTTATTTGATTATTCATTGGGTAAATGGTTTTGGTTTGTTAACTTTGCATGATGATTATCATAACACGCCCCCTTGTTCGCCCTGATAAAGATGCCTAAATTATATGTGTTTTAGCATCAGGTAGTCCTCCCTTACCTTTGCTGCCTTTCCAAGATGTGGAGGGAAGGATGGGACACGCAAATATATGGAATGTCTCCAACTTAGGTGCGTGGGAATTAAAGACGAGTGCAAATTATAATATTGGCCGACTTTGATGCTATTTCGATAGGCTTCAATTGATTGTACAATCAACAAATGAGATTAACAAAAATGATACAATTTAACAATTACGTTAATCGTTCGGCAATTGAAAATTGAATGCAATTTTCAAATAATGATATTTTCTGAGCCGTGCGAGGCACAATAAATACAGACAAGGATCGAGAGGAGAATATGAAGTGCGTCTTGCGGTCGGAGAGCGTCACACTTCGTCGACGATGCTAAAGAAAATGTAATGGCTTAAGACTTTCTGGAGGAGACCTAAAGTATTAACTAGGGGAAGTATTCTTTTCGAGGAGCCGTCAATAGGCGCGTTATTCTTACTGAGTCATTCGTCTTTGACCTACGTCGCTCTTCGGGTACCGGAGTGTCGCTAGAAAAGTGCACTTCGTCCATGGATGATTCCAATGACCTCTCAAGATACTACGGGAGTAATATGAGATTGCTGCGTGAATCCTACTTGCGTGAAAGTGGCGTGGATACAACTAGCGTCCTGAATACTCAGAAAATAATAATTTCATCATTCCCGGGCTGGGGAATATATACGAATCAGCTGGAAGCGATTTCGACTATATCCCAAAGACACAGCGACGATGGTTGTAGCACCATATCGCTTAATGGTGACCTGCCTCTAGTCTGAGTTTAATATCGCTCCGGATGTTTACCGAAAGATTCCGATGGAATCTTCTTCGTCCGTGAGATACTCCTCTTTCTCTGTATCTGCGTGACTCGCCTTCTCTTTCTTTCCGACAAAATGTATTTTTCTATCTTTTTGTGACCATAATTTCACCCCTATAAATGGAAAAAATGTAAGAAATAGATAATTTTTTAGATGATTTTTCCGCTCTTAACTTATACAATCTTAACTCTATTGAAGTGAAACGTGTCCTTTTAATTCACTATTATAAAGTGATTTATATAAATATACTTAATATAACAAATTAACATGTAACATTAGGTCTGCCTGAAAAGAAAGCTTGAGATGAATACATTTCTCTATCTCCCAGCGTCCACATTTTCATTCTTACAAAAGCCAAAATTTATATTCGAGATTTTGTCAATTAAAAATACTGTCATAACATTTTTATCCTTGGGCGTATCCAAGGAACCATGCAGTTTATTTCCAACAACTAAAAATATATAAGGTTACTCTTCACCTGTATCTCCCGGTGGCCACATTTAAGTGACTATCGCGGAAAGACAGCCACCTATATCTTTGAATTTTGTAAATATACAGAAATATAGGGAAGTCTAATGCATCTTATTCAGAAAAGCAATATAAAGGATTTATATAGAAAGACTTGAAGAGTAGAACCGACTGTGGTACACAAAGCATTTCTTTAAGGGTTGATTCAGTAAATATTGTTGTCCTTTCTCCATAAAACTAAAACGCACTTTTTGGCTGATAACTGATTTTTTTTTTATTCTCAAGGGAACTATTGCGGCTCTTTTTGCCAGAAAATTTCATCTTTTTGGATAAACAATCTAATCATTTTTACGATTCAAAGAAAGAGATAAATGTTACAGGGATTGATATAAAATTAGTTAAAAAAATCGGAAAAATAATGATTAGTAATATAATTAAATCATAAAAGAGTAAAGGACCTGTGAAAAGAATGTTCATTACAAAACAAGGGCATTCAGTATACGAGATTGAAGCCATTATTAAAGTCATTGGGTTAAAATTTGAGTATTTGCTGCTAATAAATGTTCCATCGAAGATATTCGACAGGCATTTTCGATGCGAGACGTTATCAGGTAGAAAACTTTATTTTTAATCAGAAGAAATAATGGAAATTGCTTTGTGCTTGATTCAGAGTATAGTTCTATCTTTGCTTTCCCTTTGATGAGGTGATATTTGCAGAAATGATAGAATTTATTGTTCTTTAAAATTTCACTGTGAGCAAAGCTAAAATAGTGAATTTAGAGACATTTTTTACTTTAACTTGGTTCTTATATTGGCTTGATTCTTCAGCTTTACATTAACAAGTCAAGATTAAAAATAAGAAGAGAGAAAGGAGTAGACGAGAAACATATTTTTTGTTTATTAAAATGCGAAAACCCAACGAAGGCATATGGTGAAAAAGATTTTCAAAATAGTTTTCTAATTTGCTAAAGATACAACTCTCCTCTACCTGCTTTCACAAAAAAGGTCGATCTTGTATCTAACCTGAATACTTTCAGATATATATATATATATATCAAACAATTATTAATTCTGACAGGCTTGCGGTTTAAACATAGCCGCGAATTTTTTGTAAAACGAGGTGAAGAAATTATTATTCACAAAAAATATTTAGTTAATAAATAAAATTTTGTTTGAGTGCTCTCAATTAAACCGTTTATATAAATCTTATATGTAATTGTTATCATCTTTGCCACCTAGCCATCATCCTGGTCCATAAATTTAGAACTTCGCTCATTTCAGGAATAGATTGAGTTGTATTTTTTAAACAAAGAGAGAATGAATGAAGGGTTAATAAACCTCGACAGAGTGCACGCGAGGAAGAATCTGCAAGTGGTTGCAATTTCACGGCTGGGAAATAGAATAAACAGGGGAGATCACTTTCACCGTGTTAGCTCCTCGCACGACTATTTTAATTTTGAAGGTCTTTTAGATCAATCTTACAATAACTAGTTATACGGATCTTTAAAAAGTAGCAAGAATGCCCAATTTTATATATTATTATTATTATTATTATTAAATACGTCTGAGAGTTTAGTGTTGATTATTTTCATTTCGAGTCTCTCGATTTATGTTATATTTCGAGTTTGGTCTTGAGATAACCCGTGGATAAGTTCGCCAAAAATTTATTAGAATATTAGTAACGAACGAAAGCAAGAAACTAGTTTACTTAGCAAAACAAAAGTAAACTAGTTTCTTGCCCTCGAAAGGTAAATAATTAACACTAGACTCACAGTTGTACTTAATAAAATACACTATAAAGAAATTCTACTGCCCAAGTGTAGATCTATATATATGTAAAATAATTGGCTTTCACGAAATATGAAGATCTGGAGAATACAACACAATTCTTAATAGAAATTATTCAAATATTTGCTAGATTTATGAAGAGGGTAATTATTATATTATATTCTAATTATTCTTGTTGGCTTTTTTTTGCAAAGAATGGACGACGAAGTCACGATGTTCGATGGAATCTTAAATTCACAGAAAGCCAAGAAAATAAACGCATAGCATTGTTTGATAAACTCCTTTTTCTTTTACCTAAATAGGATAAGGTAGGTATGGATGGGACAAAATGGAACAGACCATGAGGTCGCTAGTAATCTTTAACAGAAAAACTTTCATTAGAAACATTGGTTTTTAACCTTTTCAACAAACGAAGCGACCAGATATTAATCGCGAACAAGATCAAAATATAATAATAACAAAGAAAGACAAATTCAGGATACAGAGAACAAAGTGAAACTTGATACACCAATTAAAATAAATAAATAAATTATAAATTCTAATAATAAAAATTATAACGATCTTAATGTTTATGTGAAAAAATCCTTATTGCACAACACTAAATCTTATAAATTGAAACTATTTTAAAATATGTAACTTTAGTAAAAGAAATAGTGCAATGTCATTTCGACATAAAATTAAGTGATGCTAACTAATTTTTTTTTTAACGAAAGCGAAATATTTGATGGGATACAACAATTAAAGAAAGACTAGATCATATTTAATTCAACAACCTTATTATAAAGCAGATATGGATATTTCAAATAATATAATCCTAATGAGAAACCAAATGAAAACAACAAATAATTGGCAGGAAAAATGCTAATAATAAAGGTTAATCAAGTAAGAATCTCACAAGGAGAGCAAAGATTACTGAAAACTTTGAAAATTTTCAATCAGAAACTATGTATATGATAGGAAATTACACTTTACACTAGGTGATAATATCTCAATAAACAAAGAGGAAGTACAACCAGTAATAATAGAGAAAGTTTGAATGCACTTATGAGCATGAAAAATGGTAAAGCACCTCATGTAGTTGAAAACGGTAGGAAACTAAGGGGTTTAGTTCTTTAGACGTTTATCTAGGCATTTTACATTTATTTTGAGGCAAATTAAGATTCACATATTTTGTTCAACAATTTCTTTCTATTTATTGATAAAAACGGGCAATAGACTCAAATAACAAATCGTGTAAAAAATCTATACTAAGCAATATATGAACTATTTAGCAAAGTTAACACAATAGAGCTCTCACATAATGTGGGCAGTAGTCAACAACCAAAGGAAGCTCACTCAATTCAAGGAGCAGATAAGAAGCAAGGAACGGACAAATCCATGAGCCTCCTGCATGCATTATTATATGAATAAGATTTCTAAACCAATATACTGTAAAACATTGCTGTTTCTCTCTATGTAATGAGTACAGATGAAGAGGTTATAAAGTCCTCAAAGCCCATTTCTCTTGCTATATAACGCACTTTTCCGGAAAATTGCTCTTGATAATGGGTGATGCGTTGTGAGTTGGAGGTAACAAAAGGTTTGTTTTATTTTCTTTCCCACAATTTTACCAAGAATTAGGGTGATTAAAATGATTAAGAATGTTTTCCTTCTATATAACACTTAGCTAACTCAAAGGTCTATATTTGGGATAATCTCTTGTAGCTTTATCTAAATAGCCAACATAAAAGAGCAAACATTTAATGTCACCATTGATCATTGTCGTAGGTTAGCCTAGATTATGCTTTTTATTATTATGATTAATAAAATGGGTCGTACTTTCGTATTTCTCGTGATCGCTTCAGGATCGATCTCTAAGAGCGCTTTTCTTATTTTTATTCTATGGAATGAATATAAAAGGGAGTTCTCTCTTTAATATACTAAATACTGCCAACGCAACTCGTTCAAGGATAATTTAAACACTTCAACCAAAGTAGTCTTTTACTGTACATTAATTATCTAAAAAAAATTAATATTTACACGTACAAAATACAACTTAAAAATGGTTCTTAATTCCCTTTACCGACACTCGGTTTCTGGTTGCTTTAAGGGAGAACAATTTAGTTTAAAACAAATTCGTCTTTAAGATATACAAATAATCTACGTTAAACGCACAAGGACATGAAAATAGAATTGATTACTTACATCAGGTAGTGGTGTTTACCCAAAGAATCCAAACGAACTACCTTCAATCGAATAGTGTCTGAAGAGGCGTCGTGAGTGTTGTTTATTTACTTCTCAATATATGGCGTTTCTTCGAACGAGGGGTGGACCAGTGACGTCATGGTGAGTTTCGAGTTCGTGTAGCAGAATCAGGAATCAAAACAAAACTACGATTGAGGAGGCGAGGAATCGGACGTTTATGACCTTGAAAAGGTTTTCTCAGACGAGGCTTGAATGTGGCTGTATGCTTTTCTAGCGATTTGGTTTGGCTTTTAGAGCTTCTCTTTTGGATAAGAAATCAATTTAGTTTAGTGTGTCAAACTCAGATAGGGTAAGATCACTTGACGATCTTTGGTAATCGAACTGTGCCGATGGTACTTGGAGGTAAGATCACTTGAGGATCTTTGGGTAATCTTACTGTGCTAATTATACTTTCTGAAATCTGGTATTGCCCAATAAAATGAAAGTCCTTCTTAACTTGCTGAGGAACTCTATCCCGGCAAGTTCTTTTCGATGTCGTGACGAAAACGAAAAAGTCCTCTTTTTCTCCTGACGAACCGTTTTATACTAGAATATCTCCCACAGGGTAATGAGAGGGGAATATCAAGGGGAGATTAGAAGATGCTCTAGATTTTGGCCGTCTGCTATTTTTTATTCCTCGACATTTTGAAATTAGGGAAACTGGATCTCATGTTGAATCAACAGAAGTGGATATCAATTCAGCCGTGCTTCGCGTCGAGTTGCGTTGGGAAAGCGTAATAAGAGATCGACAGTTTGAATTTTTTACTCATTTTTCTATAAATACACCCTCAGGGAAAAGGTCTATTAAGCTAAGGTCAGGAATAACTGTCTCCTAAATTTATCATACTCATCTTACTTGTATGTTACCGGAGACTGGGTAGAGTGGCTTAGAGAAACCTAGGTCGATTTTGTTTTCCTTTCATTGGTTTTCTTCGCCATGAGAAAGACTTCGATATATAAATATATATATATATATATATATATACACTCGCAACTTCTTAACAGCCTAAGTTAACTCATATATCTCTACAATCATTTTACTTTGAGCTACTCAAGTTAAACCATGCGGTTCGAAATTTTTACGATTTATTCCTTGGACAAGAGTATTTTTGTTTTTTTCTATATTTTCTCAATTGTTGCTACATATATAAATATATACATATATGTTTATTAGTGTAAATGGGTAGAATCATGTATATATATATATATTTATATATATATATATATATATTTATATATACTCATTAGCCAATAAGAAATAAGCAAAAATGAGACACATACGATTTCGTCCCTTTATAAGCCAAAATAAGGATCAAACATAAATTAAAAAGGGAGTAAGTCAGAAATAGCAGACCGAACAAAATAATCTAAATTTTTTAACTGTTAAAGAACGTGAAATAATAGTTGCGGTTCGAACCTAGGGTAATCCAGCGCTCTTTGCCTGTTTGGTAACCACGCTTGTTGCTAGGCTATGTTTCAAATAGGTAACTTTCTTTTTTAGTTTCTCGATTTGTTGTTTGTTCACCTTTACATCTAGATTTAACACCCTCAATAAGTTGATCAAAAATGATTGAAAACTACTTTAGAATGGAATCAGACAAATAAAATGTTTTTTCACACGACCTTATTTTACTGACACATTTCGATACACCACGTATCATCTTTAGTAAAAAATGAGTGGTTACAAAGGCAAAGTGGACGGAAGAGTTATGTGTATATTTTAACAAAATGTGACATACGTATAAACAAACGTGTAGACTGCTAGCAACAGGTCGGAAGGTGAAAGGAGGAGTAGCATCGAGGTAATATTAGACTAGGATGATAATAAAAGCTCCATTGTCTTACTGTGACCTGACCCCTACGAAAGTAAATTAAGTGTCTTTTGCCATCTGTTCCGTGTTCTTATACGCAAAAACATTCTCTGTGAATCAAATTGTGTGGGCATCTTTGCTTGTTTTTCTAGTATATGGATGGCTTCAAGGAAGACTATTCATCGGCGTTCTGGAGTAAATTCCACAATTCTAGTGTTGTTTACCTATATTTTCCTGTCAGGACAAATACCATGCTTTCTCCTGTATTCGTGTTAAAGGGTACATTGTTTACGTGGAGTGTGATTCTTTTTAACAGTTTTGCCTCGGTAGTTCCCTTTCATGAGTGAAATTGCAGCTGGCAATCTACAAATTTGCATACGTACTCAATACAAAATGAGTATTCATAAACAAAATAAGTGCGACACAGGGGCCAACATGACCTCCTTTATCTGACCACCTGTCGAAATGAAAGAAAATCCGTCTATCCGCAAGACAAAATTTCGGAAAGTGATTTACATCTTAACCCATGAGTCAATAAGTTTCTAACTAGTAGAAAACGTCGTCGGGCCCTCATGCCTACCATGACAGGAAAAGATTTGTTGTGGGCCATTTCGCCCTCCATAGAGCTCTTTATATAGGCTCTATTACATGATGGTTCCATTCTTAGTAGATCACGTTGTCCTTATTTCCTCTATAAATGTTTTTTTCTGGCGGAAAATGTTGTTTCAATAGATACCAAGTGAAACGTTTTACACTGAGTACCCGTCTACTGGCACTGGAACAAGATGACCATGCATGTCTTCCAGGTTTCATGCAGCCTAGGGTTTTATCCCACTCGCAACATATACCATCTTCCGGTTAGAGAAAATAAATTTGGGATACTCGTAGAAAAAAGTGAATGCAGAAGGAAAAAGGGGAAATGTAACGTCTTTCCCAACCATATTCAAAGATTTAAAGTCAAGGTCATCCTTATCTGCACTCGAGCCAAAGAGAAGCTTCGCAAATCCGGATAATAGTTGTAACTTGAAATAAATGAAACAAAATTAGCCTTTATCAGGATTCGAACCTGCTACTTCACGATTTCTAAGGACGGGCGCTAACAAGATGGGCTTCTTTGCACAAGAGTAAAATGTAACCTGACCTGTTTTAAGAGCTTTGGCTAAAGAAATGTTAAATTAATGCCATGAGGTCCTTTACACGTTTCATAAAAGTATTCAATTTTGTTTGTTTCTAGGAAATCCTGTCTCATGGTTACCACTCGCTGTTCGCAAGCATATGGTCGTGGTTTTGAATCTGGATTGATAGAAGCTAATTTTTCATGTATATATATATATATATATATATATATATATATATATATATATATATATATATATATATATATATATATATATAGGAGTATATATGGTGGATAAGTTCGGCAAAAATTTATTACAATACTAATAACCAACCGCTGCAGGAAACTAGTTTATTTATAAAAATATAATATTTATTTTTTGGCCAGACGCTTTTCGATAAACACTTATATCATTATCAAAGCTTTATATATGTAATTTAAAGAATCCACTTATCCACTGATTATCTACAAAACAAAATCGAAAGTTAAGATAAATCGCGAGACTGAAAAAAAAAAATATATATATATATATATATATATATATATAAGGGGTATTCTAATTGAGCTCAAAATTCAGAAAAAATATAGAAAATGACAATAGAAAAATGAAGATAAATTCACATACGACAAACATAAAACAAGAGTCAAGACTTTCCAAAAGATTTCAAATTTGTTACAATCTCGATTCAATGTTAAAAATTAATCAATAAATTACTAAAACGGATAAATAGAAAATTATACAACTAAACTACGTAATATCGGTTAGAAAAAATAAATTTGGGATACTCGTAGAAAAAAGTGGATGTAGAAGGGGAAAAGAGGAAATGTTACGGCTTTCCAACCATATTCAAAGTCAAGCTCATCCATATCTGTACTCGGGCCAAAGAGAAGTGTCGCAGCTCCGGATATTAGTTGTAACTCGAAGCAAAAGAAACAAAATTACCTTACATTAACGGACGGATTTAATATTATCAAGACCTTTGTCTCAAAAGGGTTGAATATAACTGATCGTTCAAATCGCTCCCTCCTTATGTACCTCGTAACCCCTTTCATTGTTATGAGAAGAGCATATATATATGTAGATTATAAATGCCTAAAGTGCAAACTACAAACTCCCAAGGAAATATATTTTACTAGTCTAATTAACGAATAGGTTATTGTGTCTTAGTTTTGGAACAAATATTAAAATATCCGTCCTCTATCAAAGAAAACGATTGGCTCAGTATTGTTATTGACTGTAAATATATCTATTTAAATGAGAAAAGATAAGCACATATTCATATCTAATACAAAGCAGAGGTAAATTAGTTTAAAATATTCTAACTTAAGATCTTCTAATATGAACATAGACCTTCTTGAATATAATAGAAGCAAAGGGATGCAAATTTATTTAATAAATATTATATAGTTAATCCTTGCTTGATCGTATGTTATTTTTTTCTCTATTTAATTAGGTTTAATTTGGTCGGTTTTGATCGAAGGAAACAGGAATTGCTATAAAGGTTCTCTCTTCCTTGTATAAATTTTAATTAACCACTTTAAGTACTCTAACGGTTCATTAAGGTATCATTATTGGTTTGAAATGTGATTTATAGAGAGTTTGAATTATATGGAAGCGCAAAGTTGATCATTTCTTTCCTACTAAATTCTTTTCGTCAGTCTTTTTACTATTCAGACTGAAGATTATTTTGCGCTAACCCTGAGTAAAATTATCAAGGATCAGCTGAAATGCTGTTATTTTAGATCGAAAAAAGGTCATATATTGGAATGAAATGTCGCTGGCTACTGGTTACATTAAAGTTTGCAAGATATTCCTCTCTCGTATCTTAGAGAAGCCTTCGAATTCAAATTAAAGTTGAATTGTGAAATATCCAGGAGAGAATTAAACGACTCTCATGATTTATATAGAAAAAATATTTATTGTTTCCCTCACAAAGTATGAGAAGAAAAATATTTGTAACGGAAAAGTTTATACAAGAGTTATTTTGAAAGATTACATTAAATATCACATGAAATACATGGTGTATGATTTGAGCTAAGAAATTTGACCGTAATTCAATGGAAAACTTGTAAATCTACTAAATTAGAACAGTTTGAAGGATTGAAAGGAACAAATTCGGATGGGATAAAGGTAATATTTAACAATATATACTTTTCTCACCTGCTTTGTCTCGGAATAGAAAGACTTATCGCGATCGAAAATTGTAGTTAATGGCTTTTAAAGTCTTTCTCGCTACCCTTGTAGAATCTACTGGTTTACCAGTTAAAATTTTGACAACTTGTCTGGAATAAGTTCTTTCGTAATTTTCAATGGACATACACATACAGGGTGTTCTGGCTAAATGTAACTATTTATCATGACCATTTTTTCAAGATAAAGTTGATGTATAGGTGAGCAATCAAGGACTTTGGATAGCATACGTAGTACAGTTTTCGGAGATAGAAAGTTAGCGGAGATGGAAAAATGGAAGCCATCTGAATACTTGACAGATTTACCTGTATCATGATTATTTGCGCCGGGTATCAGAATGCCGAAGTCACGACTGGGCATCAATATTTTGTTAACAATTTAAATGCTTTAAGAAGTGACAAAAGCAGCTGCAACGGATACTACATAACTGTGGCCAGCAGAAAGAAATATACCAGGCGCTCAGACTGCTTCCGCAAGCCATAATTCATCCAGAAATTACAGGACAAGGGCTTTGGTAAGAAAGAAGGGTGTTGTAATCGCCTCCATGAAGCTTGTTGTGAATGAAGACCTTGGCTAACACTAATATCAGAGGAGCAAAGGAGAAATTCTGTCTCAAATCCAGGTCCAAGGAATACCACCTGACGAAGTCATAAAAATTCCTTAACAAGCTGAAGCATCCTGTTGAGCAGGAGTGACTCGGTTCTTTTTGGACGAAAAGAACTTCTACCGGGAGCATTTTTCCAATACTTAGAACAAATTGCTCGCCTACATTTAATCCATGCTTCGTTCCATGTATCATGAAGACTAAGTTCTGCCCAAGTGTGATGCTCTGTATTTCTCTCTAGTCAGGGTGACATCATGCTGTCTCACATTTCGGACCAGGGTCTTCAGCTCACTCAAGATAGCTATATTGAGCAGCGGGTTATTTATATTCAAACCTTAGCTATGGAGAGTTGTTGTTGGTAGGCCATAATTCTGGAAAGAGTCAGAAGTGATTGTGGGAGAATTTCTACGGCTTCAAAAGCCCTATAGCTTCATCGATTTTTAATCTAACGGATCTTATTGTTTGAATCACGGTTAAAAAAGACATCAAACGCTGTGCCTGCAACATTAGGGCTGAGCTGGTGACCAAGATCAGGCAGGTGGTCAAAAGTTTCCTACGTTCCGGAGCCATCTTGAATCCAAGATGGGATCTAAGGGGGAGATAATTTAAGTAGACTATTATCTCCTAGACTTAATCTAGTTTTATTTAAAATTATATTTATGATTTTCTGAGGTTGTTTTCTTATATGCAAACGACCAAATTTATTCCTTTCTCTCAAAATCTTGTTTCAGATGTTTATCCCTGAGGATAACAGGGAGCTCATAGCAAGGTAACTCTTTTAATTTGATTCATATTCGCAGGTTCAAAAATTTAATGCAATACACTTCATGCACTTTGTATACGTAAACAGTACTACGATACCCTTTTTGAACTTTTAACTTAGGATATAGGTATGTGCTTTTCTGTAAAAAACATATTTATAAAAGGATATTCAATTAGTATCAATTGTAGACCTTATTGCACAAAAGCTAGCGTTGGAATGAACATTTTGCAGTTTAGCAATGCTTGAGAATAGTCAAAACTCTCCGTTTAGACAAATTAACACAAATCTGAAATTAATAGTTTAAAAAAAGAGCACTATTTTGATGACCTGATATTTGGACTATGAATATTTGCTAACTGTACAATAATTACTATATGAAACTACAGCTTATTTTAAATAATAAATTAAAGTATTCAATTTTAAATGATGGTATTACATATGAAGTACTCTATATAAAAATCTTACATTCATCTCTCACCAATTAAACACTATGAGAGCTAATTAAGCAAGACCTACGGAAAGCATTCTTGTAACATAGTCTTTTAAATATGCAGTTATACAACATGACCGTTTCTGTTCTGAAATGCATAAAGATTAAGAATAAAAAGTAGTGAGAGAAATATATCGCGTCTCTGTATAGAAAAATCTTCTAAGTGGTCCTCGAAGTGATATTTAAGGACTCTTGTTTCGAACAAAAGGAAGTTAAAATTAGTGAGAAATATTTAAACAGCAGTCGTTTTCCTTGGGACCTGAGAAGAAAGGGAGCCTAAAATTAAATATTGATAAGCAGAGTGATAGGAGAAGAGAAATAAAAGGTACTATACAGAAACAAGAATAAGTTCTTACATGGAATTACTTAGGAAACATTGCCTAAAGAGAAATATTATCTTTTTTTTTTGCGAATGCAAATGTTCGGAGAGATGTGTAGAAAAGATGGTGAAGTTAGTTAGAGTAAAAATGTAAAGTCCCATTTCAGGTTTGGAGCGAAAATGGAAAACTGAGAGTGTTGGGTAAAGAAGGCTCACAAGCCTAAAGATGAAACCTTAGATCCCGTTAGGTAATTACATATGGGCGAAGAGTGAAAAAATAAAGGGGTAAGAATAATTCAGACTCGTTACACCCACAACCACAACCACAATTGGAGCTAAGAGAGTGCAAAGAATAAGCAACACGCTTCCAGGCCCTTCCCAGTTGTAGAATAGCCTGCACTATTCACGGGCCAAGAAAATAGGTAAGATGAAGCTTGTAAAGAGAGAGGAGAAAATGTTTAAAATGTATGATTTGAAGGAATAAAGCTCGGGTAGTCTTAATCTTTTCGAGATTGATAGAGGTTGGTAACTGGTCCGGAAGTGCGTGCTGCTTTTCGAAGTCTCAAGTGTAACAGTTTATAAGAGGCTCTCCTCTTGCGTGTAATTTAAAGATGAACGACAGCGAAAGGACTTTTCATTTAGTTACTTTAATTCGTAGTGTTCCAAAAGATGCCCTCTCCCGATTTCCAGAAGATTCCCTCTCTGGATTTCCTGGAGTTTTCCTCTCCGGAGTTTCAGATGATGCGCTCTCAGATTATTAAAGAAGGAAATTAATTTATACGCTGTATTGTGGCAAAAGTCTATGTTTTGAGCAGAAAGGAGGAGGCGATTCTAAGTAGATGATATATTAAAATATTTAGGCAAGTGACTGGTTGATGTTATTATCCTAGAGATGAATTCTAGATTTTTTATGTTGACCTACTTATTTTCCCATTTCGGATGCAACATAAAACAGCATAACGAAAGAAAAACATCGAAAATTACATATATATTCATGCTAATATAAAGATTTTTAATTGAAATAATTATAGTACCTTCTGCCTTAGCTTCTCTTTTAACTTTTGCTTTACCTCTCAGCTTCAATTCATGAGCAGCCTCAAAAGACCTATCTGTATTTGGATCGTGGCTCTCAAGTAGTCCAATCTTATGTGCACTCACACTATGTGCCATTCCTGTATTCCACCTCAACTTTAACATTTTTTCCAAACATGTCGTCAAAAACCTGCAAGTTTATGAAGACTTAGGAAGAATTAAATAGGAGTGGATATCTGAGATTCAATTAATCAGTGAAGTTTGAAAGGTATAAGAAGCGATAAATAGAAAGATATACATTCAATAAATCAGATATAAAATGATAATTATCATTATATATTAGAGTTTGAAATTATTTGAAAAACATGGATTGTATTACACATCCATCCTATATATTTTGTGCTACTATTTTCATACATTTCAAACATTTCCTTAAGCATATTTATATTTTCTTCTCAACTACTTATCTTCTCTCCATGTACATATATACCATACTCTTCTTCTCTACTTTACAAGATACCCATGTATTTATTGATAAATGTCGATGCTTTAACAGAATTGATTAATACTGGCGAGATTGTATA
Organism: Ceratothoa steindachneri; assembly: GCA_963969495.1. Lineage (NCBI taxonomy): Eukaryota > Metazoa > Arthropoda > Malacostraca > Isopoda > Cymothoidae > Ceratothoa > Ceratothoa steindachneri. The sequence continues at coordinate 33,785,567 of OZ018326.1, forward strand.
CCGTACGAATACTTGTGTAATATAACAATAATTATACATATGTGTTTATATCACAGAAGGATTATCAATGTTATGTATCATCTGGCGAACATATTTGCATTTAATACGAGGTATTTCATCTTAATACCCTTGATAATAAATTACCTGGAATAATGTTTTATTTACAGAGAAATGCTTTAAGATTACCCAATTTCGAAGCTCCCACTCGACGGTTTTAATCTCAAGTGAGAATGGACTCGAACGACAGCGCACGTAGAGATCTGGCCACTGAATGGAGGACGTGCTGTGTTTACCCAGGCTGCAGCTGGTATATCTTACAGAGGACATCACGATCCCTTTTCTCCTCTGTTTAAACAGATCCTGCTGATGGGTAGTTTTATCTACATACACGTGACCTGGAAAGGTTCCTCTTCACCTTGCCACTAAAAAATGAGGATCAGCTCCTGATTCCGTCTGGTTTACCAGTCTTTCTCATGATGATCTTTATGTTCGTTTCTTTATCAAGTCATGGGACCGTCTTGGTTAAAGGAATGACGGTGTTCCATATTAACCTACTACCTAATTTTAATTCTCACTCACATGGTGCAAAATAGTTTGGAATTTCAACCCTAAAAATGTCCTTATTTAACATAGCACAAACCTACAAATACCTCTGCAGATATTAATCAGCAGAATAGAGTAGTAACTCTTCCTTTAGTGTGATTAGTGAAAAAAATATTATTTGTAGATTACGCCATCAAATTGAAGGTTATTTTGTTCAAAATAAAATATATACGAGTTGACATATTTTATTTATTTAACGACTCTAAATGTGATACAAAATCGTCGGTAAATTCCTTTCAACGATCAAACATTCCTTTTCTTGCCATGAACACATTTAAATTCGTGTGTTCATGTCTCATGGATCTGCTTAGTTACCATTAAAGACATCTTTAAAAAAACAATTATAAGTATTTCGACCTCAATTTTGGTGCATTTCAGTGAAATAATTGGTTTGTTTTTATGGTATAAATAAGTTGTAAAATTGGACGTTAAAACCGTAATGATGTAATTATAGATCTAAAAATTACAAGTACAATTTAATATTGCGTTTTCAATAGCCACTTTATTAAACTTTGTATATAACTATTTTGCAATTCCTCTCTCAAAATTTCGTCTTAGGAATGATTCTGTTTTACGCTGACAGTTATTTTCTGAGAAAACTACAGGTAGAAGGATGAAAAATATCCTTCCTCAAAAATTCGCTTCTACAGGTATTTACATTATTGATTGATTTGTACAATTATAGTGCATATCTCCCTGAAGGGTTATTGTAACTAAAATATGTACATAGATTTATCGTGAATTTTCTTAATGCGCATATTACGGTTTCTCTTGAGAACTAAAACAAAGGCAACCGTTATGCTTTTTAAAGCGTCATTCATAAACGCACTAATACAAATCTCTCATTAAAATGAGTTCTAATAAAGGTTTCTGTGGAGAACTTTTTTATTTTTTACTTTTAGATTCACGGATTTTCTTCCATAGAACTTCAGAAAAGCTTAATTTTCATATTTTCTTGCTCAAATTCGAAAATATTTTTGGTTTCAAGAGAAATATTTCAGAAGTTTTACGATGCTCACTTATAAGAAAAGTTAATTGCAAGATTAAGCTTTTATTAGGGTGTATACGTATCCATAATTTGGATAGGAAATTATAGGTTGTTTTAAATTGATTAAAAACTGATTTTCTTTTTTAGACAAGAATGGTTTCATTGATCCTAAATTCTCTAAAATGTTAAGGCCTGAGTCACTTGTATATTCGAACCTGAATATATTCTCAAAGTGGTTTAACGAAATCCGTTCCATCGTAATCAACTTAAAAGATTTTATGTGAACTACTTGAGGATAAAGTCAAGGAGATTCAATTCCCATCCCATATATGGTAAACTGCCTACTAAGGCTAACTACCATGACGCATAAGCTTTCTCTCAGCGAAATACACATTAATTAATTGTCCACCATTCCAAGTCTGGAGAAGATTAAATTCCTGCGGACCAACAATAAAATGCCTGACCAAAAGAATATCATGTATCTTCCCTGTTTTTAAACATTTTTAAATAATAAGTCAAATTCAAACAACATTTTTCGAATCCTACTCCTTCCGTTCAAACTTTCCAAAAAAACATTTCAAAACCATGGTAAGAAGAGACTTCTAAGAAAAACCTTAAAATTTGAAGAAATAATTTTTCGACAAAAGTTGAAACTTTCGATTCATATACATCTTCACACCTTCAAAATTCTATTTCACATTTCTCTTCGAATGAAGATTTAAGACGTGCTAGTCAAACTACAAATTGTGAGATGGAATTCATATGTTAAATTATTCTAAGCATAATAGCCCTTCTAAGAGGATAGTCAGGTGCTCAGAGTTGAACATGAGCAGTCTGTGCTATGCCTCTTGCCATTTGTCCCTCTTTACTTCTGCTTTCCGCTATCTACTTCCATATTAATCTGTAGCCTTCATATTTCAATCATTTGTTTAATTCTAAGGTTGATTTAGACTTGGGACTAGAATACCTGTTCAGCGTTGATTTACTCCATATCGGATAAAGACGCAGGATCAATAGAAAATTATATAAAAAACTGAGTTTTCCAATTTCATCGATGCCAGACGGCGTTCACTATATCGATTTGCCTTTATTCAAGTAAATTTTGCTAAAAGTTCCGCGCAAATTTCAAATTTCTTACATAAACTAAATATAGTCAAAGCAAAATTGGCTGCTTACTGGGATTTTGGGGAAAATAATTGGAAAGAGAGAAACTTTGGGTGAATAATGTGTACACCAAAGATAATACTAATTTTCATATTTTTATCCTATCTCTCCGTGGTTAAAATATAAGCTCAAACGCTCAAACGACTGTCGAGGTCAGACCTGTCTTCAATTGTAGCGTTATATTTAATACTGCCTCATCCCTCAACAATGCAGCTTTTTTGGGATAGACCTCCTTAATTAACTACTCAAACTTTTTTATCGGTTTGCTCAAATAAATTCATGTCAGCCATAAAGTAACCATTAATTTATATAAAATTAAAAACAGAGAACGATAAAAAATAGGTTTATTTTACTTCTTGGCCAGAAAAACTGGAGAAATCTCATATCTCTATGATTCTCTGCTCCTTCAGCTCGCTACTTCCCCCTTCAACTACATATCCTTTTAGTCTTTTCTAGAATGAAATTTGTTCCCAAATTCCTAATATTTTATTTTTTGTTGATAACGATCAGTCATTTCTCCCTCTTAGTAGAGTACTTTAAAAAACTTCTTTAAATCCTTTGAGTTTTTTGTCGATTCCTAAATACTCGTATTACTTTCTTGGTTTCTCAACGATCTTGGTACACTGAAGCAGAAGTCAGCATTCGTTAAAACCCTCTTTTAGGACAGCAGATAAAGTGAGTAATTTATTAACCAGAAGTGTTTAACTTACGGAGTTTAATTCTAAAATGAATCCTTAGCGTTCTTGCTCAGCAAGATTGGCCTTGACACAATTATTTTACTCTTAACAAGAGTTAAAGTGCATTACTGAATGTACTAAAGGCAAATTTTCACCCACGTCACCTTCTATAATAAATCGAGCCAAGTCTTGATCTTCATTTTTTTCTAAGTTAATAAACAATACGGAATTAATTGTCTTGTCTTAAAATTAATTTTAAAATCACAAAATAAAGCCAATCTTTCCTCATAATGCGTTTATAGTCTCTAGTGTTTTTCTAAAATGCACCTAGATTTCTTACATAGACAGAAGGATTTCTTAAAATGTGAACTAGTATAACAGAAAACCACTGTACCTTTCCTCGTTACAGAGATTGACATTTTTGGGAACAACATAGCCTTATCAGAAACAAAGCTTGGATTGCAAATAATTTTTTTTTAATATTACTTAAAATGCCATTAATCATATTCTTCGGGGAAAAATCATTAACTGTTCTAATATTCCTGGATTGCCACTTTAATTGCAAACATTGATAAAGAAGCATGGGCTTCTGCATATCTTTCTCTAATCAAAAGCTGATAAAGATTTAAAGTGAGGGCTTCATTTGCCATAAGAATTCAACTAATTTTCATTACAATGCTCCAAAATTATTTTTTTCAATGTTCAAATGAGATAATTCAAACAATTTAAGCATAGATGGGTAGACTTGAAGAACCATTTGTCCATCGAATATTCAAATAATGAAATTGTCAAAAAAAACCTTTGGATTTCACATGCCTACATGTGAGAGCCAAGCACATCCACTTTGTATTTCATATGTTTACCCTTCACAAAAGCTTTACAAAATAAATTAAAATCTCTATGGAAATCCCTATGGAACACTTGAATATCTACAGCGGAAATAACAATTAGCATTGCAAAGCAGAGTAGGCTGTTTATAAATTGCTTTTTGTCATATAACATACAAAGTCACACGCCAACTAACAGCAATGAAATATGCAATCCCTTTTTGCAGTGAATGGGTAAACATTAGTTGGTAAGGACTGATTAATATTCATTAAGTCTTGCTGTAAAATACCCTGGGCCAACTTTTCCAGTTATTCGATCTGCTCTAGTTAATTGCTTCTAACCAAAACGCTATTTACGGACACGCCATTACTTAAAAGTCTTTCACAAATGATTTTCATCTCATGTATAACTCGTTCTTATAATTACAGACAGTCAAATCTTAACTTCAAAATTACTGAGAATGATAATCTGTGAAGGCACACGGGCGATTCCGTAGAGGATCTCAATAAAACTTTCCAACACGTCATAGAAGTTCGGACTCTCTCAGTAACTTGAGACTCCACGTACCTTCTAAGATTGACAGAAGATGACACGCATCTCTTTCATATTTCTTAAAAAATAGAATAAATGTGGTAGCGTAATTCTAATTTAAGGGCCCATATGATAACAACTATTTTATCAGATAGTGCGGCTCTTATAGCTCCTGTATAGATATAATCATAAACTCGGCATCTAGGTGATTGGCAGATTTTGCAATATCCCATTAGGCATCTAAACCCTAACCAAAACTATAAAACAGCCCTTATAAATTTATATATTTAATATATTTAATCAAACTTCTTACAGTTAAATTTTCATAATTATGTATAACAATAATGTAAGTTTTGATAATATATTTAAATATTTTTTTAATATCTCATAATTACATAGTATTTTACTAAATGGTAGGTAATTAATAAAATGGTGTTTTCTAAAATTAGAATTTATCCAATATTTCTTATGTTTTAGCTTATATTTATAACTATTGAATAGGTAATATCTCTAAAAATAAGTAACTTACAGAAGTAGAAAGAAAAAATACTCAAGGCTCACCAGAAGTAGAAATAGACATAATATGTTCAAGATATGGTGTCCAAACGACTATAAAGAGATATCAAGAGAAAAATGCTTTGTCTATGGGAACAGAAGTGACCAAAAATATCTTACTTCATCTATAGAAGACGATTCTATCGTTCGGACTTTACTACAGAATCAGAAAAATATCATCTGAAATTGCTGGTGAGTCCAATGAAGCTGAAAATTCAAAACTATCAACCAGAACAGTTTTAAAAAGATAGAAAGATCAGGATCCAAACCATGCAAGGCAACAAATAAGTTATCGATGTCTCAAGTAAAGAGAAAATGATGTATTCTGTGGTCCCAAAACAAAAAAAAATTATCTTGTGAGAGGAAAGTAACTATCAAAAATGTAATAAAAGCTATTGTATCTTTGTTTTACATCCGAATTTATGTATTTCCATTTAAATATATCTTAGAAGAAAATTATTTAACAAGTTTGTAGATTTTCAGCACGTCTGAGGCTGCCTTTGTATACGAAGATTTTGAGAGAGATTTCATCGTGCTTGTCTGGTACCAACTGTGAAGCAGGAAGGTGGATCTATCAGTGCATGGGGCTACATGTCTTCATCAGCGCATGGGAGATATGTTTTGGGGATGGAAGAATGATATCCACAACTATAACCACCATATTGTCGAAATTTATACGGCCATCTATCCATAAATCACATTAATCTACGACAAGAAATGAAGTTATATTTAAGCAGAAAATGAATGACCTATCCCATATATCGAACTACCCCTTGAATTGGCTTGGACAAATGGGGATCATCCACATGGGTGGCCAATACTTAGTCCAGACTTAAATCTAATAAAACTGGTTTGAATTGCTTTGAAACGCAATAAATAAACAAATATACACACATAAAGCAAATCGTATGAAAATGACCAGATTAGTGTGAAAGATAGTTTCAGGAATTTGAAAATATTTGATGGAATTCATTGCACAAAGATTTATGGCTGTGATTGAAGTAAAATGGTTCTACTAAGTAAATTACATTACCTAAAAGAAGAAATGAAACTATATTTCAGCAGGGCAATGACCAATGCTATAAATTCAATTAAACCAAGAATTGGTTTGGCCAAATAGGGATCACCGCTATGAAATTGCCAGTAACTAACCCAGACTTGAATTCAATATAATAGTTGTAGTAAATGCTTGGAAACTCAGTACATACGAACAATACAACTAAAACAAAAGTGTATGAAATATTATAGGCTGAGTGGGAAAGATAGTTTCAGAAATTTGAGAAAATCTGGTGAAATCTCTGGCATGTAAAAATATGACAGTAATTAAATCAAAAGGCTTTTATTAATTATTAAAATGACTTAAAATAAATATATGAAATAATTACTAAATTTATTCGCCACAAATATGTAATTATCTTATATAAATTATTTCCATGGTGCTTTATACTTTGGCCTATCACGTTGATCTTTTTATAACCCCTTCTCTCTCCTTCAAAGTATTCGAACCAGGTCCTATGAATTTTCGTCAAGATCATTAACTATTAATTTAGAAACTCATCACTGAGCTGTTGCTCCCCCCCTCCTTAACAATACTCGCGAAAGTTCTACTCGTTTAAAAGAGCTGCCATGGTCTTGAAAGAAGAAAGATTACTGAAGCCGTTGAGAGAGATATGGAACTATGGAGTTGTTCTTCGCCACCTTCATCGCAGTAGGCTTAACTTCTAATCCTCGACGGTGAAGCCGTTTTCCACGCTGTCATCTTGTTTGGTGATTGGCTGAATCTGAAAGAACCTCGGAGAGGAGCAAAACATCTATAAACGTTACAGATGCCGATCAAACGATTTAACCCTTGGTGAATTTCACCGGCTGAGGTACAATTCCTGCTTCGTTTCATGGAACGCATATGTATCCTTTCACAATTGAACTCTCTCTATTAAATAGTTTTGGAAAGAAATTGGTGTAAGTACCGTTAGACGCCTCTCGTTCTCTAGAAAGGCGGGACCACAATCAGAGAATCTTAGTCCGTAGCGGCTTCTTTCACAACCGTTTATACCAAATGATTCTGCAGTTAAAATGCTTCCACAGCATTCCAAACACATCACCGCCAAATGGAATTCACTACTAGAGACGAGGAACTGTTTAAGTGAGAGTTTCGTTCTAATGACTTTTCAATAGAGAATACTGACCATTATTCGCACACTATCTCGTAGGTAGAGTTTTATCATATAGATAAGCGGAGCTTGGCATTTTCTTAATTATATTTAATAATATAAATTATTATATTCATAAATTATTATATTCAATAATTTATTAGCATTCTTGGCGAATGCTCATTTTTGTTTTTGTTCGTAAACAAGGGAATATCACTTCAACCCGTCTAGTTTCTGTTTATTTTTTCAATCTCTTTACTAAGCAATTTGAAGGAAATTTGGGTAAATGTTAGGTTAACATGTTACCTAGAAAACAAGAGTAACCATTATTTTGCACAGTGAGGCTTCCGTAAGTTTCACTCACAGTCGAAAGCTCTGGTCCGATTCAACAGTGGAATCTGTCAGGCAATTCCTCCTATGCACACTGTTTTTCAATTTGGAGAAGGCCTATAGTAGCGTTACGGAATAAGTTATCATGTAGTTTCTCTAATCTTTAGGGACTGATGGGCGATTTTTTATAGTTAAGTGGAGTTTTTGAAGACCGTAGGGACAGAGAAGTGTTTCCTGCATGAAAAAATGCTTAGGGTAACTTCCTTTGCTCTTAGCTTCAAACTTATTAACTCAATTCTTCACTCAGGCTCTAGGTAGAAGAAATTTTACTTTATTTTGGCTTGGCTGATTTGCCTATCGTGGAGCGTTGGCTCCAGCTGCCCTGAACTATGTCTCCCGCTCTGCCAAATAGCACGAGCTTGGTTTTCTTTCGCCATGACCAAGTGAGTTCACTTTTGCTGCCTTCGCGTGCCCTACGCGGACCCCAAGATATTGCTAAATGGGGCTCGTCTGAACGCAGGGGACTCGCTCTACTTCTTTGGTTTTATACTCAAACTAAGCCTCATCTGGAAGACTATTCGGGGCCTCAGGGTATTTTGTACCCCTACGATGGACATTCTTTATTTTATGGTGCAGAAGGTGGGGTGCAGATAAGGCCAGTTCTTCTTTTTTCTCTTCCATGTTCGCTCAAAACAGGATTATGGGACAGAGTTTTAGTTCTCTATAGCATATATAGCAAAGGTGTATTCGATCAACGAAGCATGTCTCTTTGTGGCGAATGCGTTTTCCATAGAGGGCTTATAGAGAGCGGTATTGTTGACGCGTGGGCGATGCCAATTATTTTCCTTTATCTAGAGTTTACTATGCTCGTGCGCGCATGAGCTCAATCTCTCCTAGTTGAGAATGTTTCTCATATCGTCCATGAAAAATCTCCCTGGTAGCTCTGCCATTAGATGAGGCAAAATAAGGCGTAAAGAATTCTGTGTAACACTCGGGTGGGTGTCTTCATGGGTAGAAACATGGGAGACACAGGCCTGAGAGAAGATACTACCTCTCAACAGTTACAGTACCCCCGTGCTTCCTAAGCTTCAACAGCAACTGCAGTATTTTTTTTTCATTGAGCACAATTCTTTCACACCGAGGCAATGCAGATGTATGCAGATAGCTTCCAATCATAAGCTTAAAGTGGTCTCCATTCTCTCTCCCATTTTCTTGAAGCTGTTGAGTCTTTGGGTTGGTGTATTTGTCTTCAGAGCCGAGCTGCTGGCAATACATACCTCTTTTGTTTTTCTATTAAAATATTTATTTAAAATTAGCCTGAATATAAGCTAATCTTTATAATTTCGGTGGTTGTAGGCTTGTTGAAGGCTTCTTCAGTACTTATATTAGAATAAAAACAAGAAATAGAAGATTAGCATGCCCCAGGCTGTAGGATGATAAGCATAATTGCGAAGCGCTCCCTCCCTTATGCACTTGTACACACGTTAGTGGTGCCTCACTCAGTCTCCAACGGTTTTCCTTGCAACCACGGCCGATCTTGACGGTACCCATGCCGTCAAGATACGCAAGTCATACCCTAAATCTTTCAGATCTAGGGCTAGAAAATCTGTAAGTTCATAAGTGAACACTGGACCTTCGTTGGCTCCTGTGTTCTGTATTGGCATCTCGTACAAAGTTCCATACTTATTCATCACTCATTGCTTTATCCCATCGTCTATGGTAGCGATTTTTATTAACTGTATCTCCTGATGGAATGGTTCACCGTACTCTTTCGACACAGCACCAAGATTCAGTAGGACAGAATCCCAAATGGGAGTGGAATTATAGATGTTAAGTGACAGTTTAACTCAAATACCTCTGTAAATTACATCAAGTCTTCAATAAAAAAATTTAACTTTTCGCTTTATTGTTGCCCTGAATAAAAATGTTTTTAAACTCATTCTAAGCTCTTTTCTAAAGGTTTGTCATTTTGATCTTCAGAATTCCATATGCAAGCATTTGTTTCAGCCCTAGTCAAACAAACATAATGGCAACAACAACTTTTACGTCATAAATATTAGGAAACATTGCTCAAATTTAGGGATAGGTTTAACTTTTGAGATCTAATGCTGTTGCGAATTGTTTTAACTGGCCTAGTGTAATGTAGAGCAGGGATAGTAGGATTTTTTTCCACGGCCACATGTTCATTGCACTGTACATTATGTGTACTTGGCTGCAGAGCTGATCTTTCTAACCATTCTCGCCTCACGTAATGGTTTGCTCTATCTCCGATATTCCACAAGCCCCATAAACAAGAATGCTTAGTATTTTAACGCTGAAATCTGACCAAGAATCATACAATCTTGAAATTGACACATACATCCCATTTTTTGTCATCTTTTTTAAGTTTTAGCGCAAGATTTTTACATATTTTCAAGTGTAAGGAGTGAAGAACAGTTAACGTTTTTACCTACCACTGCTTTTAGAAATCTCATGAAGTTGTAGAAGAACAAACACCATTGAATAGAGTCGTGTCTTATACTTATCGCTTCAAACAAACCTGTTCCATCAGTAGAGAAGCAGGGCAAATCAGTTAATGAATCGAACTGGGTAGAAGGCTTGTTTTTTTGTGTTCAATATTACAAACTTCCCCATTTACCTATAGTAGGATCGATTTCTTCCATCTTCGGGATCTAGGATGCTTCACGTGGATATACTCCTTCCCCTCTTCCTAATATTCATCAGAAACTTACATTTGGATGACGGATTCATCTATGGACTCAAAAGTTAGACGCGCTGGATTCGGCGGTAGTTTGTCATGTGACACTGCTGCTTTTAGATAAGAGATGTTTTGAAAGTCATGTTTCTTCCTATTAGTGATCTTTAATAATTAGGTAAGTCCAGAAGAGCAGTCGTTTAGTTGGTCTGTCGATTCTTGCCAGATTATCAGAAATCCAACGGCGGATTTTCCTGAATCCACGTATCGGTCACTCCAGTGTAGATTTTCAAAAATTACATTGGGAGCTAATGTTTCTTACTCTATTCCACGGAATAAGAATTTGACACTTTTTGAGCAAATATAATATCCACACATAATGAAGCAGTCAAATATATTGAACTATCTAGAAGCCATCACTAAAATATCGAAAAAATATGGATATTAATGCACTATAGTCAAGTAAAACAAATGTGACCTGAGCAGAAAATGTTAGGCATGGAAGAAAAGGATAAAATGGAAGCTACAATAATATTCAGCATACTAAAGTATACAAAAAACATGAAAGAATCAGGTGAAACGATTTTTGGCTTAGTATTTTTAATATATTCGCCTGCAATGATTTCTCTAACATTTTAGAAATTATTGAACTCTTGGATAGGGTAGATTTTAAATTTTAATAATTACATCAAGTTTGAAAACACCCTTGACTTGGCACAGAGTTTAAACAATAGTCTCTAGATAATGAGTATTATTGGGGGGGGGGGGAAACTTAAATCTTGCTTTCGAGTAACATGAATCGGGATTGAGCGCACTGCGTTCGAGGAGCGGGTGAAGCGGATCGAGGTAAACTCACGTGAATTTACGAGAATACCGGGAGCTTAAGGGATTCTGCGAGAATGGTGCAGGTCCAAAGGGACGCGAATAGCGGGTACCGACGGAGAATAACAGCGGATACTGACGGGGCATGGAGGACCGTGGATACTCGGTGCATACTCGGCGGATACTGCCTTTCAACTCTGGCACCGGAAGATTATAGGAGTTAAATGGGGTTTTCCTCCTTCCGTTCGAAGGGCAGGATGCTAGGGTCAGACGCATCGCTTAACGAGAATAGACTTGGCCTTTTAGCGTTAGGGTGAGAAGATTCTTAGGCAGGCGAGGCAAACTTTGTCTGACTTCAGATGGGACATTCCTGGCTCTCACACTTGTCGCAGGTTTCTGTGAAGGCGGGATTTTGGTTTAGCCCGGCGTTTCATGGCGTCCCATAATTTCGCACCTCCATTAGCGCAGACAAAAAAGGTCGCCCAGGTGTCTGTTTTCTCTAACTCTATTGAAGGGCGAGGTTGCGCGTATCTTCCTCTATCTCTCTATCTTTCTGTGATCTCTGAAACTCCCCTATATCCAGGGCAAACTTTACAGGGAAAAGTGACATCGGAGAATGATTAGTGGAGGAGGAATACAACTTAAAGTCGCATGACAATAGCGGATAAAGTTGAGAGTACCTAGGAAACATTTTCAAAATGGAGCTAAAAATAAAGTATTGGAGCTAGTGGGGGTGTGTGACGGTTATACCATACGCATACACAAGGTTATACAATGCCACATTATGGTCGCCAAACGATATTTTTCTCTATGATACCATTAATTGGGGCTCACTGGCCCGAGGATAAGTCATCCTACGATTAAAACAAACCCGCCAAAGGTTAAGGATAAAAAAGGAATTAATTTTACACATATAAACAAACAAACACTATATATATATATATATATATACATATATATATATATACATATATATATATATATATATATATATATATATATATATATATATATATATATATAAAGGCTACGCGTTTTATTATTATATGGTTAAATATACAAATTTATTTCATGAAAAAAATTAATACATGGATTAAAGATAAGGAAATGGCTCGGAATAAGTTTGGAGAAGGATCTAATGGGTTCCTACTTCAACTCTGCTATACAGTTATCGGTGTCTTTTAAGTACAAAATGCGGAATTGGAGTTTCTGCAAGAACAAACTACAACGCATCAAGCGACCGATATTGTTCTTGACGTTACATAGATATACTAGGGTTTTGTGGTCCATTTCCTCTACAAATTCTTTGCCTAATAGATACATTCCACTTTACAAATGCCCCAAATGATAGAGAGTGCCTCTTTCTCAATTACCGCGTAACTTTAATCACACTCGAGTAATTTTCTGCATGCATAAGCAATGGGGAAGCTTTCGCCCTTATTCTTATATCAGAGGAGGACACATACCATACCGTCATTAATCGCGTTGGTGCGAATGCCAAACAGTTTGCTGAAGATGTGCTTTGAAAGTGGCGTCTACTCAAGGCGTTCGGGGGCCTGTTTCTAAAACCCATTAATGCCGACAATTTATTTTTTAAGTTATTACTATTATATTTTGGAAACTTCACTTTCGTGTAATAACTAAAGCATATAGTCCTTTAGAATTAAATATTTTTATTTACAATGACAACAAATACAGGGGTGGCAACCAGAGTTGCCACTCGGCATTCAAAGCATAACACTGTGCGATGGGCAAATGAAAATAGGTCAACTCTTATTTTTTTTATTATGAAAACACGCTGACACAAATTTTATATTAGAAGATATGGCTCCATGCATAGAATATATTTAGAATGGAACATGACATTTTTTGCACTCATACTTCGTTCTTACTGTGCAATGCCTACATCTTGAGTATTTAGAGGGTAGAGGTCCTGGTCAGTGATCAAAATGATCCCTTCTTAATTCGTCTCCTGCAACTCGCCATATACTGTTAGTTGATAGTCCAGGTAGTTTTTTTTTGTTTGTCCCATGTTGCTTTTATGATTCAAGCACAATTTGTCTTAAAAATTCCCGACGTGAAATGTGATTTCCAAATTTTCTATACAAAAGCCAAGCGTTGACAGAAGAACAGCAGATACTCCAACAAAATAATGGCCACCACCATTTATGAGATTGAATTCGGATACGGTAATTCGCAAAAAATTGATCAATTAGGTCAACTACACCCATAAGCTTATTAGAAGCTTAAAAAGCATTATACATAGGAACTACAATTTATCCTTTATCAACTCGCAAGCATCGGGAGCACTTTGATTTAGGATCAACACCAAATTTATTTGAAGCATCTGTCACCACCTTATTGTCTTTCCACGTCATTAAAGTTGACCATTAGTACACACCGACACAACATAACCTCTTTTCCTTTTCTCTTGCATTTTAGAAGCTGGTAATGGTGCATTTCCCAATCTTCCTTCTCTTATAGTACCAGTTCCAGCAATACCACTGTTTGAAAGTTCATTGAAAAGAGGAAAGGAAGTAAACAAGTTATCAAAATACAAACACTGTCCAGCCCTTATCTTTGCACTTTTAACTAAACCCAACACAACATCTCCACATTGACCTAACACAGTTACAGGAAGTTTTGTTGTGCTATCACAATAAGGTTCTGCATGAAAAATATATCCATCCGAACCAGATAGAACCAACAGTTTATATTCCAACCGTATTGGCTTTCACCTGATAAACTGTTTCGTGCTGTGATGCCCATAATATGGCACAATTGCTTCAACACAAACATTTTGATTCAGATCAGCAATTTTAGATAATATATTTAAATGTTCAAAAATAGGCCTTTTACTGCCGGTGGAAAGATTTTACTTGAGTATCAAGCATCAATGGGGTATTTTCAGTAGGCCTCTCACGATGAGGGATGAAGCGTTCTGCTTCTGATTTATGAATTCTTTGAGGCAGGCAGATTTTTTATGTTCCTTTCTATTTCATCATCACCATTATTGCATTCAATATCTGAATCTGCTATAGCCTTCTATTAAAGGGGGCAGAAAAGTTACCCCGACACCACGTTGTTCTTCATTTTCAAAGATGCCGAAAATGTCATTAACGTCCAGCCTACAGATATAAAGATACATCTACATGCTCCATGAATAGGTATATATATATATATATATTTATATATATATATATATATATATATATATATATATATATATATATATATATATATATATATATATATATATATTTATATATATATATATATATATATATATATATATATATATATATATATATATATATATATATATATATATATATCTATATATATATATATATATATATATATATATATATTTATATATATATATATATATATATATTTATATATATATATATATATATATATATATATATATATATATATATATATATATATATATATATATATATATATATTTATATATATATATATATATATATATATATATATATATATATATATATATATATATATATATATATATATGAAAGAGTAGGATTATAGAGAAATAAATATATATTGATTTATATTACTTCTTAAATATTAAACAACAATATTATGGAGACTCCTTTGTCATGTTCACGCTCGCAGCGACTTTGGTTGCCAGAAAAAGTATAATCTTTTTCTAAGTTATAATAAATCATGTTACAGAATTATTTTTATATATATAGAAAATATGCTCATTCGTGGATTTAATATTCATATTTTAAGGAAATTTTGACAAAACTAATAATACAGTAATTATGATTTGGAAAGAGGTGTCGAAGCCATGTTTAGGCTCGCGTATAACGCGGTTAAATCAATACAATATACATCTTATTTTTGTGAGCACAACACTACCAAATATAGTGTTTAACATAATTATAGGATTGTACGACAACGTGAATTAAATTTCATGGAGAGTAAATAAATTTGTCACACATATAACGAAAAAACAATAGTGGCAACTCTAGTTGCCAAGGGGCATTAATGGGTTAATACCTCGCAGATGGGTGCGGAAACAGTCGCAAAGTTGGGTATAAAGCAAGGATAGAATGATGCAGAGCCTATAAAGGATCGCAGCTGGTTTTTATTAGTGGGCAACAGCATGTCCACGATGGCCAGGATCTTTTCTTGCTGGGGGGCTAATCGATTATTCCCCAATATGGAAGCTGAGGTAATCGATAGTGCTAAAAGCGATGTCGCACTTGCCCGGGCCAATTGTCAAATTGTATTCCAGGAGTAGATACAGAAGGGCTCTGAAGGGTTGTTAAGTGTTGATCCCAATCTTCGGTGGCAATATTTGAAGATCTTCTGAGCGGACTTTGTGTGACTAAAATAGGCTATCATGACCCGTTTGCAGGATTGGAAGGACGTGGGAACAGGGTATACATAGTGTGCGGACTCAGTGTCGTTTTCCTTCGTGCACACTCGAAAGACAGGTCGTCATTGACGAGGGAGGAAATCACCTTATTCTCTCTGACGGTTTCGCGTGTTTTATTCTTGGCTTTGGTGCACCGGGGACGAATAGATTCACATTTCCTCTGGCTTTTGGCAAAGTCATGGGTCATCGCACTCTGGAATTCGGGAGAACACGGGGGTTGCAGAGGTATAGGGGCTTTCAGTGCATTCTTCGCGTGGAAATGGGTAGTAACGAGCTGAACCACGGAGGCGGAAGAACTTGGGGGGGCTGGCTAATTAGGAAAGAGCAAAACTTGTTGCGGGTTGCTACGACTTTAGCCCAAAAAGTAAAATATGCGCATTCAATGAGGCAGTGGACAATGGGGAATTTATTGGGCCGCCCCAAGTAATCATGCACTACGGCAAACTTATCGTGGTCCGGAGATACAGAGGAAGGTAGCCCATGGGATAAAACACTGCACATGCACCCTCTATCATGGACGAAGGTGGAGATTTGGTGCCCACTCACGGCTCCAGTTTCAAATTGGAGGATCCCAGAGGTACCTTTATCGAACAAAATGTTCACCTGGGGAGCAGCCGTATTCACTGGCTTAGAAGAAGAGGGGGCTTCATTTTGCGACGATGGGCGCGTAAAAGTGGCACTGACCTGGTGTACCTGGTGGGAATGGTGGGTGCTTTTAAAGTGCGTTTTTGAGGGCAGTTGAATCTCACGTAGCCAGGAACTTCACAGGGAGGGCACACGATGGTCCTCCTGGGTAACGACAAAGGAGGTGGATTGGAAGATAAGGGCGTAACCTCGCGGTGGTCTAACGAGAAGAGGGGTTTGGGTTTGGCAGGCCCAGTGATCTTCACAAAGTTATTCCCATTATTAGGAACAAATTTGTTCTTGCTGGTTTTGAATTTAGTAGATGTGGGTTCTGATTTCGTTCCTTCTTTCGGATAGCAGTTGTGGCTAGCCTCGTAGACTTCTGCCTCCTCGATGCATTCCTTAAGAGTATGGCACCTCCAGTCTCCACGAAGGATCTGATTTCCTAAGGGAGCGACGAAAGAAATTGATCCTTGATGACGAAATCGACCATGGCGTCGTATTCCTAAGGCACTTGTACGCGTCAATCCAAAAATTAAAACGACGTTGTAGGGAGTATCCAAACTGTCGAAAAGTCTGGTTAGGTTAAATGCGACAGTGCCTAAATTTATCTAGATAGATATCCGGGGTTATGTTGTAAGCGGCGAGCAACTTGGATTTTAACGAGGAGTAATCAATTGTTGTCTGTGATGGAAGGGACGCTCGACGACCTTGAGTGTAAACTGAGCCGATGATGAGGCTATTACCTCAAAGATTTGGTTCGAGCGAGTAATCTTTGCCTTGGCGTAAAGTTAAAACAATAATTACTGGATAATAAATATTATGGGGGGGGCGGGAATTTAAATCTTGCTTTCGAGTAACACGAATCGAGATTGAGCGTGCTGCGTTCAACGAATGGGCGAAGCAGGTCGAGGTAGACTCATGTGAATTAACCAGAATACCCCGAGCTTGACGAATTTTGCGTGAATTGTGCAGAGTAAAACGGGACGCGAATAGTGGGTATAGACGGGGGCGGACAGAGGATACTGACAGGGCAGGGAGGACGGCTGATATTTGGTGGATACTGCCGGGGCAGGGAGCACGGCGGATACTGCCTTTCAACTGTGGCGCAGGAGAATTAATAGGGGTGGAATAGGGGCTTCCTCCCTCCGTCCGAAGGGAAGGGTTCTAGGGTCAAACGCATCGCTAGACGAGAATAAACTTGGCCTTTTATCGCGAGGGCGAGTAGGTTCTTAATTCGTCTCGCCGAATTAAGAACCTTCTGGGCTCTCACACTTGTCGCAGATTTCTATGAAGGCGACCTTTCAGGTCATCGCGGCGTCTCACGGCGTCTCATAATTTGCCCCCTTCATTAGCGCAAAGGAAAAGGGTTGCCTAGGCGTCTGCTGTCTCTCTCTCTCTCTCTCTCTCTCTCTTGAAGGGCGAGACGGCGCGTATCTTCCTCTCTCTCCTCTCTGTGATCTCTGAAATATTGTTATGTTTTCTCAAATAAGCGTTATGTATTACCCTTCGTTTTCGTGAAGACGAATTCTCGCCGAAATGTTGTTCAGCGGAATTGAGAATGATGAATTGGCTATATTGAAATTTGTCGCAATGAATGTTCTAGTGTATCTACATGAACGGCCAAATCCCACTATTTAGTTTGGATCTTGATCCTATTTTAAAATGAAGCTTTTAATCAAGTTTCATGTGTCAAATTTAAAAAGTTCACTTGATTTGCTTTCATATATATATATATATATATATATATATATACATAGATCAATATATAACAAAATTTATATTGATATTATTCATAAGAGTAAGGATTATTTGGTGCCAAGAGTTGTCTCAGAAGTTTCTATTAAATTTAATGAAATTCTGTTGTCCCTCGAAATCAGTTAAAATATATGATGGACCTATTTTCTATTTATGCCCTATTTTTTTAAAAAAAAAGATTAATTTTGAATTTTATATCTATCTTAAAAGGTAGAATAAATTCTGCCCATAATAAATTATTTCCTCTGCCTAAGATTACCGCGATTTCCATTAAGCACAGAAATTACCGAGATAATATTGCCTCTAAAAGGTCTACTTAAATAAACCATCTGGAAAGGCCTCTTAAAAAAGGAAAATTTAGATCACCAAATGCAAAACTCGTGAAATATTCTTGCGAGTCTGGAAAAACTATTTCTGCCTCTATGTTCTGGGAGGGTAAGGTTGGATTTGGGTTGATCCGTCATAAACTACCTATTATTCTCTTCCGTCCTTCTACAAATCCAACCTTCATTTGGCTTTGTATTTTCCACCTTTTCTTCAACAAACTTTTAGCCTTAATGCAAAAATCTGAGAGGAAAATTTTTCATTTCTGAGCAAGCCGCTCAAAGACATGTATAGATATTCCTGTTTTGAGTTTCAAGGATATACATACAAACGGTAATGATGGCAGTAGCAAAAGAGAAATAAAGAGAGGGAGAGAGAGAGAGAGAGAGAGAAATAAAAAAAGCACATTATTAATAGGATTCATTCACAACAACTCACTCGTAAACTAATACGCTGAGGATTTTGTGTTCGATAAGAAGGGGATAAAATTGAATTAAAATCCAAAGTAAACAGATTTCGTAGAGAGGCAAGATAGAGGTTCCCCAAAGCCTCCGAGTCTATAAAGCTCGCTTAATACCAATGTTTGGCTATGTTACTATGTAAATACGTTGTCTTTGGTATTTCTAGTAAAAAGCCGAATCCCCACATAAAACCTAGGTTGATTCCATCCTTGAACATTTTCCAGCGAGATGTTTTATATTGGTCAATTACCTCTCTAGCCTTTGCCAAATCCACAGCTTTCACAGGGATCAATAACTCTCAGATCTCTAGTACAACATTACATTAGTTATATAGTAGATATATATGTTGACTATGGGTCACGTTGTATTGGCAAGGGCAACTCGTCATACTAGACAATATTCTTATTCAAAGGAATTAATGGTTCCATATAAGGACAATCTTTACATTTCCACATAATAATCATGCAGAAGTCAATGTTCTATTAACGAATCGAAAGTCGAGATATCTGTACAAATCATACTGCAAATATTTAGGGTTTACATCCGTGAAAAGAAATTGATGTAACTAACATTTAAACAATCATGAACTGGTAAAAACTACGAGAGCACTGGAAAACTGCTAGATTAATCCACAACTCTATGACTAATAGAGTACTTTGCTATGTCCAGTGTATACATATATGTCCGTATTTTTAGGCTCTTTCCTCGGATAATTTTGTCATCCAAATTAAATAAGTTTATCACCCTTATACATAAAATCAATTTACTAAATACTTTGGCTACATAAACCATATCATGCCTCAGTAAAGACTGTTCAGCAGTATATATTCCTAATTGATAATGCCTAACTCTGATTTCTAACCCTGATATCAATATAGTTACTCCATTTTTCACTGATTGTATCATTACATTCTGTTTATAATGAGGATACCAAAGCTGAATACGTGAGGCATAACATGGCCTTATAATACCAATCGAATTCTCCCCTAATTTTGTTGCAAACATTTCCTTGTATCATACTCATCATCGTGTTTCCCTTGTTTGTTTACTTTAATTCATAGCCTTTAGATTTTAGAAAATAACACGCTTAAGACATTCTTATATTCATCGTCCCAGAGCCCCGTTTAATACGAAAACACAAAAACATTTTTGCCTATGAACAACACCTTGTACTATGTTTAAAAATAGTATCTAGCTTATCTTTCTTGGACACTCATTTACCCATTTTCGTCTGTAATTTTGAAATTTTCAATGTAAGCGAGGTGTTAACTTCTTCAAGTTCCTTGTATCATATGAAATCACAGCGTATTATTAATACCCATTTCAATATGATTAATATATAACATGAGAGGGAAAATGACGAAGGGGCATCTTATGACAAGCCTCTTCTCACAGGCCTCCACAAAGATATTTAGCTATTTAAAACCACCATTTTCTCTCTACCCCAGCAAAGTAATTTATCTCGAAACAATTTGTTCAAAGAAACTATCAAAATACTTGCTAACTTCCAGGTATATTAATTCAAATTTATTTCCCAGTTGAGCAGTTTGTTCATAAATTACATAACGAGAATAAAGTTCAGCAGAGGAAAAAGGCTACATCGAAAAAAATGCTGAATTTTATCTTTGTTTTCTCTAAGGATTTTTCAACTAGAGAATTATACTTAATTCGGCTATAATATACCAATTTATTTTTGTTTACCTTTTAAAAATAGGGTTACTTACACATTTTCCAATATATTCCGTACATGCTACATGTAGGAGCTTGTTGAAAATGATTACGAATATCTCTGACGGACTATTTACTCATTTCTTAAGGATTCTGGTCTGTACATTATTGGGACTTTGATCCATATTGGCATTTAAAATTTCATCTTTGCAATCGAATGGGAGAAGTGATGACTCAAAATATATGTTCACAAAGATCTATTAAATCTCGTTCGAGAATTCCAGCGCTAAATTAAGAGAGAATTCCATTAAAATCCCCCCAAAGTAACACTAACAATATAAAGACGATCAAGAATAAATTGATAAACAACAAGACAGAAAATACTGCAAGGTACGAGGAAATGAAAAATAACAATAACAACAAAACCTCAGTAGAAATCCTAAATCTAATGAAGAAGCACAAACTCATTAAAGCAGCAAACGACAACCAATAACTTGAATTAGCAGAAATAAACAAGCTCAGAAAAAGAACCAGAGAGCTGACTTCAGAAAATATAATACAAGTATTGTTGAAGAAACCATCGAGTAAGAAAATAGGTAGAAAATAACTATAAAGAAATTTGAAAAAGGAAAATATGACATAGTAGCTATAAAATAGGAAGATAGTACAATGATCTATGATCAATAATCAATATTTAAAAGAACATTAGAGTATTAGAAAAATTTTACTCAAGCAACAACACCTATAGCCACAAAAACAACACCCAATAATGCTCCAGTCGTTCTCAAATATGAAATTGAAATTGCTATCAATCAAATGACGAGTCACAAATCACTAGGTTAGAATAACACCACTTCGGACTTTGCAGAAAGATTCTGGAGATATCCTTGTGGAAAAACTAGCTGCATTTGTGGCACCCAAATTTCAAGGAGGAGTAGACCTAATGAGAAACCTCACAAAGGTGCACCCTGTTGGACCTAATAAATCCTGAAATTGGGCAAACGCATTAATTACTGAAATAATATGCCATGTAATAAGCAATGAACCAATATAAAATCAAAATACTTATATCACAACTGTACATTTATTAAGAGAAAAATGAAATAAGCATGCAAATAGCTGGAGTTTCCCACGCGATCAAACAAACTTACACACGCAAGAAAACAGCTGCGACACGAAATGATCTCAATATTAGTAGATAACTGGAAGAAGCCGATCAAATATTGTGCGGTATTTCCTTTGACCGGTAAAGTTGTCGTGGATCTGTGGAACGAAAAATATATACGGTCGTACTGACAGAAGGTGGCACCCTGGTTTGGGAAAAATGTGTATAGCTACATTAAAAATACACACATCTCTTTTGACTCCGCCAACAGTCAACAAAGGAACAAAGGAACATACTTCTGATTATTAGTTCCGCCCCGCGCCTAAATTTGGAAAAAAAAGCCACACCCGCTTGAAGCAGGGAGCCTATAATTAAACAAACTTAGACATTAGGAAAAGATTAAACACAACCTTGGCGAACTCGATCTATTTTGCTTGCTCCAATTAAGGTAAACCCAAGCCAAGAATAAAGCCTAATTATCGCCGCTTTTTTTTCGAGTCCCTTCCTTTAACCCTATGAAAATTAAGGCACTTTCTGTAACCTAGCCTAGAAGCGAATTCTCCGTGAGAAACTAGGGAGTCAGAGCAAACTCGATTGGAAAACCAAGTTAGGCGTACTACCTACGCTATTCAAACTCCAATACCCCCTTATAAACCTAGATCCTTCCTTAATACAATTTCACTGAATGTTTGAAATAATGCAGGAATCCAGAGGACTGGAACAATTCCATAATAATCCTTTTACAGAAAAAAGACGGTCAAAGAAACCTCACGAACTGCCTAACATTCAGCCCTATTTCGTGAGTATAGAAACTCTTCACAAAAGATTGCTAACAGACTGCAACACCAGTTAAATGAGCAACAACAGAAAGAACATCATAGCGTCAGAAAAGCCTTCTAAACATGCTCATTGAGAAAATTTCGGAGTACAATATACCTCTATAACTGGTATTTATATTCTGCCAGAAAGCATTCTATTCAACTGAAACCAGCTGTAATATCAGCCTTTAAGACACAGGGTATGTATATATCATGTTTACATAAATATCAGACCTTTCTTAAATAATAAATTGAAATTTCTATCAATTAAATGACGAGTTACAAAGTACTAAGACAAAATAACACCATTTCAGACTCGCAGAAAGATTCTGGAGATATCCTTTTGGACAAACGAGTCTGTATCTTCATTGAATGTTTAACACAAGGCCAGATTCCTGAGGACAGGACAATTCCATAATAATACTTTTAAACAAAAAAGACGCTCAAACAGGGCTTACAAACTACATAACGTTCAGCCTTATTTTGTGTGTCTATAAACTCTTCACAAGAGTTATTTCTAACAAACTGCAAAGCGAGCTAAATAAGCAACAACAGAACGAACAGCCTACTTGTTCTTTGAGAAAACTTTGGAGTATAATATACCTCAGCTAAATCACCAGCTGTAATATACACCTTGTAGAATAAAAGTATATATCCTGTTTACATAAATATAATAGAAAATATACTATAATTTCAGATCTCACATAAGATTGCATAATGATTCAGACATCGTCCAATTACAGAAAGATCTAAGACAAGAAGAGTATATATATTCGAAATTATTCACCAAGAACTCTTCATGAGGCTAAACTGGACAAACAAAGGTATTAAGATCTTTGTAGATTACCTCAATCACATAAGATTTGCAGATGATATTGTACTTATAGGTGAGAAACTAGAAGAAATTTAAAAAGTGCTACAAAAATTTCACCATGAAAGCTAAAAATAAATCTTGGAAAAAAAATTCATGATAAACCAACCTAAGTTCAATATGATTAGAATTACAATTGACAACGAGCAAATGGAAAGGTCAAGAAATATATTCTAAACGAGCAAATTACAATGTTGTTGGTTAAAGATTAAATAATCACATGCAGAATCACTCTAGACTGGAAAGCATTTGCAAAGCGAGCATCATCTTCGGAAGGATAATGCTCATATGCCTGAAAATAAAATAAAACAACTAACGCAGAAAACTAATCATGAACTATTGAGCGAAGGCTTGGAACCTCATCAGATCACGTGCCTTATAACTTAGAACGACATAAAGAGCTCTATAACGCATTATGATGGGGATCCTTTGTCGCGACAGAAAATCAGCCACTTGGATACGTGGACAAACTAAACTTCAGGATATAATGGAAGCTATAAGAAACCTGAAATGTAGCAGGGCAAGCCATGCGACAAGATTTATAGACAATATTCGGAAAATAAAAAGTACTGAGTAGACAGCACTTGATAAAAGATAAAAGACGACCGAAAAGAAGACCAAAAATAAGATAGAGTTATGATCTTAAAAATATGATAAAAATTAGGAGATTGCGCAAGAGCGACAAAAATTATAAAAAACGAGAAAAGGCTTCTCCCAATACAAACACAATAACCAAAAAACAAATATATATATATATATATATATATATATATATATATATATATATATATATATATATATATATATATATATATATATATATATATATATATAGCTGGTGCAATACATTTCCGATACATGGTCAAAAGTTCATTTACTATAGTTACACAAACGGAAAGTAATCGAAAATTGAACACCTTATGTATTTTGTACGTTGAATACAAATTGGTATCATATTGCTAAAATAGTAAAACATAACTATGATTACGGCAAAAATATCAAACGAAAGTTTCAGAAAGTATCCGATACATCTATAAAAACCAGTTTGTATTTGGTGATATGACCTTTCGTCGCTAGTACAGCTTCCAACTGATGTGATATTTACTTACGAGGTTCTTACAAATATTTCTAGGTATCTTGGCCCATTCTTCTTGGCATATTCTTTTTAAATCTGTGGGATTTCTTGGGTCTCTTTTCTTAATCTTTAGTTTTAATTCTTGACACAGGTTCTCGATAGGATTTAGGTGTGGCGACTGACTTGGCTATCTCCTAACCTTTATTTTCTTCTGCTGAAACCACGCTGCAGTGCCCTTGGCTGTATGTTTTGGATCGTTGCCCTGCTGGAATGTCCATCCTCTTGGAAAATTCAAGTCGTCTACAGACTGTAAGAGATTATCATCCAGAATCCTGCAATACATCTGAGCAATCTTTATCCCTTCAATAATATAGTCTTCCAAGACCTGCAGAGGAGAAGCAGCCCCATAACATTTTGCTGCCTCTTCCAAGCTTCACTGCTGCCTCCAAACGTGACTAAACTCTATTTTGCCATAATAACTCAATCTTTGTCTCGTCAGACCATAGTAACGCATCTCTGAAACTTGAAGGCTTCTCTATATGTTATTGGCCAAAATTCAAACGATTTCTGACATTAATTAGTTTCAACAAAGGTGTTTGTCTTAGTGTGTGAGAATAGAATCCCCTGTTCCTAAGAACTGCTCTAATTGTATTTTTGCATATATTTGTCCCAGCTGCTTCCAAATCTTCCTGAAGTTCAGATCGAGTCAGTTGAGAAATGCTCTTTACTTCACAGGCTATATGGACGCCCTGAACGTGGTAGATTTGCAGTGAACTTATATGGCGTGAACCGGCGAATCGTGTCAGCAATGGTTGAGAATAGTATTTTTAGCATAGATCAAATTTTTTTATAGCCCAAACAACTTTTATGTAACCGAACAATTTGTTCTCGGCTCCTTTTTTGTAATTTTTTATACTTTGCCAAATTAGAATTAGAGTGTTAAACGATGACCTAGTTCTCATGCAGCCCTCAGACACTGACTGAGGTCTGCTGTTTCAGGTGGACGAAGTAGATTATTTTTCTATAAAGTTCTACAGCAATTCTGTCAGGTAAATCACTCTGGAATGTTCGAGAACTATTTATTATCGCTTTAAAACTTTTTGAGGTAATAATCTAACAGTTTTTCGATATAATATCAATGCTCTACTATTTCTGTATTCTAATACCGAATTTGATTTTAACGTACAAAATACATAAGATTGTCAATTTCCGATTAATTTGTTGTTGTGTAACTATGGTAAATAAACTTTTGACCATGTATCGGATATTTTTTGCATAGATATATATATATATATATATATATATATATATATATATATATATATATATATATATATATGTATATATATATATATATAAAATAAATATATATATAGAGATTAAGAGAGAGTACAAGAGAAAGAAGAATTGGACGCGAATAAGCAAATAAGACAAGAAACCGTGTCGACACTTTGTACTTTATGCTTGGGACCTAGACGATGAGCAACAGAGATGTCGGATTCTTGCATTTGTATGTAACAGTTATCTTTAATAAGTTTGCTGATGATATTGCTGTAGTTTTCATTATTGGTGGTTTCAGGTATATTGCGGAGAATATAATCGTATCTCGTCTTTCATAAGTGTCGGAAGAATCAACCTTTTATTCCAATTTTTCTTTTCTTCATCTCATTTCTTCATTAGATTTTTCGAGAGAGATGATTTTTTTTGTACTTGTTTGGCAAAAAAAGATTAAACAAACTTAAAAAGAACGTTCATAATGTTTTTGGCATCACCCAATAGCGTAGATGAGGAAATATGGTCCTGCAGTTCATTAAAATTAACCGGTTCATTTAATTTGGTTTTTCCCCTTGTAATCAGAGTATTTTTTTCTTTGTCTGCCTTTCCGAGAGTAGGAGGGGACATCCTATCTAAGGATGAATAGAGAAATGTGAAAACATTGCTTATGTGCTATGGGAATTTGTTTAATTACTGGGAGGAACAGTTATGTTTAATTGTTAAATTATTACTTTGAACGTTATTAGGTTTTTATTAATGAGTGATTTTTTTAATTTATTCATTCAAAGAGTGAAAAGATTAGTTAAACAAGATGGATGTGGCAGAGCTGCACTTCTAATCACTCAGTTGAGTTTAGGCTTAATCGCTTCCAAAACAGTCTCAGTGGGAGAACATGGAAATTTTTGACGTATTGCGGTAATATTACTTTATATGTCAAAATAAATTCACTTACTTACGTAGATTTATAATTTTTAGTATTCAATGCAGTTAAAATCACTAGTATTAACTTGACATTGAAATTTTTCATTAAGCGAGCCGGAGCCTCATTTACTGTAATTCCATTCAGTCTGAGCATTCATCATTCCCTCGCCTTTCAATACCACAACTATTACCATAAACGATCAACAACCTCTTCAGGTTATGGGAAGAAGTTTATGAGTGCAGCGAGATATTCTGGAGAGATGGATGGGCAGCACTTGAACGGGCTAGTCTAATCAGGGCTACGAGGAACTTTAAATAATACTGCGATGGATTTTCATATAGCACTGCGTCAGAGACTGGACAGAGCATATAAGAGTAGGCTTAGGGGTAAAGGTGAAATGCTCGGTCAAGACAAAATAGGGGTGCGTAACTTTTATAGTAAGAGATTAAATACATAAATGTATAATCAAAAGAATAAATACAAATTCTCAAAGAATTATTTAAAGAATGTTCGTCCCTGAATTATACAATACAACGAAGCAAAAATAACCATCTTCCATTTTTTGACACTTTAAATACTAGACACAATGAGAAGATTACGACAAAAGTAATCTTCTGAATGAATGCATAATGGGAATGCCCAAAGCGATACAAAAAGTGTAATTATCGCTTATATCAATGTGGTTCAGCATGGCCAAACTTGGAAGGTGAAACACAATGAGATTCAGAGAACGCCACGAGTCGTTGTCAATAAGAAATTAGCAATCACGACGTACAGGAAGGCATCAAGAAGAAAATGAATCAATTTTACCTTACAAATCAACCTAGCACTAGAAAGAATAACGAAGAATATAACATCAAACACTTATGCAAGAAACCATAAAGACAGAGTTTTGAACACACAAAAGACTAATTTAGAGAATTATTGCCAGATCACTAAAGCCTATAAATACAGGACAAAAAATATCGTTAAATAAATATCATCAAACTAAACGCACTGCCAGTCTGATCATCTAAAACAACCAGAGGCCCATAGCCGAAACTAAAGAGATGGCCCATCGGATATATGAGTATAAATGCAACCTAGGAAACACTCAGGTCCTTCCCACTTATATATTGGAATGACAGAAACAAATTAATAAGGAGAAAGACATATTAACTATGCAATGGAGTCCTTAAACCCACACAAGTCAAAACCATGGAACCGTTCTCAGCGCAAAAATGATACAAGACATCGCCAAAATTATTGATTTCGCACCAGATCCCTGACAACTGCATTGCCTAGAAGTCATCCAAATACATAAAAAACCACTATGCTAAACATTCAATTCAATTTGAACGGAATCCTGTCAAGCAGAAGAATTAAAAGACGAACTACAAGGGATATTTAATCTCATATGAAGGCTTCTCCCCAACTGTTTTGATAAGACTACGCATTCGACCTTTGCCCCTAAGCCTACATCTTTCGACCTCTTTAGAACTAATTCCTTGCCGCCACTTTTATTGCCTACCCTCAGTACCATTTCCAACGAGAATTTAAAGTCAGGTCTCATGCAGGCTATGGACATCCTACTTACTTACATATACCTTGTGAATCTTTTTAAGTTTTACCTCGAGGCTCATTACGTGTTTCCTCCTCATGTTGTATGTAATCTATATTTTTAGGAATTATAAGTCAATCAACAAAAGGAATGTGTTGTTTAAGTTACCGTTCAAAGCGAGCGCCTGTATTTCATTCACAGCATCTTAAATAAAATTTTCGTGAGAAAATAAAGTTTCCAAAGTTCCTGTTTGATAACCTAAAGGTATAAACTACCATTTGGTGGTGCAATTTGGATGAAAAAAACGAAAGGTATTTATTACTAGATAAGCGATTTTCTATAAAAATGAACTGTAGAAAAATGATCCGAGCAACAGGTGAAACAAATTTATATTTGAATATAACGATTAAATTATCAGGAGAAAAATATTGTTTAAATTAAACGCGTTTATTATTTGGTGTGGGGGCTTTTATATTTGATGATTCTTTGACAACTCCTGCAAATGTAAAGACACTTGTGTGCAATAATCTTGCTCAATTTATCTTGAATAATTTCCCATAGGTCTTGAATTTTTCAGTATTTCTCGCTTTAGACCTCTCTCATAGACTTTTGCGAATATTTTCTATTTGAATCAGCTTCGACCTTTCTGCAGGTCACCTCATAACAGATCTGCAAATCGTTCAGAAGGGGCTTCACCGAATTTGACAGGTGGTAGTGGCAATAACCCTCCATTAAAATTTCAGGTAGGGCTTTGGAGGCTTGCAGAGCAGGCAAAAGCTACTTTTCCAAAAATGTCTTCTACAAATATTCATTAACTGTGCCCTATAAGCGCACAAACTTCCAGTGCTTTGTACTATAATCACACCCCAGAGCATGGCACGTTCTCCTCCAAACTCTACTCTTTTTTATACATAGTGCAATGAACAGAGAAACTTTCGCTTGATCTAAGACGAACGAAATTCTTCTTATACCAGGACAAACTTGTATTTAGTTTAATTAGTTAAAAACTCTAAAAGGTGGAAAACAAATTTTAAAAAAGGGAAAAACTCATTTAATTATTTAATCAGGGAACAAACGTTCAAAACAACGAGAAATTAATTTTTTTAGGATTTTAAACTAGAAAAACATTTAAAATGAGTAGAAAAGCTCATTTAATGATTTGTTTAGGAATTTTCTAGTTTTAAATAAGAAGAAAATATTTTTTAGTGTACAAATTTTTAAGCAAGAAAAATTTATGTTAGGATTTATCTTAAAATCAAATTGTTTAATAATTTATACAAAAGTTTAAAATAAGAAGAAAAACTCATTTTATCATTATTTAGCCAGAAAAAAAATGAGAATCACTAAAACCATCATTTTATTCAGTGATATCCATTAAAATGCACATATCAATATGAATACAATTAAATTTCGAGAGATTGAAGCAATCAATAGAAAATACAAGTGAAGGAAGATAAAGAGATTGCCAGCAAAACACACGTCCGAGAGTGAGTACTTGCTTTCTTTCGAGGAACTTATCTTTTGAGTATTTAAATTCACCTGATTCCAAGTCAAAATATTTGGAAAACACTATGAGAGGTGCCTAATCGAAAAATGGTAAAATGTTAAGAACTATAGTAAATTCTTTAAGATGAATTAAGCAAAATTACTGAACACAGGTGTCAACACTCGGTTCGTTCTTTTTGCCTGAGATCTAAAAGAATCATCAAGTATAAGGGCCCACATATCAAAAACTAAACAAGTTTAATTTTTACAAGTTTTTCACTGCTAATTTAATCGTTATATTACAATAGAAATTTGTGTCCACTGTTGTTAGGATCAGTTTTGTAAACTTCTTTTTTCTAGTAAATTGCTTATCTACTGATATGTTTCTTTTTATTCATCCAAATTGTATAATTTTACCAAATGATCGATATACATATAGGTTATCACATAGCAAGTTTGCAAACCTTTTATTTTTCAAAGTAAATCTTATGGCAGATGTTTTAACAGAAATACAGACACTCTGATCTTTCCAAACAGTAACATAAACAACGCATTCTAAATGTTGATTTTGTTGTCTAATTCAGTATCTCATATTATATGTTTACTATTGTTGACCCTTGGAATATGATGTCTTTAACGTAGTGCATCAGTTTCTTGATTTTCTTACATCTAAACATTTATATTAAATTTTTCAATCATTTCACAACTCCACTTTTTGATCTCCATATGTCAGATTTTCTTATATTTTATCAATAAAATAAACTCAATATTTATTTAAACAAATGTAATAATGTGAAATTTGTGAGCGATTCACATAGTTAGTTCTCAAAATAAGGGACCCTGATTTTATTTGAAGAGTGTGAACTCAAGCAAGGACTTCATCCACGGAAGACGATTCTGTGTGTGTGGTTCGAATATGAAGGCCTCATTCTTTATGAGCTTCTTGCAAAAAATGTGATTGTCAATGCAGAACTCTACGTTCAACAAATGTATCGACTCGCTGAAGCTATTCGCGAACGGCGACCTCATAGACATTATGGAGTCCTTCGGCAACACGACAATGCTCATTCTCACATTGTCAATATGACAAAAGACTCCATACAAACGCTTAATTTAGAAATCTGCCGCATCCTCCATATTCGCCAGACTTGGCTCCATCGGATTTCCATCCGTTCCGACCACTCACCAACAATTTGCGCAACGTTTTGTTCAATACTAATGTGGAACTAAGAACCTGGTTAGATTAATTCTTCGAGTCAAAATCCAGAGGTTTTTATTGTAGAAGCATCGAAAAACTAGTTGAACGTTGTGAAGAAGTCGTAAATAACAACGGAGAATACATTATTGATTAAATTGCATATTGTTATCAATTAAAAATGAAGTTTTCTAAAATTGTCAATGATAATGTATAAATTTGATAAAACCGCAAGAACTTATTCCTCCCCCCTATAATAAATAAGAATAAAAAATATTGCTCCAGAAAGTTAGAGGTACTTTTTGTGAATTTTACGTAAGCTAAAATGACTTCTTGTGGAAGAAGAGTTATTGCCCGACAGGTTGTAAAATATGTACTTTTATTTTTCTAATATCGGGGGATTGAAAATATGTGGATTAAGTATCACAAATATGAGAATTAGCATCAAACAAAATATGAACAATGCGAAGGAGAAAGATCCCTGGTGAACTGGGATCTATATAGTTAAACCTTTTGATTGAATTATTCACTTTCTTTTATTTTTTGCTTTTTGTTTAAACAGTAAACGGTATTCAACCATTAAATTTGTCGTAATCAGTAGTATTGCTGTTAATCTTATTCAATGGATTTTGTACGAGTAGTATGACCCAATAATCTCTTCGAAATCGGGATATACAATGTCGTTAAATAGGTATAAATCGGTGCACTTTAAAGCCATCTCTAGCCCTTCACTGGCAAATTTGGTTCTCCTTGTTTGATTATCAGCTTCTAAGATTAGGTGATTCTGAATGGGTGGGTTTGAGGCAAGGCAAATAATTATCCCCTACTTTTCTCGCATGGATTTTTATTTTCAAATATTTTCTGACTGTGTATGTAAATCTCTCTGATACATTAAGTCGCTGTCATAAAACAGGAGAGTTCTATTTTCCGTGAAGGCTATTGCCATGCAACAAGTTTTATGTGAGGAATGATAAAGCAGTTTGTCCTTTATTGTAGTTCTATATTTCTTTCCTTAATTACTCGAAGATTGATGAATCGGAAGTGTTAACACATATTTCGGAAGACATAAGTTGAGGCGTAGCTTGAGGACGACTTTGGCTTAGTTTATGCTGCAATATTGAGTCATAAAACGACTCCGTCTATGTTGTACTGATAGACCGGTTCAGACTTGTCTTTGAGATTTTACACTCTCTATTAAACTGGTTTATGTTTTATATATCTAAGGCTGTGGCACAGGCATAGATATTTTTTTATTTCTATATGGCCGGCCAATTAAATGAACTGTGCGAAATAAATGTCTTTCATAATGGGGAGTGGCAGGTCTATGGTGAAAATTAAGTACGAAAGTGGACACAAACATTTTCCACTTGGGACACCTGCTCATACCTCGAAATTTGGGCCACCGTCCTGGAGAAAGATGTATGCATCCAATCTATAATCTCACAAAACTTTCTCAAGGATGGAGTTTAATGCAATTCTAAGAATTTTTCATTGCAACCCTCGCTCCAGACTTTTGTTCTTCTCTTATAACTAATTCGACATACATCATTTCCTGCTCAAATTTAGCCAGCTTTGTGGTTATTACAGCGTTTGCCTTAGCTGAGCCTCGCTTACTTTGGAACTTTTGCTGGTAGTAATCGTGTAGATGATGGATATAAAAGAAGACATGGACACCGTTGGGCAAAATATATTCAAACATTTTTCCACAAAACTCGAGCAAAGATATTCGACCGAAATTTCCCTTTATATCTTGCACCCTGCCTACTCTTTGAATAAATGTTTTTCTGGCTTCCGGAAGTAATCGGCTTTAACCGAGGCATTAAGGATGCTCAGGAGTTCTTAATAAGTATTGGGTGGAGTATTCAATTTCCCCTGTTTCGCTGAAGCTTTAATAATTTAGAGAGATTTTCTAAATTTTACAATTAAAAATTCTACCGCATTGAAGATTTAACAGCAAACCTTGCAAAGCAAAATTGAGATGTACCTCGAGTAAAACTCCTCGTTTGGATGAGTATTTAAAAGAAAAAGTAAATTCATTTTTTGAAAGAAATAATATAAGAATCCCTACCTGTACATAAACGTCCAATTAAATTATATATATTAGAGGAGCTATAATACATATACTTAATTTAAAATAGTATAAACCAAGATATAGTCTACCTTAAATAGGGAAAGGTGCATGTACAAATGATTTATGTTTTGCGACAGAAATTTCAACATAGATGGTACATTAATTGTGTATGTAGATTAATGACTATAATGAAGATTCATAATCTGTAGTAAGGGTTCTATTATAATAATAGCAGGAAATGACATCTATAATTAGGTTGTTTAAGGCATATATCATTAACATATTCCCCTGAGGCTCTTGCAACGACAATATTCTTCAAAGTAAAAATGTCATACAGAAACAGGAGTGTGTATTTTGTGTCTGTGGGATGTTAAAGCGTAGGGAATAATTAACCTTTTCTTTTTGCTCTTTTTAATTTAATGGCATTACCATGCACATAATAAGGCTGATATTTTAAATCTACAAAATCCAAATTCCTTGTAGACAGCAAAAAAACATTAATTACTCGTTCTTATGTTAAGCATTTGGTAATATGAATGAAAAGTTCACAACTAAAATCAAAACCTCCGCAATTAATAATTAAACTTCAAAAATGTCAAGCCAAGTGGACCCTACTAAAAATGACTTGACAATTTTTGTAAAGAGATTTATATTCCAAAAATAAAATGAAACATTTCAAGCGTTGAGGGTCCTGTCAGGAAAAGTGCCGAAAATTATTTCTATTTCTTTGACGTCAATATATTTGAGCGAACTGAGATTATATTCTGTCAACGCATATTGTCTCTCTCTATGGCTGACCTTAGCGATTAAGGAATTTTTTTAAAAAAATGCAGGTGCATACGGAGATCTGCCCTGGATGACGAATTTGACCGCTTCAGTACAGTTAAGTTCCATGTAAAAAAGTATAAATGGAGGCGAGGCCACCCATATTATTAAAAAAAAGATTTTCTCTACCATGGATTTTTCTTGTATAAGACTATTGAAACTACACCAATCAGAATTTTAAAGGGTGAGGTGGAGAGAGTTAAGGTGTGCCGAAGGGATAGACAAATCAGAGGAGACTACTTAAGGTCCTAGAGACGAAGAGCAAATGTAATTTTTCTCATCCTTATGTATTTCCTACGGGATAGTACGCGTTTGAGACAAGATTTTAAAGCCATTCCCCAAAGAACGAAGCTTAGAAAGAAAAAAGCATTAAATCTAAAAGTCTCCTACTTTTTCAAAACTCTCTGCTTTTATCATCAACCAAGATTCCATCCAAAACGCTCTCCCTCGTCCAAGGAACCGAAGCGGGTGCGTGTGCCGGACCATACTTCTCGACATGCCCTAGAAAATTCTCTTATTATAGGGATTTTGTACTATTATACGGGCATGAGAAGAGTCATTGCTACACGACTGATTCATTGTAAACTCCATACAATTCGCATTGTAAATTCATGATCAATTTTTATAAACTATATTTTTTCATATAATATAAATAGAATTATTCAAATGTTATATGTTGTTTTAGTGTGTTTTTATCATAATTTGAAGGTAAAATATTAAAAAGAAAATGGAGCTCAAACCTATTTTGTTAATAAATACAGTTTAGTGATGCGCACAGTCAAAATTTGTAAAGTATCCCTTGTTATTGACGATTGCGTCAATTGTTTTGGTATGCTGGACAGCAAATTCGCGAAGATAGCTGATTATCACCCACATATTTTCTCTTGGGTTAAAACTGGCAAATTTCCTGGACAAGCTCTCAAAGTTTCTATGTTCTATCCAGCCCTAGAACTTTGTGTTTGTTTTACTTTGTGTCAAAGTGTGCCATCATGATGTAAAATACAGTGATCATCCCCAAATTGGTCCTGATCTGTAGGAAAAACGTGCTGATGAAGGAAGTTTTGGAACCATTTTCAGTTTATGGCAATGGTCTTCGGCACAATTGTTAGTACTTTTAGATAAGGAGCACTTTCAGACATGGAGAGTGTCCAACACTTTCATAGTGGACATGAAACAGGACTAGTGAAATCGTTCCTCTTTTCTCCTCTTAACTAGAGATATTGTACAAGCTCCAAACAAGCGTAAAAAAGTTTCATCAGAGAATATAAATTCTCCCCGTATTCAACAGTCTATTCTTTATATTTTTTACAAAAATTGAGCCTATCCGTAAGTGTTTTTTGTGAGATGAGTTTTCATTTCAGTCCTATCCGAGTTGAGGTCTAGGTCGAAAAGTCTCCGCCTCACAGTGTATGCTGAAGCGTTTGCAACCGCATCTTCCCAATTGTAATCAAGCCTGGAATTGGAAACAACCAGATCATTGAGTTGGCACATTAATAGGAGGTGATTTCCCTTTCATTTGATGCTCATGCGCGTGTTCACATATCTTGTCACGTATCATAATTTAGATAAAAATAAACAAACTCGTTACCGCTAAAGGATAAATTATTAAGTTCATAGGAAAGGATTTGATGAACTAAATTTTCTACCTACTTGACTCATTATCATCAGTGTATCTAGGAGCACAAAAGGAAGCTAGTGGAGCAGTTGGTTGTGCAATTTCGCTCACGACTAATATTCTTTATTTACAAGGTCAGGTTAGAATTCTTCTTGTTGCCTCAAGTCAGGGGACTTAAATCTTTTGCAGATGAAAAGCTACTTGGAGGCTGATGGGAAAGTTTGCACTTGGCGTGGAGCGAGGGTGGCTGCGAGAGTTGTGTGAATGACAACTTATGAACCTTTCTCGTTTGCAGAAGGATAAGTAGTCATCGAATACGGCCTGAGGTTGCCAGGTGTCACCTTCAATGGGTTGCCATCGGTCGCTGGATGCGTCAGCAGTCTTATATGGTGAACAAAACCACATCAATTTGCGAACTTATAAGCTCTTTTGCCGACCTACATTTTTTCACCCATCCTACCCACATTTCACACTTCCTCTAACTTCAGCTTCCACTAAGAGTCTCGTTTCCCAAACTTTCTGTTTCTGATACCATTTTCGGTTTAAGTTTAAAAACTTAAAAACTATATATGAGATAATATACGAAATAAAGATTCTACTTATATCAAAGAAAAGCACAAATCAAAATTTGTGATTGGATGAAAGTTGAAGCGATGTATTTTTGCCTTAATTTTGAATATTTATATTTATTTGCGTCACAATATGAATGTCAATAACTTTTTACCTAACATATTAAAACCTATTACATCCCAACGCGCAGTTTAACTGTGTATTTAATTCACCTCATCTTGCCTATTATTTGGTAAGCATTAAATCACTTAAATATGATATCTATTTAAGCAGTTTTGAAGTGGAATATTATTTCCACTGCTGACGTGGTTGCAACTTACATTTACTCTAAATTATTAAACAAAGAAACCTCTCTCTTGGTCACCATGCTTTTATAGAAACCATGAACTAACCTCTAAACTAACGTAAACATTTCCATGTTCATTCCCCAACAATTCCGCTTCATAAAAAGTGGCCTGTAATAACATTTAGAAAATTCGTAAGTTGATACCATCTTTCGTATTTCCTCTTTGTACTAATGAAATAATTAGCAAAGCTATGCTTTGCGATTATTCGATATATTTTGTATTATCTTCCCACCTTTCATCCTTTCTTTGCTATTGATCGAAGCAGCCTAGAAAAAATGACGGTCAAAACCATTCAAAATAATATAATTGTTTCCCATTTGACTTAGGGAAATATTCACCACTCCTATTCCTCTCTCGATATACATGGAATAAATTCTTATTACAACCGTGTGCTAAAGTACCGCGCATTAACATGTGTAAATTCTAAATGACAAGGACGAGAATAGGATTGAAATGTTGAAATAATGATTAGGGTTTTTTGGACCTGCCTTATTAGAGTGGTTGGGGACAGCAAGTTAGAATACGATCCATTAATATTTAAGGCATTCGTAAGAATGATATTGAATGGGTGAGTAATCTACCACATTAAGTTTGTCTATATCACGCATGGACATGATGAAATCTAGTTGCCTTCATCGACGAACAGAAAACATCTATTTGTGGCATTCTTACAACAGCAACACAAAAGAAAAATAGCTTAGGATTATGCAAAAGAACAACCCGTAAGAACTCCTTACGTTATTGGAGACCACGTGCGGTTGTATCCCGTCATGGAAAACGTCACTTCTTGTTCGTGAACATTCGAGAAGTTTTGACTTCTGAGGGTATTATGGAAATATGCCCCAATCCTGTGAAATTATCCCGAGCCCTCGCCTCCCCCAGAAATGAGGTGAAAAAGAGCAGCTGTGTTTCGCGCCTTGCTGTAAAATGATGAATCTACTCCGCTTCCTGATTAAAATGTCTGGAGATTGTGACTCCTTTCTCCAAATTCCCTCTTCCCCTTGAGAATCGCCCATCAAAAGACACGGTTAGACCGGAGATCGGGGAGTCCCGCACGCACCCCCAGGTAGTCCTCATCGTCTTGAGTCGAAGGCCCATGAGCGTTTATCAGACAGCAAGACTTTCGCCGTCGTGATTCTACCTTAGTCAATTGGTAGCTTATCTAATCGGCCTGCCTTTTAATTTGCGCAACAGTCTCCCTTCGGTTAATTGAACCGAAGAAAATCTCCATCGATTACCTCTGAGGAAAAGAAGTTTCCTCTTCCAGTGGAAATACAAGAAATATATATTTCACGTCAACGTCATCTTTGAAGATTGGCTATCTTTATCGGAAGGTTGGTTGGGATAGTGCCCCACTTGCCTCATCAGATCGATCCCGACTCGTCTCATCTCCTCACGCAATGGGTAGTGGAATGTCTGGATGGAATAACTACATGTTTTTCATAGATCAAAGAATGATGAAGTGAAGAAAGTTTGCAGGGGACAAAAAATGATGTAGTAAAATCTTTTGCGGAAGATAAAGCTATTAGTCAAATGTAGTCCAGTTTTTATCTCCAAAATTATATATGTATTTGCATACATTTTCACCTACCCTAAACTCACCAAAGTTGAACCAACCAATTTTAAAGAGTTAAGGAGAGGTACCTGATGTTTTGCTCTAAAAGATAAGAGAAAAATAGATTCGTATCAATTATTTGCTAATAAAAAGTATAATGTTTCTTAGCTAATATGAATCAAAATTTCAACATTTTCTTTTATTTAAAAGATGGATAAACCCCATAATTTTTTATATCGGCTGTATAATTTCTTTTAAGGAAATTTACATATGAGAGAGAAAGGTAAAATAGCGAGGTTAAAAGAAACCACAAGTGCTACAAAGTTCTTATTTACTGAAGTTTAGCTCCACTGGTTCTTCCTTAGATTAACAAGAAACAAAGAGCAGAAATGAGTAAAAGAAGAATTGTGAATAGAAAGTAATGTTAAGGGATCTCTGTGCAAACCACAGAGATCAAGCAGTTTTAGTAAAGTAACGGAAATAACTTAAGTTGAAAAGCGGTGCCTAGACACTGATGGGCTTGGTGACAGCAACGTTGTGTTAGACTAGGCGGCGGGTAGTAGCGGGCTGGAATATGAGGATTGGGGGCAGTAAAGCACGTGATACTTATTATAAAGCTAATTCATGTATAGATATGTGTTGGTTTGGGGTTTTCTAGAGCTTCTGGCTATCTTAACTGTAGTGACGCGTGTTGTTTAACATGT
Source organism: Ceratothoa steindachneri (assembly GCA_963969495.1). Classification (NCBI taxonomy): domain Eukaryota; kingdom Metazoa; phylum Arthropoda; class Malacostraca; order Isopoda; family Cymothoidae; genus Ceratothoa; species Ceratothoa steindachneri. The sequence goes on from OZ018326.1 coordinate 33,824,138, forward strand.
ATTTAGGTGTATGTTTTATCTTTCTTGAGTTTCCCCTAGCTCATGTGTTAGACGGGTATTGGTGAATATGTTGAGTAGTGAGCTTGTTGTTTTCCTGTTTGTGTAGACATGAGTGTAAAAGAGGAGAGAGACATGAATGTTTCAGTGCAGAGTTCTAACTGCGCTGTGCTTTCCTCTTCCAAGTTTGACTAGTTGCTATCAATGTAATTAGATCGTATGGAAGGAGTGGACGAGCTATGAATTGTATAACTGTAATTTTAGTTTTTTGACTGGCAGTGTAGAATCTACGTAGCAACTTGTCTGTGTTTTAGCGCGTATTTGTATAAGGTTTGTATTTGTCTTCTGGGTGCTGGTGATTAAAGCTCTAGTGTTTGCGTATATATTTGAATGTTATGCATGTAGTGATCATGCGCGCATTAGCCTGCGGTCTGTCTTCAGAGGATTAGTGGCAATGAGAAACTTGTCCTAATATTTTGTCTTCTCTTTCTCTATCGTTTGTGTATGGCACATGATCCTGCCAGGGACCTGACCAATGACGTGAATAGTCTCGTCGTTAGTGTAGGACAGTGAGTGCGTGTGCGTAACGGTTTCGGGTGGAGATGGGGTGTCATTGCTGTATATAATGAATAGTGTAGGTGCCATTATACTGCGGTGGGGTAGATTTCCACCTAGTGTGAATGGACGCGATGGTGTGTTATTATATTTTATGTGATACGTCCAGTCAGGAAGTTAGTGTGAGAGAACTCTTCTGGTGCAGAAAGGAAGTTCCTTGTTGTTGGCGAGTATCTCCTGAGGTTCTTCAGGCCACACATTCTCTATGGCATTCTACACGCCCTTAAATAGAAGGGCGCCTCCAGAAATGATATAGGCAGAGGGAAAACCAGTCGCTCTCTTCCAGACACTTCCGGTGACGGCTGTTAAACCTGTAGTCAAGTATTCAGCCTTATTGTCTCTAATAGTGAAATAGACATATAGTTGTTAACAAGTTTTTGGGGTGTTGTGTTTTTATCTAGTATTATGTTGTGCGATGTTTTAAAAAGTTGTGTAAAATGTTTTGAGGTGAGTGAGGCGTTAAATAGGTGTGTTAGTGTGAAAAAATATTTTCTTTAGGTAAATATTATTATGGATGGGAGGCCGGAAGGCCAAAGGACGCGTCTTAGTGTACTTCGCTGTAGTTCAAGGTTTGGCCGATGGTGAATGAGGTGATTAATGTATTAGATTTATGGAGTGTCTCCATTCGTATCAGTAGGGCGGGCCAAAGCTCGCCAGCGTAGAGTGAACGCAATTCTCTAACTCGCTGGATTTTCTTTTGTGCAGAAACCAGTTTGGGTGCTTTGTGAGTATGCATCATTTTTCAGTGGGACATGAATGTGTCAAGGATGTCATTATTATCAGTGAGTGTGCGGTTATTGCATGCTAGGGTTAGTGTTATTGGTGAGTCCGTGCCTAACATTCTCTTACCCGCCGCCGGAAGAAAGAAGTGTAAATGCAGAGTGTCATCTTCGATGCCGGTCACTTCGTGCCACTGCCATTTACAATCCGGTCCACGCATTTGATCCGTGTACGTTAGTGTGTGATGTTGAGTTGTCTTGGGATGTTTAATAATGTTTGGATTTGGTAAGCCCGGAGGAAACTGTCCTCTACTGGTTCTTTTCTTATTCTCGGGGACTTCAATATTCCTAGCCACAATGGGACTTTTCGCGCATTAATTGACATCATCGACCTCTTTACTCTTACACAACATGTCTCATCCCCAACACATATACATGGTAATACCCTTGAATTAGTCATCTCGAACCTCCATATATCTAATCTAACAGTAACTGACCTTTCTAATACGATTTCCGACCACTTATTGGTCAATTTTAAATACTATATTTTCGACCACCTACCTACTCGCTCATCCCGAGATCGATCCTACTCCTTTTCGGCGACTATCGTTAATTGATGCTTCTTCTCTCTTTAACGATTTTGTTTCTGCCCTACCTCCTATTGATACTACTGCTTCACCTGACCAAACCTTAAGTTCACTGAACCAATCATTACTCACCTGCCTTGACGTGCACGCACTAGACATCACTCCTTCTTCATACCGCCATCACCGCGCCACTTAGTTCACTATGGAACTCATTCGTTCAAGGAGGTCTGTACATGCCCATGGACGTGCTCATCATAAAGCTCGCTCCCGTATGCAGGACATGTCCTCCCTCTGACTTGCCGATCCCTTGCTACTTCTAAATATTCTTCCAAATTAAAATCAGCACGTGAGTCCCATTAACGCAAACTTTTGTCTGAAAGCAAGAATGACCCTTGGACTATCTTTTATCCCCTCTTTCGTCTTTCCTCGCCTAGCTCAATTTCCACCACCTCTCCTCCCATCAACCCCTATACTCTTTCTAAATTTTTCTCTAATAGAATTATTAACCTTCGCGCCATACTACCCCATTCGTCTGAACAAGCCCATACTGTTTTCCCAAAACCATAATCCATTGCCGCTTAACGTCCTCACTCGGGCGTCCTCCGAGGAAGTAACTACCCTAATCTCACGCTCTAACAAACCTGGATCTTCTAAGGACGTCTTTTCAGCCAAACTGCTCTAACAAATTCGCCCTGCTATCCTCCCACTGATTCTTAATGTCGTTAACTCTTCTCTTGCCACAGGGGTGGTTCCCTCTTCCTTTAAACATGCCTCAATTCGTCTTATCCTTAAAAACACACACCTTAACCTCTCTGAGCCATCTAGCTAACGCATTGTCTCACAGCTTCGAGTCCTCTCTAAGATCCTAGTGAGAGTGTTTTTCTCTCGCCTTAATGACCATATTATTAAATGCAATATCGATGAAACGTACCAATCGGGGTTCAAAGCGAACCCCTTTGCCGAAACCGCTCTTCTTATTGTTTAAGATGGTTTACGTAGAGCTTTTTGCTAGGGGTTGTAGGTCCATTCTAGTCCAACTAGACCTCTCCTCTGCTTTCAAAACCATCGACCTCACTGTTTTCCTTGATCGTCTTCAAACTTTCCTTGGTCTCTCGGGCACTGCACTTGCTTGGTTCCGCTCATACCCCTCCTCCCGCACTCAGTCGATCGCGCTCGATAACTTCTCCTCCAAACCCGCACCCATTCATTTTGGGATGCCTCAGGGCTCAGTCCTTGCTCCCTTACTCTTTGGCTCTCTTCTTCGCGATTTGGGCCTGTCCTTTCCCCTCCATGCTGATGACACTCAGTTATAACTTTCCTTATCCCCTGTGTCCTTCGCTCAATTAATTACTAAGCTCCTTTCAGCCTACACCTCCATAAACGAATGTCTGTCTGTCAACTTTCTCAAACTTAACCACGATAAAACTGATGTTCTCCTTGTTGGTACCGCTTTGATGGTGGAAAAATCTAAAGCTCTCTTGCCTTCCCTTAACCTTAGCGAAACTAATGTCGCGTTCTTTGATTTCGTTAGTAATCTTGATGTTATTTTCGACGAGAAACTCTCGTTTAAAACGCACATCCATCGTATCTGTAAGGCTTCTCTTTCGCCCCTCCCGGTTCTCTCCTTCGATCCCTCTGTTACAGGAGCTACACTGGTTATCTATACGCTTCCGTAACCACTATAAAATTCATCTTATCACCTACAATGCCCTAAACCTCTAGGCTCTACTTTATCTCTCTTCTTCCCTCTCCCGTCGTCAAACTCCTCGGGCACTCCGGTCTAACCTCACTCCCATCCTGAACACTCCTCGTTCTGTCCTCTGCTCTGTTAGTGACCGTTCCTTTACAGTTTCTGTTCCTAGACTCTGGAATGTTTTTCCTGCCAAAGTCCGATTCTCTCCTTCCCTTGCTATTTTTAAACTTCTCCTAAAGAATCATCCATTCAGAATTTCCTTCTCTGCCCTGTAAACTTTCTCTACTCTCGATACACAACCTGCGCTCTGTGAAGGCTAATATCTCTGAAGTGCGCATTATAAATACTTATTATTATTATTATTATTGGTGTATGTTTTGTAATTGTAGAGGGGACGTGAAAGGGGGGTGGGGCGATGCCAGTTAGGATAGGTGTAGTGGAGGCTTGTAAAGATATTTTGGTCTCCAATGTTTCAGTTGGCTTCCACAATTTTCTTCATGAAGTACCTACACTTTTGCTTACAGAGAGTGAGTACCATCGCGGTTGACACAACAAATGATACTACCTGTGCATTTGTTGTATAGTAACCTTTGGAGCAGAAAACTTCGGCTTTGCATGAGTTTGTAACACCGCAGGCACTAGTGTGAAATAGATTTTTTTGTATTTCTAGTTATTATGCGTGTTTCAGTGTGCCGATGACCTAAATGCCCTGGTTCAGCAGCGTGTTAGGATGTCCCTCCTCAAAAGAAGGGAATAACCTCACAATCTTTGGTGTAACCTGTTATGACCTCAATATACTTGAGTATCCTGTCTGCCGTGCAAATTCTGAATTTCGTGAGGAGTTCTCGAGTCATAAATTCCAGTCAGATAGAGCTGGTTGGGTAAAATACTCGCTCCGCGGGTTGTAAATCAGTTAAAATCCAGGATACCTCTTGCCTTCGAGTTACGCAGTGGGATATACCACAAACCTTTTTCCACGAAGCCTGTAATTATCTCTTTCAAAAGAAAGGATTAGTTGCAATGAGGCTATGTGTGGAGTGTTCGTTTACTGGGCTAATTAAGGATAAGGTATGGAAGGGAAGAGTGAAGCTATAATTTTAAACAAAAGCATTCTGGGCTCCGACCTCTGGTTCCGAACAGATCTAGAGATATATTCTTTACAAATTTCCTTTTAACTTGCCTCTAGAAGAGGAGGTGAGGGGCAGAGCAATATTAAAACAGTAAGAGTGAGCCGAGTAATATGATATCAAACTAAGAGACCAACCGGCTTATGCGCGCTAAGGACTATAATTTACTCAATCTTAACATCTAAAATCGTCACATCTTGGTCATATTTCAATAATTACAGACCAGTGTTTGGGGCAGTCCATGTCCAGGACGTTGTTCCTCTACATATTTTCACGGTAAACGAGATAAAGGAAAGTAAGAAAGTAATCGATCTGTCACCTTCCGACTTAGGGTTTAGAAGCTAGAGTTAGTATTCAAGCATTTTTGGTTGGATGCACGTCCGACCACTTTTGTTTCACTCAAGGTAATGCAGAGGTCAGCATCAGGATGTTATTCGATGAGACCGTTGCTAACTTGCTCTGCCCAGATATTCTGCCTATGCTTTCTTAGTCAAATGCCCATGCCCCTGTGTCTCGCCAAAGTAAGCCAGGATGCATTCACCATAGAGTACACTCTATACTACAAGGTCTCTTTTGATAAACTTCGGTGGTTTGTAGCGGCGCATGTCTCTAACTTTAAAGCTGGCTTGAAAAGCGAGTTCCGACTATGGTGCTAGCCTTGTTTCTAACTGCGAGTGAGAAAGGACTAGTATGGGCGGAGGTAAGCTTTGTGCTTTGTCTAACTTCCTATTTTGCTTTCTCTAATCCTTCCCTCACATTTGTTGTCTAATACACCCATCAATATATATATATATATATATATATATATATATATATATATATATATATATATATATATATATATATATATATATATATACATACATATATATATAAATATATATATATATATATATATATATATATATATATATATAAATATACAGAGAGAGAGAGACGAGGGGAGGAAACGAATTGGAGGAGGAAAGAGAGAAACATACACGACTACACACTTTCGGGCGATGAAAACCAAGATATATTTAAAAATACATTATATTACTCTTAAGGCTTTTGTGATTCTTTTATTAAATAATAATTAGACAAGTTCCCTTTCACGAATGCTCAATTTCGTAAAAGTGCTGCAATATATTAAATTTCATCGATAATATTCAGAAAAGTAATAGCCGAAGTGTTATACTTTTTTCTCTTATTAAAATTAGTCCCGCCAAAATTATACTTAATAGCCTTTCGGTGGAATTGAAATGTGCGTGTAATCGAGGACTTTGGGGCAGTTTGCAGGAATTATTTTGTGTCCATGAATTTTACAAAGAGTTAAATTAGACATTTCACCAATTGCCAAACTTACGATGTCTTTCGCTCTCTCTAAACACACACTACACACACACACACACATATATATATATATATATATATATATATATATATATATATATATATATATATATATATATATATACATTGTTCCAGGGATATTTGAGGAAATTTCGTTTTCAGTTTATTACACATTCAAATTAAATAAACTATTTTTTAAATAGAAAACCTTTTTAAAATAACACAATAACTCAAGTAATGAAAAGATATGCTGTCATCTTTGCTATACATGCAACGCATAGTTTTAAACCATTCTTTGTTTTTTCTCTAAGAAAAAAACTTTATTCAGGATAAAAACGCTGAGGGAAGAAGTGGTTATGTGCAGAACCGTTGGAAGTTCCTAGAGTGGTGGTCACCCTATTTCGAGCAACTGTGATGGTTTTAGATTTGTGAGCAGTGAAAGTCATATCAGGATACTACAATATTTTTGTAACCGAGTCGTAAAATTAATCATGTTCGATACATTGAGGTACTGGTAACTCTCAAGCCTTGGATAGATGAAGTACGCAATGGGAGGCCATACGTGTTTCAGCAAAACTCGGCACCTTCTCTTAAATCGCTGATAAACAGAGTAGTGGTTGTCAGACAATATTTATGTTCCTAGAACTCTTAATATCTGGCCTACAAACTCGCCAGATTTGAATCCTATGGACAACCACTACGTGTAGAGTATTGTTGAAAGGAAAACTACTTCACATCTTCATAATACCATAGCTTCACGGAAGGCCGCAAATGGCAAGGTGATATGAGAAATATCTAAGTATTTCAGCAGTTTCAGGGCCCCATGGAAGCAGCTAACAAAGTTGAAGGCGCTTTAATAGAATAATTTAATTATAAATCATTATAAGGACTATTTGCCCAAATGTTCATTCAAATATATTTATTTTTGCTGAAATATAGTTGTTTACTTAACATAGCAAAAACGTCTTCAAATACCCGTCCCACCCTATATATATATATATATATATATATATATATATATATATATATATATATATATATACATATATATATATATATATATATATATATATATATATATATATATATATATATATATATATATATATATATATATATATATATATATATATCAAGAATTACAATAACGTTCAAGTATCAGGTATATCTCGGATAAAACCACAACCCGTTAATAAATTTAGCCTTATTCCGATCTGCCTCTAAAAAATAATTTGCCACACCAGACCACTGGTTAAATTTGGATTTCTCTGTTGAACAATTCCTTATGGCGCGGCATATGTGAGCGCTCAAAACCAATTTCTTTTAATTTTAGGTCCATTAACTTTTGACATTCAGGCATCCTTTCAGATTGATCTTCCTTTGGTTATCCACGTGAAAGAAAGGTATACTTCATTTCACACTAACTTCTTACGTAAATGTAATTACTAACTTCCTTCAGTTAGATTAGTTATGTTCGTGTTGTGGTAATAGGAAAATATTGTTAAAGTATACCGTATATATCTTCAGGGGGTAAAGTAATTTTGTGAAAACAATTTTTTCGAGGATGCCCAAGTAAATATGTAAATGTCGAGCCGTGTGGAAACCTATAGCTACACTTTACAACTGACTGTTTAGTTTTGCTTCTGAGCTTCAAAATGGCACCTCAGTCGTGAAATTTTCAAAAGAGCTGTTAACTAATTAGAAATTTAGAAAAATAAAAGACTTTTAACCGAATAAACTTAAATAGGGGAACCAAACTAATATGCGAGAACAAACGCATACCGAGCAAATCCATCTGACTACTTATAGGAGAATTCACTTCTGGATAATATATATATATATATATATATATATATATATATATATATATATATATATATATATATATCAATGTATCAAATCATCAAAGAAACCAATCCCTTCGACCAATCATATACAAAGTTAAAATATCTCATCAAATTACTCCATAAAATCCACTGATGTGTTTATAAAGTCAATTCACCCTCCTTGGATGCAGAAAAACTCATCACCAACGTTCCGGTCGACAAAACAATCGACATAATCATAAAATACTTTTATGAAATTACTAACAAACCACTTTCAAAAATATAACCTCGTAACTTGCAAGACCGTTTGAAAATTGGCACGACAGAAGATCCATTGAGAAGCCTAATTCCAAAGCTTAACAGACAGATTAATGGTTAAGCTATTGGTTCTGTCTCAGCCCAACATTTGCAAATTTGTACACGGGAGACGTTGACAAAAATTGTTGTCTCTAAATTACCCTAGCCTCCTAACCTACATATAATATACGCGATAAATTGACGATATTTTCATAACCATCAACAACGAAAGAAACCAAGGAATCAAGCTCTATTCCTAAATTCACTTACAAACTAAATGTGAACGATGGCATACCTTCCTTTGATGTGGATATCTAAAGAAACAATAATGCGAAATACATCACCAGTGTCTACTGAAAAGAGACCGACCTCGGCAGATGCATAAATACCAAAGGTGAATGCAGCCCAAATTACAAAAATCGGTTATGAGCTCTGACATCTCTTACCCAGAGACATAAGGAAATAATTTATTTAATATCAGACCACTTATGCTACGAAATAAGAAGAATATATATTGTTTAATTAACAATGGATATTCACCAAAGGACATTGACAACATACAAAAGAAAAATATTCTTGAATCTTACTTTAAGTTGAAGGGCATAGAGACTCATATAGAACCGACCAAATGGTACTCAGTAAAATTGGCGAGAACAACATAACTCAAAACACAGACAAAAATTTTGAATTTAAAATCAACTAGAAGCCCCCAAAACTAGTACCTTATTAATTAAGAACAACACCAAGGCCAAGCAATCTAGGTCGAACTCATCCAATAGGGTAGAAAAAATAGGCCCTATGAGAACCGTAACCCTCAGCTCCAAATAGTTCTACATTTGCATGACCTAAACAACTATCAGCCGAAGACCTACAATGCATCTGCAAAAATCTGCTTTTAAACTCAACTACGAATGAGAATACTGCCAATAAATAACAGGAAAATTACCTGTTGGCATATTAATATCCTCCGTAGAAACTCAGATACCCTTCCCATTTGACCTATTAATAAACTGAACACTACCCCACCCTCTCGCTTATATAAGAAAACCGAAATATTCACCCCAGAAAACCAATAAAGGCCAACGAAATGATTCATAGTAGCCAATGGCTCACCATTTCCGCTCAAAATTCTAAAACATAGAAGAAATAATGAGCGATTGTTTGACGAAAAACGTGACAGCATCCAAAATAAGATCCAGCTCTCAAAGAGCTAAATATATCTTAAGATGGAATAAAGAAAGAACAGGACAAGATTTTACGGTATTACAAATACGCAACTAAGTTAATCTCACCAGACAAGAGTCCTGAACAAAAAGAATAAAATGAACAACCGATGAATACCAAATAAGCAACTAAGTGAATAAAATACTACAGTGAACAAAGTTTTAAAATATAGTGAACTGCGCCAAGGGTAAAACCAGAGTGAACATAACACGAAGAAATAAATTTGATACACACTCACTACTACATCGCTAACTATAAACAAATGAACACGAACTAAAACTCGGGTAAAGCTCGAAAACATATTAACATAAGGGAATGAATACTATAAAATGCACATGAGTGCAACATTGAATAAATGAAAACATATTTTACGGACCACCCGGAAAATTTGCGGTGAAAGATGGATGGATAAAATCAAATGGAAAGATTAATGAAAATGAAGGCCACTTAGTTCGGATTTCACGTTAATAAGTAGGTCGTAATAATAGTAAATTGCATTATTTGTCTTCTATCCACTTTATATAGGAGTAAAGTAAACTGAGATCAAATTCTTATCTCTTACTGGTTTTTATGTTCACCCATTTCCTTCTTCTTTTTTCCCTCTACGGAGCCTGCTATTCTTTTTATCTTTGGCCAAACCAAACATGGTCATACCTGAGAGAATCATGCATCATGGATCAGAGAGGAGGGCCTTGGGGAGTCTTTTTGAATCCTACCAAACCAGCAGCAACGCAACGCAGACCCAGGTTGACCATCAGGCAGCTGGCAAAGGAGGCAAAGAGGCTACGAAGATGTTCGCTACGTCAGGCTTAATCAACTATTATACTCTATTTGAAGATGCCTTAGGGCAGGCGAAAGATTACAGGCAAAAAGACTAATGTTTATCTAAATAAAATAAATTTACTCCAATTAATTTTTCATTTTTTACCCATAATTAGATTTGCAAAATTGCATAGGTAAAATTGAGAAGAATAAATTTAGGTTTGTCAAAGCTAAAATTAACCTGGCCTTCATCAAATCATGCGTGTATATATATATATATATATATATATATATATATATATATATATATATATATATATATATATATATATATATATATATATATATATATATATATATATATATATATATATATATATATATATATATATATATATATATATATATATATATATATATATATATATATATATATATATATATATATATATATACGAGGGGCGGTCAATAAGTTTGGCGAATCGGTAGGGCAAAACAGAGGAAGGGGGATGGCTGATTGTGGAGACATTAGGACAAGTTATGACAAGTCAGGAACTGCAGCCGCACGCTCCTGCCTCGTCTATTTAATAAGCAGTTGCTGATCGCAGATCGTCAGTCACAAATTTTTCAACAATGGAGAAGGTTGAGCACCACACACTGATCAAATATTTGACCAAGGAAGGCGGGAATGCAAAAGAGATCCATGAACGCATGGTTGCAGTGTGCACCGACACCTCCCCTTGCTATGCAACCATTGCTCGCTGGAATAGGGAGTTCCGCCATGGTCGTGAGTCCCTTGAAGATGACCTCCGCCCAGGACGCCCGTCAGACGTGACCAACGAGGACAATGTGGCCCGTGTGGAGAGGATGATCCTCGAAAATCGACGGGTGAAGGTCGAAGAATTCGATCGAGAATTTGGAATATCACATGGAAGTATTATCAACATCATCCTTGACAATTTGGCCATGACTATGGTCTCTGCCCGTTGGGTCCCTAGAAACCTCACGACCCATGATCGACTTTAACGTCGTCAAAGTCTACAAGACTAGAGTTGCACAAGCTGCCCTGCGCGAGTGCGGATTCGAGAAGCTTAACCATCCGTCCTACAGTCCAGATCTGGCCTCTAGCGACTACTTTTTATTCCGCCAGCTCAAGGCTGCACTGCGTGGACACCGGTTTGGAGACGATGGAGATGTCCAGCTCGCCGTCCAGGAGGGGATTGAACAGCAGTCTGGGGATTTCTGGTAGTCGGGAATTCGAATCCTCAGGGACAAGTGGCGCAAAGTCATTGAAGTCGAGGGTAGTTATATTGAAAAATAATAAAACACTTTTCCTCGTATCTCGTTTCCTTATATCCAAATGGAAAAACTTAAAGACCGCCCCTCGTATATATCAAATATTAGGTTGATTAATTTTACCTTAACTAATTTAACTTTACTCTTTTCTGTTAAATTGATATAATTCTTACTTAAATTTTGTATTGGTCTTATTTCTATTTAATGAAAATGTATATAACAATATATTTGTTTCTTTGGCCGTGAGCTTTCGCATTTCCTAAGAGCTCTGAATATGAAACTTATTGTTCTTCTTTACTAGGTACTATGACCACCAAGCTCCAAACTGAACGATGACTGATGTTCCAAATTAGGATAATATAAGTGGTGAAAAGAAAATGAACTAGGAAATTTATATGTAGGATTATTGTGTAAAGAGATGTTTAAGTTTAAATTGACGGCCATCAATAATATTGAGCCGTGTTGCCTGGCAAAGTAATTTTGCTTTTGATTATATTACTTATAATCTGTTATATTTTAATATAATTTTGTTTTTGCAGTGAAAACTTGTTAACATTGTTTTCACATTTGTGCATTTCTTCAATACCTAAGTATTCTTTTGTATTTTTGTCATTAGCTGCTTTTGCAGTAGGTTATATTTGTCGCTTTTTTTTCTTGAATTTTTCCTCTACAACATTTACATCGTTGTTTCTATCTTAGTTCGCTATTTTCTTGATCGGTCAGTGTGATGATGCTTAGGATACATTATGGAGCGTTTCCCTTATTTTTCTCCAGATATTTGTGTCACATTCTTGGATTACATGGTTGATCGGTTTGAGTAAATTTCTTTGGTAAAGTTTCAGGTAGGTAATTCTTTTGGTTCTTGCTGTGCTTGTAAAGAATAAACTCGCTTACATATGAATTCTTTGGATCTGGAGAGTTTTGGTAGGCAGTTGGGTAAGAATTATTAGGTAAGTTAATTGTGGTCGTATGAAAGTGAGCTATAATTTCCGTTTGTTTTTATCTGAAGTTTCAAAAATTTTTCAGATTATAGAGAGCTTTCTTTTTTGAGATATATTTTGGTGGTGCAGGCGATGTAACCGTTATTGGTGATTTTGTGGCCAAGACATTCCCTTCCTGCTCTACTGATATTCTACAACTTCGATTAATATTCAATGTAGATTTTTCATGTTAATTGGAAAGACTTTAAATGTGTCTTTGTTTCTTTTCATAATCGTGTTTTTTTCTTAGGCTTATAGTTTGTCTTAATATCTCTCTCAGCTTTTTATAATTGCTTAAGAACACCTAAATTATGTCGTCTAAGTGTTGGATAAACATTACATATTCTGTTCTCGCTTTTAAAACGCTCTTGGCCTCTTGGCTCAGACGCACCTCCTTGTTTGGATAAGGAAATCAACATAAAGATGTTTATGGTCCTCAAATCACAACTTCCCATATATGGAGCATGTTTGTTTAAACTTGTTCATCTTGTTCGTTATGGATTTCTTTTGTGTTGGATCTTATTAAAATGTTTTCTAAACCTTCTTTTAGCTGTAATTCGATAAATTTGTTCAGGCGAACAAAAGAATTTAATTTTCTTCAATTGTAGACATGGATAACACAAATTTTGTGTAATCAATAAATGAAAACTATTAGATCATTTACAAAATGATTAAAAAATCAAAGTAAATACATAAGTATATCAAAAGTACTGTGCATAAACCTTTATTATGTTAACTTTCAAATAATCTTTATTATTCAGTTTTATCATAATGTAAATATTTGTAAAATGGTAATTAATTTAATTTATAATGATGCCATGGGTTTTTAAGCTTCGTGCTTGATAAAGAATTTTAGTAAAGAGAAAGTGTATTATTGTTATATGGTCTAAATTGAATACCTGTCGTTTTAAAGAGGTGGGGAGGGGCTGTACAACTTTTCTCAATCTCCCCCTGTTCCAAAAGAATGATAATTAATTTCCGGTTTTTGCTGTGTAATTTAATCCTTTTGCATCTCTTCTATACTTTATCATATCTTGTTTTGTTTTAATATGACTTTGAGCCCACTTGCACCCATTTGACAATCTATCCGGGCACAGGATTTGGTACTACAAGTTATCAAACATTTGGCTGGCCTTTAAATATTTCACAAGGTATTCTATCCGTACTTTTATTATCTGACAGGTTCGATTTCCGCCTTAGGTTGGTCCCTAGGTAATTGTTTCACTAGCGGCTGTGCAAAAGGCAGTGAATAAGTATATGTTTAATTGTTAGTATTCTGTTACAAGTGCCGCATTATAGAGGATAATGTGAGGTATTGAGTTATGTTTTTGTGTCCTTATTCTAATCGTGGGATTATTACTACCTCTTTCCTGTATTTTCAGCCAATTGTGGAAATATTCTTTTATTTTTTTTTATGTTCGGGTAGGCATTGATCTGCTGAGTATCTTTATATGATGAGTATATACGTTTTAAGTCGTATGTTATATGATCCCTATGCTGTATCTGTTTGAGCTCTATATGTATTTTGTTGGAACCCTGAGTTGATCCTATATTAGGTGTCTTATTTCTACTGATACCCTCATGACCATGGCACGAGCAGAATTTGTTCTTTTGTGAGGTAAATTTTAATTGGTCGTCGCTCAAAGATTCTCTCGACGGTGAAAAAGTAGTAGCGAACTTGATGAATCCGGTTATTTTATGCGATTACCTTGATTGTCCTGGGTAATGTTTTTCAGAGATAAGTCAATTCCTGTGGTGTTGGTAGTCGTGTTGTAGTGAATTTTCTGGGCGAACTGCTTCCCAGCCAACGCCCTATAATGATTTGGATCTTTTGATGTAAATGAGTATGTTGTTCCTAGTTTAAGGTCTCTGAAGTGATTTGTCACCATCTTGGGTGGAATCTTCGATTCAAACTGCTTATAAATTGGTTGTCATTCCTTTCAATTTGCTGATTTACAAAGAGGCGTTGCGGATGCCCGTTTGTGAGGATGTCCATACGTGCGAACTGTAGTTTTTTTTAGTATTGTGGCAATGCGCATCGTGAATTACTAATGTGTGCGTGTCCTCGTGGCTTCCGGTGTTTTGCATTCCTGAGAATACATTTTAGCTGATTTTTTTGTGAATAAGTGTTATTTATATGCCAAAACTTTGTATAAACTCCTGTATCTCAGACTGTTTGTATACTGTATTTTTACAGTCTCTGAGACTATGCTTCTACTAAAACTTCGTTTCGATCTATCTCACCTACTCATTCTTTCCTTTGTTGCCCACAGGCCAATTATTTACAAGTTGTTCTTTCTTGGGTCATTTAGCTTGAAGCCATTTTTCAGGCTTTTCTTTAGAAAAGTTTTCAAAAGCTTTTGTGCTGATATGGCCTATTGATTTTAGTTCCGATTTTAAATTATAAGAAATAGATAAATACTCTCTTCTAAGAATTCCATTTATTTTCTGAGTACCTGGCCTAACCATGGATTTTTATCAATTATTTCTAACACTTACTCCTCTATGTTAAGACCAAGATTGGCTATAGGAATTTTTTCCTCCTAAGTGCCAAACCAATTTTTCCAAAAAATGCACTGTATGACCTCTCTCCACCCTTTTCTTTTTGCCCCATGCCGTATACCTATTTAAGATTATCTTCCATTCTATCTCCATTTCATCTTACTGCCTAAAGTTACTAAGTATTTCTCCATTGAATATTAAAAGCTTCCTTAATTTTTGGCATGAAGTGTTTCACTGATAGCTGATTGAAGTTCATCTCCCCTAAACTCTTATTTTATCCATCAAAAGAATAATTTCTTACAAGAGACACAAATCGCTGAAGACTTTTCATTTCGAACTCTTTCTCGCGTGTCAGGTGGTGACTTTTAACTTTCGGATTTGTTTCCGTTAACGACAATAAAAGTTTGCTCGAAGTTATTTTCAGGTTTGGGAGCTCAATGCTGAGAAATGTAGTTAGATTTGGCATTTTGGCGAGGGCACGAATATTTAAAATTAAGAACTATTTGTAAAATTTTTCTTACCAAATATTGTATCTCTATATTTAGTGTTCCAGGTGAGAGTGAGATGGTGTGGAGAAAAACAAGACCTACCAAACTATTTTTAGACCAATGGGATAGTTTTTAGAATGGTTGGTTGGTTCCGCTTTATGTATTGAAGAGAATGTTAAAGACATTAATCAATCATTTGCGGGGATAGAATAAGTTTCAAGATGCATTACGATGCTAAAATATCAAAATGGTAAATAACCGCTAGAGCATGAATAATAAACATAGTCTCAACTCTATGCTGCAGGAGAAAACGACGATTTCTTACTTAAGAAATTTCTCTTTAATTCAGATATATAATGTGTGCTGAGAGAAACTCCGATTTTTATTATCATAAGAAGGATTCGAAGATGGTTTTTACCGCAGATAAGAATTGATAAACCATTGAAGAGTTATGGATTTTGGGAATTGTTATTAGGTTCTTAACACGAAAATAAATGAAAGATATATTGGTCGTATTGAGTACGTTAGATGGACCGATGACCAATGGCGGCAAGTCTACTTTTGATATATCAATTGCCTGTTTTTCAAATTTGACCTCTCCTCGAGTAATAGATAGACCAGTTGAACACACAACAAATTACAAGATTCAGTCTTTTCCACCTGTAACATCCGACATGATGTTTTTGCCTTTTGCAAAACTCAATTATACTAGAGAGAAATTTGGAAAAATTCACAAAAATTGCATATTTGGAGTTCTTTATCTGCCTGATCTTCTTCCTTATACCTTGTTGAAAAAGAAGGATAGCACATTTTGGACTGTTTTAGAAATCCATGTATTAAATAAGGTCACTAAACCAAATCGGAATCCTACCCCTTTCCTTCTCAGTTTCACAGCATTCGTCACAGGTAGGCTTTTCTAATCTTGATTTTCATCTAACATTCATTAAATACTCTCAGATGACTGGATGATATCAAAACGCATGTGTTAGTTTTGAATTTCAAATTATGCAAATTGTCTGAGATCCTCTTTAGAAACTTGTCTGCGTTTTGTGAATTTCAATCAATATTCTGTGATCTTCGTTTGTTTATCTGCTCTTAGATGATATAATAATATATAGCTTTAATTATGAAGAGTATCGTCCATACATCAAACTAGTTTTCCAGCGATTACTTGCACGCAAACAAACTATGTATTCTAATTGACCACACATACGAATCGACATTATTACTAAACTCTATTAGCATATATGCGAGCCTTTCCTTAGAATCATAAAATATGCAAGTTTGGATGTTATTTCGACAGCATCGGAATATTCACAACGTCCCTCTCGATTTTAATGCTCGATCTTAAACCACCCTTTGTTATTTATGTCAAATCTTCTAAGACAGACTGATTAATTCCAGTTAATAATACACTTACACAATTGCCATAAGTCACCGATATATTTTGCATTGGTACTCTCTTAAACTGTCTAAAGCTAGTTGAAGCCAATACATTCAGTGTACAACCATACTACAAAACGTTCTAACTAGTGCTTTTATTGCCATTAATAATGAATTTTCAAAATTTGTTCAAGGACAGAAATTGAAAGCCCTGGCTACAAACGAAATAAGATATCCTTCACTCCAAGATTTTGCAAGGGAGAACCACATCTATCATTGTTTATTCGCCTTATCAAAACATAACAGTTTTTTTCTCTAAAATCAATACAACTGCCATTCTGAACAACATAACAACAAACGTAGTAACCCAAAATTCATTCATAGAATTACACCATATACCCACTTGCAATTCAACACACTTTAAACTCTATAGCATATAGAGTAAAGTTGACCCAACTAAGAACCATTTGTTGGGTTTGCTTATCGCCAAATAAAACTATTTTGCTCCTGGCCTAGAACAGCTAACCGATAAACTTCCAGCATCATATCTCCTCCTAGGCGGAGTAAGTGCTCGGAATTTTGTCTAGGAAGACGAAAAAGAAACTAGACATGGCTGACTAGTACTGGACCTCATGAAAAAAGGGGTTTTCTTAAATAGCAGTAATCCCATGCATTAGTAAAGACAAAAAATATAGCTTCTGCCTTATCAACCTCCAATCACGAAATCTAATCACAGACTTCTTCTTGCAAACCCTTTATGATAACTTGCGAAAGTAATTAATCCCTATCCTTCCATAAACTCTCCCGCGAACCACCTGTTTACTGAAAGCACACTTAAGCTACTAAAGAACCAACTGGCCAGCATTTAACCAAAAAACGTCAACAATCCCGATCAAGCACAAAGATCCCCCAAATCACCTAAATGTGTTAAAAGTTTCTAAATCATGTCAATTTTGCTTGACTTAAATATATCTGACGGTTCTTCCAACTAAAACCCGGGCTTCTATATCCAATCCTAGAATAATAAGGGCAAAAATGCCAAACACAAATTAACAATTCAGCTAATCATTATACCGAATATAAAACACAAAGCTTGATAGCTAAGAGAACATTTAATTAGATTTGTATAGATACCCAACTCAAGTATCTCTTCAACAACTTCCATATTTATATGGGCCCAATCACGATATTTCTTGCGTTTCTTGAAATAAATAACAAACTGATCAGCAAGACAGAGTTTGTCGCTACTTCCATCAACAACTCCTTAACTATCACCTCGAAATCTTCTTTAAACCATAACTTTAAAGCAATTAAAACAAAATCAGAATCCCTGTCTATAAAATTAACGACAAAATCCTTTGTTGTATACGATGGATCAATTTCAATAGCACAACTCGAAGCCTCACTTTATAACTACCCCGAAACTGCACTTGTAGATAATGCAATCACATATCTCTTTGTCCGTCTCGCACATCCAAATTGCCTCAAATATTACTAAAAACCTTGCAAATAACTCTACCTCACCGGCTCCTATCACGTCTAATCTGATACATGAAAAATATTGCCCATCTTTATAACTCAGTAGGGTCCTTAATTCTCTTGTAATTAGAGACCAATCGCCCTCAAAATTGTTTTATGCACGTTTCTTGAAGGAAGGGTGAATTTAAAAACAAATTAGCAGCTTAAGTCCTAAACTTAATATCACCCCTGGAAGTGATCGAAATTCGATCCAATAGCCATCTGGAACATGATATAAGTATATCTTAAGCAGAAGTGTGAATCCTCAATGGCATTTTCAATCTCACCAAAGCTTACGATACCGTTTAGCAAAAATTAATTCTTAGGCAGCCACATCAGAGGAAATTTCGATGATCACGGCACATTTTCGTCCAAAATTTCCTTCCGTAATAGAGGCTTTCAGTAGACTTCAAAGGAGTCACCCTCCCACTCTACAGAAACATCAAGTTATGCCACAAAGGATTGTGGCACATATCTTCTTCATAGCAGTGAAAGACGTATTTCTCCATGTTCTACCTCCTATAGAGTGCACCTTATTCTGTGAATTACTTTGCCTATTGGCCTAGAGGAACGAAACTACTAATAGTCACTAACCAACTGCAAGAATCCATAAATACAATAATAAACTACATTACCCGAATTGCCTGTAAAATCTCCTAAAAAATAGTGCAAGTTATGATTTATTTACATTTTCTTCTCGTATACTTCGCATTTCCTTCTCATTCCAGTGTTAATGGTTGTACACCCCATCAAAACGTCAATTGCACTAAATTATCATTTTCTATCCTCAATTGTCTTATCAACATATCTCACAAACATTAGGAAGCATCAAGGTGCGTATTCAAGAAACTAGCTACTCTCATTCATCACGACATGAGAGCAGTAATGGAAGCCTTTAAAAGATCATCTGTATGTTCACTCTGAGCGAAAAGTAGCCTAAAGAAAATTATATTACTATAAAAAAATAATTTTTATTCAAACGGAATAAAAACTCGTTATCTGCAGTGAAAATAATTTAGGAAAATATGCAATAAATTCTTGGTGATTGTGATAGAACGGTCCGAGGCCGCATTGTTTCAGCCCCTATCACAAGTAAAAGCACATGCTTTCCCACGTGTATCCTGCGAGAGAAAGTAGAAGGTGCGTTATCGCCCATCATAGCCAATGTTTAATCAAGGAGGTTCACTCGCCCCTTTGCCTTCATGCGTCTATCTCGCCAGATTGAATTAGGTTTATGGGTAAATAAGATATTTTCCCAGGCGCCACCAGGACATTCCATCGAAGTCTCTTACTCCATTGTCCCCAAAGCCAAGGGGCTGGCTCCGGCTATTTATACCATAGCATTTCACATTTGAAGCAGATCCAGATTATCTTCGCGAGGCATCAAGCCGATCCGGTCTTCCTTGTGCACCTAGGAACTCTACCGAAAAAACCCTTATTGTCCAGAAGAGGACAATATCCCTTGAGTGCCAAGGTTCGTGCCCTTTGAGACGCCAAGTCAACAAGGCACCCTTGTTGTTCAGAAAGAGAACAACGTTGGAACAGCCATTGTTCTTTGAGCCCGTCCGACAAGAAACGGTTCTCACCCCCCTGTGTTGTTCAAAAGGAGAACAACATAAGAACAACCATTGTTCTTCAAGCCCCTTCGTCAAGAAACGGTTCTCGTTCCCAAGATATCACGTCAGGATAATTTAATTTACCTCTTTTTAACGTTCTTCAAGAGAACGCTTGGTTACAACAATAACCTCCATTGTTCATCTAGAACATCTCCGATATTCCGTCACAAGGATCACTCGTACTTCCAAAACCCACTTCGCTCTCACTACTCGAAGACAGTCCTTCCCCCCTCGTTAAGGACAACCCCTCGAAGAATTCCTTCTCCTGGAAATCATCAGTTGGACCAAAGATTCCTTCCCATCGCCTTCCTTTGCACCACAACCTTGTAATTACATAAGCTAAGCATTACCTTTAATAATTTAACCTTGTGTCAACGCAACTCTGTGCTTTAAACTATTTAGCGAACCATTCCCCCTCTGTTTGTTTGCCGTTTTAAATTTCTCCAAATCTTAATCCTCAGATTAGTTAGACATTCCCATGACCTTTTTCATTTCCTGTGTTTCTCCCATTTTTAATCCCCGTTTATGTAAACATTTTCCGTGTGTTGTTTGATAGTTTAATTAATAAAACTCTACTTTGTTAATGGTAGCCATATTATTTATCCTTGCGCTCCGTTTCACTTCTTAAGTATATTGAAGATAAATAAGCCTCTCCAGGCCCCCTCTTCTTGAACCAACCTCGGTCATTAGATTACCACGCACTCGAAATATAGAATAATCCACTCAACAAATAGCTATATATAGTATACCATCAGGGGCCTATTCTACGACAGTGAGAAAAAAAGTTATATAGTGATATAGTGTATTTGCAATACACATTTTGCCATTGCACTTGTAAATTCCTGGTTCTCTCTGCAAAGATTATTCGTGGCTTTGCCGTAATCCAAGCATCTAAAAGAGAGTGAATTTCTTTCGCTCACAAAAGAGAACTTCGTACCGGCCAAAAGTTTTAGGCAATCATGTATAACCTCTGCAAAGACGCTGGCGTTGAGGCGTACAAAACATATTCCTTAGCTGTCTGTGTGTGCGGGGAGATGTACTAAAAAATGATATCCAGACCTTGAAACTCATTTTAACCACTTAGCACTACTACATGGAATAAATACACCAAAATGTTTCATTTTATACTTTGACCGCTCATTTACGTTCCACACATTTTGACTACCATAATTTTTGTTATAAGATTTATTAAAAATAAACGGTTTTTTCTTTCATTGAACCTAAATACAAAAACAATATAAAAATAAAGGTTTATGTACTGCACTTTGGTAAATGAGATTTTCTATAGAACTGTAACGGCAACGTGAAGCGAACTTGTTAGGTGTAATCGGATGTAAGTTTAAAAGACGGGCATTTTGCAATTTAAGTCTGCCAATCGCTAATCCGCTAATAACTGCCTTTTTTTGCCGAATATCTTTAGCGGAATTTTTTTTTAAATAGTTGATTTGAAGTTAGCGGAATACCAAAATTATAGTCCGCTAAAGCAAACTTTAAAAAACATCCTGGAATAAAATTCCCAGATAATTCAGGAATATCCTGGAAAGTGTAGAGAAACCTCTAGATTAGGGTTGGCCAGACGCCCCAGATTTCATTTCCAGAAATCTGCCCAGCCTTTTTATAAATTGTTTGTTATTCGCAGCCGGTCTGCACACCATGCAGACGGCAGGCTAAACAGACTGAGTATGCTAAAATATTCTAGAACTGTCTGTTGCACAGCCAGCCTGACTAGGCAGCCTGCGCTGTAGCTAGTTTACATTAGTTCGCCGAGTTTTAAAGACGTATCTTTCAAAATATTTGTATTTTGATATTTTCACAGTGATCTACATTTTAAAATGGAACAATATTTGAACCCTTGCCTTGCTCAAGCCGGTTTGGGAGCGCCATGATCTAGAGTAAAGAGGAGGAGGCCCCTAGGCCAGATTGGACTCTGGTATTCTCAGGCCCAAGAGGTCATCATTGACTGGTGATAACTTTGAGAAGCTGGTGTTTGTCAATGAAATCGTGCAGCTCCTGAAGTGGATGTGGGTGTGCCAGAGAAAGAAGGAGATGAAGGACGACAACAATGACTATTGAGTGTAATGAGGATCTTGTATTTTTATGTTTTAAAAAGTTCTGTTATATATAAAAATATAGAAGATAAATCTAAATATAAATTTTAAGGTAATTTTACTGGAAATTTTTTTTTAATAGACAAAAATAATTTGCGGATTGCCGATTAGTGGAATCCCAAACTAAGTTAGAGGAATTGCAAATTGTGGACTAACCAAAAATTAGCGGATGCCACCAGTGCCAATTTTATAGCATGCGAGAAGACCAATGTCACAGAAGAGGACATATTCCTAATGTGTACAGTTATGAAGGTGTTGGCTTTGTTTCTGGATCAAACGGCGTCCTGTTGCCTGGAGGCTCTTTATTCCATAAAGAGCCACGTTTCTTACCCTTCATTCGATGACTGGCTTTCCCTATTTTTTTCTAGGAAGGATTTTGTCCTATTTGCATAAACTCAGTTCATGCATTTAATCAACTTTCCGATATACAAAATATATTGAATGACGAGATCCATCAAATTTTAACCCAACAGGTCCTGTTAGTCAAAAAGAGCATGTTTTCTAGAGCACCTCGTTACCTCAAGTGCGAGCTATTGCTGTTCCTTCGTCTCTCCCAGTGACTTTACATCCAGTGACTTTTTCATCTCCGAGTAATTCGTTTTTTTTTTATTATATATATCCAGGTAGTATCATAAAAGCAAGTTAGTCCTATTTTCTGATCTTTAATTCAGTATATTTCCAAACCTAATTTTTTTCTTTCAAACAAGTCTGACTACCTACTCTGTAATCTGGCATTTTTTTCGGAATAATAAAAAAGTAAGAAATGTCTTTCTGTGTGTATTCTCTTTCTTTCAATTATAAAAAAATGTGTTTATAATGTTTTTTCATCTAGATATTTTTTTTTATTCGTGGTAAAGAACAGTATAATCAAATGATATTCGTGGAATTGGTCTCCTATATTAATTCCTATATTTTCCCTTAAGAAATTAATCTGCTGTGCTGCTTTGTTAATAACAAAGCGGTTGATCAAGATCTGCGTAATTGGATACATGTCATGGCCGTCATTAAGCCAATTAATGCCTCAACAATCCCTTTGTTTATAATAATTTATGAGTGAACTTTCTGCATTATGAATGAACTTAATTCTGAGCTGTGGAATACCAGAGTAAAGGAAATACTTTCTCGATTACATAGTTTGTTATGGCGTATTTGAATTTACGGCATGAAATACCGGTAACTTTGCTTAGGAGCGAAAAGCAAAATAAGTTCAATATGTTGTACAGGTAGTGACTATATGTATATTAGATAATCAAAAGCCTTGAGCTAAACAATAAGCCTTATTAGAGAGTCGCGAAACATTTCCACTTACCTTTTCTAACAAAAAATAGTATCAGGCAAAATGCCAGTGTCGTGGGTTAGCCTAGATTATATATATTTATTTATTTTATTATGGTTAATAGACCAAATAAAATTTGACTTCAGGCGTAGGTTCGTGCCTCGGTGATTGCTTGAGGATCGTTCTCTAAGAGTACTATACTTTTATTTTATTCTAGGGAATGAATAAATGGGGAGTTTTTTCTGGAATTTTACAAATATGGCCAGTTAAACTCGTTTAGCGATAATTAAAACATAAAACTTTTAGTTCCGCAAACTAGAATTTTAATGAACATTAATCCAGGCAAAAAAAATAAAATTAAAACACACACAGATAATATAAAGATAAAAAAATGGGTTTTATTGTCCAGCTCTCGAGGCATAAACAATAGGCATATTTACTTACATAAGTTAATGTCGATTACTCCAAAGAATTCATTCGAAATACCTTCGTTTAATCTGGTCCCGAGACACGTAGCGCGAGTAGATTGTTGGTTGCTCACAAGATGGCGTTACTTCGACATAAAGGTACACGAGGTACGTCACGCGAAAATTAGAATGAGCGAATGAAGGTTCAAAACAAAAATGGATGATTCTTCTGGTTTCAGTGGTCATGGTGACCTTGAAATAGTTTTCTTCCGAACGAGATGAAAATATTGAGGTTCCTTCTATTAAGTTTGGGGTTTGTCAAACTCAGATAGCGTAAGATTTGGGTACCCAATCTGTGTCGCGAGGATTTCTATTTTGATCCTTGATGATCTTGGGGCTCGAACTGTGCCAGGACTCCTTGGAACAATCTGGTATTGTCCAAGAAATTGAAAGTCATTCTTAACTTGTAGAAAAACTTGCTACCGGTGGCTTTTCTGTTTCTCCTCGAACGCAAAAATCCTTCTCTCTACCAGTGACTTTCTTCTCTCTTCTTGAAAACGAAAAAGCCTTGTTTTCTCGTGTCGACCTGTTTTATATCTCAATTAACCCCGCAAGGGAAATGGAGGTGTAGGGGACTTCCAGATGGGCCGCAAAAGAAGTCCCCCTTTTTGGTGTCTGTTGTTTGTCTACTTGGCATTTTGAACTTAGGGGAGCACGTAATACGATGTCCACAGTTTGCACTTTTGACTTTCGTATTTATAAATTGTGTCCGTTCTCCTATGTTACCAGAGAACATCGGAGGGGTAAAGCAAAACCCAGATGTCTTTTGTTATTATTACATTAGTTCTCCGCGCCAAGAGGGAGACTTCGATACATATATACACTCGCTATTTCACAACAATTTTCATTAAACTCCTATAACTCTACATTACTCCACCCTTACGATTATCCTGAGGGGGCAAGCGCCTGTGTTCTGCGCAAGGAGTCCTACTAAAATACCTTTCCTAAAGCTAATTGACCGATAGGTGGAACGCTGCATTCGAGTCACTCTTATTAACTCTTCATTATGTCCACCGTACGCATAATTACAACTTATCATAAACGATTCTATGAAATACAAATAACAAATAAACTATACCATTAGAGATACACTTATACCTAAAAAACACCAAAAAGTTCTAACCCCAAAACAAAAAAATACTTTATGTAAACTATATTAACTTGGTATTGCATTATGGCTTATACTTTCTCTACTCCAGTCGCATACGCTGTTTCCCGCATCGTGAGATTTCGACTGACCTAAGCTATTGGGAACGAATCTTCGGTAGCATGTGGTGGTCCCCACGAACGAACGCAATTGCTTCTTGGTTCGGGGTTGCAGTATCTTAATTATGGCGTCTATCTTATCCTGTTGTGTGGATAGATTGTTTTTCCCACTTTTGACTCCTAGATCAGAGATGGCCTAATAAGCGAAATGGCATTCCGACGTTAGCACATTTAAGCCGAGCTTGCGGAGTCGCTGTAGGACGGGGAGGCGCGCATATAAGTGTCCTTCCGGTGTTGCAGTAGGCATGCACACGTGTCAAAATAGAAAGATGCCTCCTTCCAACCATCTACACATCTGCTTACTTGTACTTTTCTTTTATTCTTTATTCATCTATTTGTTATTGAGTTTTTATCTCGGGAATCGGGTTAATCTTCATATTCACCAAGGAGTGGAATTTGATCTTCCCGAAATTCTTCTTTGATCTCTTCTTTCATTAAACTCTCTTTAAAACCATTTTTTTCTTAAAAGTAGTTTTGTAATCCTGTTTCAATCAATGCATTTAACGTTGAGTTTTCTGTTACCATCTTTGTCTTCTGAGAATTATTTTTTCATAGGCAGCTTGCTTATAAGGCGTATGCTTTACTATTCTTTCCTCTGATTCTCTTCCTATATTTATTCTTCTTTCTTCTTCTTTATTCTCCTTCTTCGTACCTTCCCCTACGGGGGCACGAGGGTTGGCACCATATCCGGCGCCGTATTGAAGACTCGAGAACACCTCGCTTCGTCCACAGGTTTCCCAGACAAAAAAATGGGTCCAGACGGTCGGTCTCTTATTCGCGGACATCAGGGTGACTACTAGCTGAGCCACCGGATTTAGGGAGAGCTGCGAGATCTGGCCTATTAATACAGAGTAGAATATCATAGGCGCTGCTACTACGTCGGTCCAACCTGAAAAATATTTCGACTGTATGTGGCATCGGACGACAGGGAACTTGGTTGGTCTACCCAGGAAATCCTGGACGATCACGAACTTCTGGTGATAGGCGCTGATAGGGGGGAGTAATTTGTTTGATACAACGATACAGGTAGACCCCGTATCGCGTAACGAGGTTGAGACTGAGCGACCATTTAATGCCATAGTCTCGAATTTTATTCCTTCGGGAGAATTTTGCTGAATACAAAGTTCACCTGTTGTTCAGGGAAATTCGGTGTGGTCAATGGAGCTGAGAGATTAGGAGATTGTTCTGCGTCCAGTATTGCCGTAAGGTTATGTACCTGTTGGCTCGAGGGAGACTTAAGCCGAGAATTTCGGCGGCAATTATGCCTAAGGGGCCCTTGGGTGCCACAACTAAAGCAAGTTATGGGGTTTCTGGTGTGCACTGCATTCTTGACTCTCTTAGGGGAGTTATTTTGCGGGTTTTTCTAGAGATAACTCCCTTTTCTTTGGGAAAAAGGGTTTCTGAGGATACCCACCTTTCTTGGAGGATGAAGGCTTGTTTTTGTTTCCCTCTCTCGGATACAGTCTATGGTTGGCAGCATGCAAGTCTGTTTCCTCTACACAGTCATTGAAGGTAGCGGATCGTGTGTCACTGACAAACGTTCGTATCTCTGTGAGTAGGGTACACAACAATTGGTCTTTCAGTAAGAAGTCAACGAGAGAGTCGAACTCCTTCTCCACTTTGACTGAATCCAGCCAGAATTGGGGATGACTTTTGAGGCTAAATCCAAATTGCCTGTATGTTTGGCCTGGCTAAATTCTGGCCTGCCTAAGCTTGATCCGATACTCTTCAAGGTGTAGGTTGACGGCGGCCAGTAGCTCGTGCTTGCACGTGGTGTAGTCCACGAAAGCTTCGGCAGGTAATGAGATGAATACGTCCCGAAGCCGTGTACTGAGCAGAGGTACTAATCTGGCGATCCCCTCAGTCTCTATGTCCCAGTGATTCAACTGGAAGATCTTTTCGAAGTGTGTCAGATACGAACACAGGTCGTAATTTTCTTTATAAGCTGGAAGTTTCATTGCAGCTATCTGTGTAGCCCCAGCATGAGATCCTATGGAATGCGCTTCCGCCTGATCCTTGCTCATTTCTCTCTCTTCTGCTTCCCTTTCTAATGTTATTTCTTCTGCTTCCCTTTTTAATTTTCTTCCTTCTGCTTCCCTTTTTAATTTTTTTCTTCTGGTTCCGTTTGTGCTTTCCTTTCCGCCTTTTCTTCTTGTTCCCGGACGTAGGCACCTATTTCCGTGCATCTTAGTTTCAACGCTTAGGCTTGTTGGTGGAATCTGTCCAACGATTCCATTTTATCTCTGTCTGGTCTTTCAAAACTCACCGATGTAACGAACGTTACGTATGCAACCTGTAGTCACTTAGCCTTTCCTATCCTAATCATACCTTTGACTGAACCTCTTAATTGAATTATCCCTTTCCAAAAACAACACAAAACAAATCACGCTTCGTTAAATTATCTTTCATACCTTTGTAAATACATTTCCTTGAATCTTTAAGACTTGTTTGATTTATCTGTATTTAAATTTTACTCGAACGGGTTGTCAATTTGGCAATTATTTGTTATTAACAAGGGCTTTTTACGATAATCTTAAACTTGGGTTCTACTATAGTAAATGCAATAACCTGGCACCCCTTAAATATGTCGTGTGTTAGCCGAGATTATATATATATATATTTATTTGTTTTACTATGGTTCATAAACTAGATAAAATATGACTTGGTGATCGCTTGAGGATCGTTCTCTAAGAGTGCTATACTTTATTTTATTCTAGGGAGGGGATAAAAGGGAGTTTTCTTTCTGGAATTTACAAAATATTTCCACTTCACCTCGTTTTAAGATAATTAAAACATAAAACTTTAAAAAAAATAGACTTTTAATGAACATTAATCCAGGCCATCCCCCAAAAATTAAAACATACAAAGATAATATAAAGATAAAAAAATGGGTTTTACTGTCCAGCTCTCGAGGCTCAATTTTAGGTAGATTTTACGGGCAAACAAATTACGCTAATACACTTTCCTAATTAATAATACACAAAATAAACTACTTTAAAGCACGGGGACATAAACAATAGGCTTATTTACTTACACAGGGTAATGTCGATTACCCCAAAGAATCCATTTCAAATACTTTCGTTTAATCTGGTCCCGAGACGCGTAGTGCCAGTAGATTGTTGGTTGCTCACAAGAGGGCGTTACTCCGACATAAAGGTGGACGAGTGACGTCACGCGGAAATTCGAATGAGCGAATGAAGGTTCAAAACAAAAATAGATGATTCTTCTGGTTTCGGCAGTCGTGGTGACCTTGAAATAGTTTTCTTCCGAACGAGGTGAAATGTTGAGATTTTTTTCTATCTAGTTTGTGGTTTGTCAAAATGAGATAGCGTTAGATTTGGGTACCCAAACTGTGTCGCGAGTACTTGTATTTTTGATCCTTGATGATCTTGTGGCTCGAACTGTGCCAAGACTCTGGAACAATCTGGTATTGTCCAAGAAATTGAAAGTCTTTCTTACCTTGCAGAAATACTTGCTACCGGTGACTTTTCTGTATCTTCTCGAACGCGAAAAATCCCTCTCTCTACCAGTGACTTTCTTGTCTCTTCTTAAACCGAGAAAAGCCTCGTTTTCTCGTGTCGACCTGTTTTATACCTCAATCAACCCCGCGTGGTAAATGGAGGTGTAAGGAGCTCCCAGATGGGCCGCAAAAGAAGTCTCCCTTTTTGGTGCCTGTTGTTTGTCTACTCGGCATTTTGAACTTAGGGGAGCATGTAATACGATGTCCATAGTTTGCACTTTTGGCTTTCGTATTTATAAATTTTGTTTGTTCTCCTATATTACCGGAGAACATCGAAGGGACAAAGCTAAACCCAGATGTCTTTTGTTATTATTAGATTAGTTCTCCTTGCCAAAAAGGATGCCTCGATACATATATACACTCGCTATTTCACAACAGTATTTGTTAAACTCTTATAACTCTACAGCCTGTTTAATCTTTTATTTCTCCCCTCAAAAGTCTCCCAACATGGTTACTCACACTCGGTGTTTCCACCAAACAATTTGATTTTCGTTAACTTCTTGAATATCTTTGCAAACGTCTTTATAAACGAATTTTATTTTGATATGGCTATCACAATGCACAACCCTAAACCAAATAAATAATTCACAGCTGGCATTAAACAAGGTCTGCTGACCAATGTCTCGTGTTCAACACTTATTATTATTTATAACGATAAGACCTTTAAAACTTTCAAAAATTCCCGGCTACTCTTGGGAAGACCTTGGTAATTAATTATATTATTCAAAAGAGAGTATAAAACAACATATGGCTTTCAAATTTCTTCAGAATATGCCGAAAATTTATGATGTTATTGCCAAATAATTCACGAGCTAACCTCACGGCGACCTTGGCTATTATTATATCATTCCAAAGAGAATGTCAACCACATTAACTTTTCAGATTTCGTTAGAATCGGCCTAATAGCTACAATGCTATTACTAAAGTACTTTAATTCCAGGGATAACATTGGGAAGACATTAGCAATCACATCATTTGAAAAAAATGTAAAACAACATAAAGGTTGCAAGTTTCGTTAGAATAGGGTGAATAGTTATAATGTTATTACCAAAACAACTAGAAATGCAAATCGGCGACCGACGGACCGATATAGTGAGATGTGGAGTCGTACACGACTAAAATCAAGTCCATTAAAGAAACACAACGAATAATAATGACTTTGCAGAGTAAGGAGAAAAGTAGGAAAATTTCATTCGAAGATTGTTCAAATAGCAAAAAGCTATGGCAAACGTTTGACAGCTGTAATTTGTCACAAGTGTCCTACGATTAAATTTTAGTTTTTATTTTCATAATGTTTATGTAAACCTTTGTTTTGCGTTTAGCTTTGTACACATGTTTCTAAAGTAAATTATATCGTGTTACAGGATATTAAGATTACCTTTTTTTATTACCCATGTCAAGAATGTTAAATATTAACTAAATAACTGAAATCATTCAAACAAGTATTGAGTATATAATTGAAAAGTGTCCATCATTGACATGTTCTTAATCGTCAAATCCAAACTACAGTATCTCTGCAAATATCCTATATATGTTATCAGGCTTCTGTCAAAAGTAGCCTAAGAGGTTCCGACGTGATTGGTTAATCAAGTGTCCACCAACCTAGGGATAGAGGCGTCCGCTGATCACACTTCCATGTGTGCGTATTTGTGGCGGTGTTTGGAGGTGTGAGATCAATTTTTCGAAGGCTGTCTGAGGCACGTGGGGAGGAGAGGGCTTCGATGTCCGCCTTCCTCGCACAGAAAGCCGCGTAGACATTTGGCAAATCAATTAGCCGCACGAGGGCAATATTGAGCTCACCGTAAATTTACAGGAGCTGCCAAGTGTAGGCCATGAATGGTCTTTTGCAGTCTCCTTCTTTTCTTATGTTCTTATGTTCTTATGTAAATTCTCTCAAAGACGTTGCTCCTCCTGTCCGGTGTTTGCCAGTCTGGCAAAGTCCTCAGGGCAATACGCTGTGTCTCCCTCATCTTTCCGCGATTTCACCACAGGGCGTAATTTGGGAGGGAATCTGGGGAAAACAGAGTTTGTTACTGAGTGTAACTGGGTGTGTATGTAGTTTTAGTGATCCGTCATCAAAATAAGGGAGGGAGGTATGGAGAAGGTGGGTGAAAAAAAAGAAACAACAAAAGTAAACTTCTTCAATTTTATTACAAAACAGGTAATTTTGTCTATCAAACTGATGGCCATTGAGAATCGAGATTCAGAGACCATATAAAACTTATTGTTATCAGAAAGAATCCCTTTCATCTTTTCAATGTAGTTTGACATGTTCAGAATCCTGAGGCTCCTAAATTTATCAGGACGGATGATTATTATATTTTCATTCTTTGCACATACTAGAGTATTTATAGATCACTTTTGCAGAGCATGAGATAATAAATTTAAACCTAAGCGACTGGTGGGAAAACTCTTGATAAATTTACAAGAACAATAATAAAAAATCTTTATATTTTTGGGTGATAGTAGAGACTTTTAATTTGTTCAGCAACTTTTCAAAGGGTAAAAAGCAATCAATATACTAAAGTTTAAAAGATGGAAGTTTAAGTTCAAATCTTAAGTAAATTAAAACGTTTCTCTGAGATTTAATGGGCGAACGGATATTTTTGTTCAATTTATTATCATCTAGGTAGAAGCGAGATCGAGATGTATTATGTTTAAGTAGCTTGAGGTCATGAATTTTGAAGACAAAATTAGCATAGTTTTCGAAGGAAATAAATAAGAACGATGCTATTTTCTGTGAACGCAAAGGATAACTATGAAAATCAATAAATACACTCAATTTTTTCTATTGTTAGAAGGATTCTTTGAAAATTGATTTTTGGCGAGGAACGATGTCGGCCCGCAGAACTTGATGTGGTGCCGGTTGTAAATGTTTGCTCGATACTAACCTCACCATTTGTCTCAGTTTTCAAGAATTAGATTCATCTTTAAAGTGTATTTAGCAAAGACAACGGTGAAAATCAGTAAGGTGCCATTTTCTGTGGCGGTAAACAAGGACTACTATAAGAGTAATTCTAATAGTTCTACTTCTGAGATAACCAATTAATTTATTTACCTTCATGAGTTCTTAGGACTTTCAGTCATTACTTTGCCAAGTTTCTAGCAGCAAACATGCCTCTCTCTCTCTCTCCTTCTCCCTTTCTCTCTTCCTCTCCATTTTTCTCTCCCTATCACCCGCCTCTCTCTTCTTTGTCTCTTTATCCCTCTCTCTTTCTTCTCTTTCTCGGGGTCTAGGGCCTTAGGATTAAGATTAAGGGAGAGAGAGACCCCTGTCCCGCTACTGTTCATCCCCCAAATCCTCTAAGGTGTATGACGATGGGAGTATAAAACAATGAATTATCAAGAACAGGTATGCTGAATTTGTGACTTAGTAACTTGCTCCTAAATTGAACCGCGTGCCGTCAGACGTAGCCCTAGGGTATCTCATCCAGATTGAAGCAGGGACCAGCCAATGTCGTACCTGCAGTTGCCCATGACCGAGTGGAAATCTCTGGCTAACCTCCTGAAACCATTGAGATGAAGAAGAAGAAAAGGAGAAGAAAAGGACCTTGCGGATAGCAGCTAAGGCAGGGGCTACTAGGGGGACAGTTTAAAGGCCTGTTCGAACGAGTAGGACACACTAATGCTAGGCACAGACAGAAGAACAGAAGCACAACTCATATGAAATTTGGGAGGGGTTGGGGGGGGTATAAGAATATAATGGCGGTCTCTGGACCTAAATATGAACCAGGGGCAATCTTAAATCGCACTCCATTCATCTCGACGGCCAGTGCTTCTCTTGGTAGTTCCGGTGCTTCAGGGTCTGAGGAATTAATCAATTGGTGATTGGAAACGATCGCTTCCTCCGAGTGGATGAGTCAAACGCACTGAAAGGATCCCGATGAGGGCAAAGACAACTGCGGATAATCTTCAGGCAAAGACAGATAAGTGGTTTCTAGTAGAACCTATGGAAATTAATGATAGGTTAGAACACATAGGTATGTGCCTTGATACGAATAAATTTTGTTGATCCGTACAACCGGTTCTTTGGACGCAAAGAGCTGTACCCTGGTAATAGAGTCTTTGAGGGCAGAGGACCCGTGGATTACCTCAACCATACTCATGCGGGAGCGAAGGTTTTCCACGTGAATTTTATATATATTATCTCATTAATGTTCCTGATTATGATTTTTTTTTTTGGTCCACTAAATTGTTTAGTCTTTAGTCCCATATTTATGCCTCCATTTAATTGTATCCTTTTTGGTTCCACTGAAATGTCGCCAATGTTGTCCTGTGATTATTTTTTGTTTAAAATTGTACTAGTTAAATTCTCTAGAATTGACCTGTTTAAGGCTTATGTCTGTAAATTCCCCCACTGAGCTCAGATTTACGTTTTTTTTTGATGTGTGTACACCTGTCGTAGCAGGTCAGAATTTCCCTAGACCCTTGATAATTCTAGTTTGACGGGTGAGATGATCCTTTCCAACGCAACTGCTCTGTAAAGCATCATCTTTCGGTTTGGAGATGTGTGAGGAAATTCCACGTGGAATTTCTTTTCCAGCCCAGAAGTTCCATGTGCTGGAGAAGATTCTGTCTGGCTCAAATTGGTAAGCCTACCCCCCCTCCTTTTCTACAAGCGGTAGCCTCGAACCACGTCCACAACGGTCCACATTTACACGGGTTAGAATAGCCATGGCAAGAAGATTTGAGGCATTCGAGAGTAGAGCTGTTTCCCGCTAACCCATCAACTCCTGTCGAAGCCCTCCTCGTTCGCCTCTCGTTTTTGGGTGGCTGAAAAACTCCCCCCTGGACTGGACGTTACCGCCCCCACCCTTTTTGGAGAGCCGTCATCACTTTAAATTCCGGCTCAAAAGCTTCGAGCGGCCTTATCTCACGTGCAGAAGACATCCGTGAAGACTTACCCCGACGTCTCACCCAGAATTCTCCGTAAGCCAACCCCTCTCCCCCTTTAGTAACTTATTTGAGTTAATCCCTCCCCCTCGTTCATCTGATGTAATTTTGCCATTCAATTCTCTCATTATTTTTATGTAAATAAAATTTTATTTTTGTAATGCCTCTTTAAGTAACCTTGAGCGTTGCCATTGCCCATATTATACCTGACCTTGTTGTACTCTTATCTTGCCCTCCCCCCGTCGAGGATCGTGGTGTTCCGTCCCTTTGTCGGCTCACCTTGAGTTATTGGTTATTGACAAAGTACATCTATAAATCACTTGTCATGTGATTTTCAATTTATATATACGAGTATATATATATCCAAAATTTCCAATTCAAAACACGTTTAAACATATCTTTGGTTTGTGCTGATACCTGCCTAACAAGAGTCATTTATTCCTCTGACGCATTTCAGGTAGCAATTCATTGCTTACCAGAAATTAGTGTTTTTTATCCATGGAAAAGCAAACTTTTGAAATTAGAGTTGTTATAATATTTCTAACAATACTTGATTATAAATCCCCTACTATTGATGATTCTTTGTAGCATGTATATCATTAGTCAACAACATATAGAAATACTGTTTTGAGAGGGATGAAAAGTTTCAAAGAAGGAATAAATGACCTTAATGACGACGAGAGAGATGGCAGATCATCAACCTCCACCAATGCAGAAAAGGCAAACACCGTTCCAAAAATTCTGGATGGACATTCCAGGATTACTGTTGTATTTATTGCAAAATAATTCGATATTTTCCAAGGTTCAGCATAGGCAATTTTAACAAAGCATTGCCATTTCAGCAAAGCTTTCTGCCCGTTGGATCTTGAATGCGTTGCGGAAAGATCAGCTCGCACAAAAGAGTCAGGTTCCATCATGAAAATTCTCGAGCTCAATCTTTAGGGGTAACAAGAGAAATTTGGGGAAATTTCAATGGCAAATCATACCTCATTCACCCTATAGGCCTAATCTTGCCCCTCGGAATATTTATTGTTACCAAAATTTAAAGAAAATATAAAAAGAAACAAGATTTTAATCGATCGAAGAGGGCCTTGTCAGGTTGAAACATCGGCATCAGAAGTGCAGTGACCTAAATCGAAATTATCTTGATAATTATCAGTGACATTTGTGTTATTTTAAATTTTAGTGAACATTTCATTCATGTTGTACTAAGACCTTTGGAAGATCCCTCGTATATATAAATTTATATATATGTATACCATGGAATGGCTTCACCACTTTCCTCTACGAGGGGTGCTTGCGCTTCGCTACTGGGATTAAAATTTTAAATCTAAAAAACCTGCCATGGTTAAATTTTTATCAATTTTCTAAACTTAACCTTTTTCAATTATTTAGGTTTTAAAAAATTCACAAAATTTCGATACTGATATTTATTTCTGAACTTCACCATTTTGTTTTGGGATATTAGAAAAGAATTATTCGATATAACTTTGAAAAAAAACCCTAAGTCATCACCAAACTAAGATGAAATTATTATTCAAATACTCAAAAAAATCCCCTTCTTGATGATGATATATATATATATATATATATATATATTGATAAATGAACAATAAGTTTCTAGTCAATGCAGTTAGGTAAGGGTAATAATAGGAATTCCTTAATCAACTAAAAAAGTCTCCTTGTGTTACTCAACCCTCCTTAGGATCGTTACATATACGACTAGGCAACCATCCATTTCTCTAAAAATAGAAATTTGAAGAAGTCTTTTATATAAGCTAACGTTTATCTTTAACACAAAACAGGGAATTCGAACTCTCCCGCAAATCTTCTCCCTCCGTATGTAACGCTCCTGAAGAGAATTGAGTAACTATTTAAAAATAATTCATATATGTTGTAGGAAGTTTTGATGTTTTCGAACCTGTTTTCTTTATGATGAAAAATGCAAAATTAGTTGTGAATCGCGAATTGATGTAGGTTTGTGCGTGCGTAGGGGACAAAATGGTGTGTGTGTAAATAGACGAAAATATAGAATTGGTAAAGTAAGAAAGTATTGTTGGAGATTTGCAAATATATGCTAGAGCCTGGTGATCATGCCTATCGATTTTAATATTTTTGGTCAAGAGTTTCCTTTGTTTTTTAATATTATGGCGTTCAAGCCATTTGTCTTAAATAAAATTAATGTTCTTGGTTATTAAGTGCGCATTTGCTGTTGTTGTAATAAATTACTTTAAGTTTTGTGCTTAGTTTCTTGGTTTTTATTTATTTTGTCGTGAGTGTACTTCTTGTCATTTTTTCTTCTTTCAATAGGTCTTGATAGGTGTAGGTAAGTCTTCGTCGGTGAATATGTAGCTAATTTTTGATGATTTTCTATTGTTTGGGGTATTGTTCTCTTACTCAGTTTTTCTCAATATCTTTTGTGAAATATAATCCTTTTCATGCGCGGAACAGCACTACATGTCCGCCAGCTGATAGGCTAGCGGAACTCGAAGATCTGGCGTGACTTATAGCTCATGTGTTCTGGTTAATTATTTGAATGATTCCATCATTCACTTCTCAAATTAACCAGCTCCTGCATATTCCTTGTCCATTTTTCGATGAAAACGTTAATAGGACTTAACCCTGCCTACCGGTGCAGCTCTTGTTGGCCTTCTCTAACTCTCCTGCGTGTACTTGTGATTAGGTACAGGCATATTTTCGGCATCACTTGTAGTTTCCTCTTTTTTGTCCTTGAGAGACGAGAGAGGGCGGAATGAGTTACTGCAACGTAGATCTACTAATGAATTCTAGATCTTTTTCTTATTGCTTTCACGGAGATTTCTGTAAATAGATAGAGTTCTAACTAGAGCTGAGTCCTTAGAGATGCTACCTGCGACGTGTTTCATGTACCCGGATGAAGAATTTTTCAATCCAATTACATTGCACTCCGTGGTGTATGGATAGCATCTATCCCTCAACCTGACATCAGATAGTAGTCTCCTGCTAAAGGGAACTACTTTGAACTTTTCTTGATTCGTTTGAATCTTTCAAGGCCCCTCATAGATGTTTAATCTCTCGATTTCTGTTGCTTCAATACGAGCTGCATATGCACATTTCCTTCAGGGACAAGTGATTATTTGGCTGAAATCATCGTTGTATTGAATAGTGAAGAAGTGGGGTTCAAAGGGGCTTGGACATCTGCGTTTTAAATCGAGTAGAGAGTGTGGACAGACGCCCCACTTCCCCTGCGAGAGGACCTTAGTGAGCGGAACCTTTGGTCTGCCAGTGCACCTTAAACTTACATACGCCATCCTCTCCATGAAATAGTCAAAGAGAGTTCTTTCTAAGTTTTCACTTAGGTACAGCTGGAGGAACTTGTACTGCATTCCCTCTGCTACACTTTACCAAACACCTTTGATACGAACTGGCATTCATTGTTCACGAAATTAATCTCTCGTTTGGCTTGGGCATGCTCTCCCGTGACGGAATTATTGCTCTCTCTGTACTTCCATTTTTACGAAACATAAACTGGGACAGGTTTTAAAGGGAATTCTCTTTCAGGTGAAACACCAGTCTTTGGTTGAGGATCTTCTGGAAGAGCTTCACGCCAAATTCCAACAGAGAAATTGGCCGGTAGATCTTTCTCAACCTCGGGTCCTTACCGTGCTTTGGCAAGAAAATCATTTTTGTCGTTTTGTAAGCATCTGTAAAGTTAGTCGTTGAACTCGTCCATGATGTTGCTTTCGAACTATATATCGTAATCTTCGTTTTCCTTTTCAGCTATACTGAAGCATCTTTCCCAATAACTTTGAAATATTTATTTTTTTCTTCCTTTCTTTCTAGGTTTCAATCTTCTTTCAGTACATAATTCAATCTCATTCTTCTTCCTGATAGATCCTTTGAGACGTCTGATTTTGTTTCAAAAATCATTTGGAGATGCCTCGTGATCGATACTATCGATTTCATCGTCCCATTGTCTTCACTGTTGTTCAAGGATAAACTGGTTTAGTTCTTCTTTGATCTCTTTACTTCGCTGTAATGAGTCAATTGATTTATTTCTGACGTTGATTTCGTATAATATCTTCAGCTCACTATTTAAATCATTCATCTATTCGTTTCATCTCTAGGTTGAGATGGTCCTATACTCGGATTTGGGGATACAAGCTCTATCTGCATTAATAAGATAGGTGTTAAGGTCGTTTCTTCCATTAATTTCTCATCATTAAATCCAAAATCATTGTTTGATTTTATACGTCTGTGTATAA
Source organism: Ceratothoa steindachneri (assembly GCA_963969495.1). Taxonomy (NCBI): domain Eukaryota; kingdom Metazoa; phylum Arthropoda; class Malacostraca; order Isopoda; family Cymothoidae; genus Ceratothoa; species Ceratothoa steindachneri. The sequence continues at coordinate 33,861,874 of OZ018326.1, forward strand.
ATAATAAATATTTTACCTTTAATGGGAATTATGAAAATAATATTAGCCTACCCATTGGATCTTAACTTTCCACAGTTTTGTCAATATTTTCATAAAATTCTTTTGACATGATTTTCTCCCTGATTCTTTTATTCCTGGAGAAAATTGGTTCAAATAAGCGATTAAACCTTTGTATGGGTTCATTCATCTGAACACACAGATAATTTATAACAGATCTCAGATTCCCTTTAGTCCTTCAAGTAAAATTACTCTCCAAATTTTGAGATAAGTAAAAATTCCTTGTGTGGCTGTATAAATCGTTAGGAATTAAGGAACTCTACTTTCCTAAAAAAATGCTGGAAAATACACTCGTTCCAATGATTTTGTCCATGCATTTTCCAACCCTCTGATTTCTACTAAGATATTTCTGAAACTCTTCGGATTTGTAATCCTCATTTAAAGGATGATGCATCTACATATATTTTAGTAAAAGGGTTTTTAAAAACTTAGGATATAAAATCAATATAATACGTGATGCTATCAAGAAAACTAGAAATAGTTATAATAACATTGTAATTTATATTAAGAAAAAGTCAATAATTTAAACTTAGAGTGAATTTTATAATTATAAAATAAAATCATCCTAAATGTCTTTAATTAGTTACCTCTTGTTACAAAAATTTTAAAAGATAATTGAGACACAATGTTACAAATGGAAAACCGTCTTAAAGTTACGTAATATGATATATTTAAAAAGTGAAAATCACATTAGAATGGTTAAAGATGTAGTGATTAGGCAAATTGCAGAAGCATTTTTCATCATAAAGGAAAACAATTTCTAAACATAAAAAATTTCCTACACTATCCATAAATTGGTTTTTAAAATGTTCACAATAAGAATGGTTACCTACATAAAGAATGCATTACGTAGTATTACGTACGTAACGAAATAATTCTTCATCTCACTTCCACGCATGATAAATTCGTATTCTTTTTTACTATTTCTTGTTTCTTTCAGGGGCTTGAAAAGAATAAGTTTTAGCTTATCGAAATAAATCGCCATTTTTTGGAAACTTTTCGGTTTTACATATTATATATATATATATATATATATATATATATATATATATATATATATATATATATGCATATATATATAATTAAATATTAAATAATGCTACCATATGTATGTTTTCATAAAGATCCTCGATTCCTTGTATTCTTATGCTCATATTTTGAATCTGAGCGAAATATCAGGAAAATAGGTTGGGCAAAAAGTGGAAATACAAGGGTCTGACGCAAATAAAATTCATTTCTTTTGCACAGAGTCCTATTATTTCTGATGGCGTCGGTAGGCCTTCAGAAGAGTGTGTAAGGGGTCATACACTCCCCTACTTTCAACATGAAATGTTTTTTCGAGTAAGGGTGAGAGTGCTTGGCGAGGGGACGAGCCCGTCAGATCGAAAACTCTTCCGCAATTTCCAGGGAGAGAGGAACTTTCCATTTCTATACTTGTGCTGGGGATGAGTTTGCAGGAATATCGTTGCTCAGCAAGTGCAGATACTTGAAAGTACTTAAAAGCCTATGATGGCGGTCTATACAAACAGTGAACTCGTTTGGAGAAGTGAGAAGGAGTTTTAGTGTGTTTGTGGGGGCTTTTAGGTTTAGTTTAACGAAAGCCTTGCTTTCATCATCGAAAATTTAGTTGATTAAAACTTAATTTGAATTTTCTTTTGCACAGATGTATAATAGATTAAGAAAACAGCGAAAGCATCTCTACTAATAAGTTCTCTAAATGAGCTTTTAGGTGAAAGTGGAAGAGTTAGATAAAATCTAAATATATGGATGTTTAATAACCCAGTTAGTCAAAAAAAGGAAATAATTTGGGTGTAAGATTTGGAGAGGGCTTCTAACTCTATCTATCCAAATCCTGTAGCGCAAAGAGGGTGAATCCTCTTTTAGAGTTATAAAATAGTGGTGTAGAGTAGTTAGATGATATCAAGGAATTTGTGAAATCAGAGAAGCAAGTGTCAAAGAATACTGAAAAGAATGCCTTCTTTGTAGCCCTAGGTTTCTCTTCAGTCAAACCCGGCAGTACTCACGATTGCCGCACAGAGAGCCTTCTTCTCTAAAGGTCTTAAAGTGCGTGATATGATAGTCATCTATGAGGTGGTTTAAGCAACGGTAGGTAAAACTGAGACGATTAGTGTCGTCTATCAGTTAGCTGGTAGAGGGGGATGGTTGGGGATATAAGGGTCTATATAGCCTGTTTTTTTATTGATGTATTTAGGGCTAGGTCCTGATCTTAGGTGGGCTAGAGAGTCTCTGGTCGGCAATCTATTGTTGGTTCCAAAGAGAGGATGTCTGATGAAGAATATACATATACGGGGGCGAGGCAAGAAGGTCTCAGGTGTATGAAAGGCAACCATTATCTGCTTGAGGGATGAATGCTATTGAGGCCACAAAATCAATAGCTAGATTTGTAGCTATATATTTACCATACACTGAACAAATGGCCCTTATTCTTTCTACTAAAACTACGATTATTCAAATAATTGCACAACCAAATACCAAATAATTTTATGCTAATATGCGGACAAGTCAGAATTGCCGAGAAACGAGTAAGTAGACAAGGTTGCAAAAGAAACCGCACAAACCTCGAGAAACCACCTACACCCACCTTTTACCGGGACTTCCTCTAACACATTCATAAACAAATAGATTTTTTTTGCCAGCCATCGTAGAACAGAATTGGTCGTGTCCACTGCCTAGAAATAAAAGAAAACACCAACACTGGTAATCTTCTACATTAAAAATCAGGAAAAGGTAAGTAATCTTAGGCCGGCTGCAGCTATAACACATCAGATACAAACAGTGCTACAGGTTTTTAAACTCCCTTAACTTTGCAACCTATGCTACCCAGGAAAAACAAGTAAATACCTATCACATAGATGTCCCAAACTCAACCAAGAAAGGAACCAATACATACGAGCCAACTACACATTATCCTTGAAGATAATCCGAGCAAACTTGTTCACTAATAAATATCTTAAACATACATCTATTGAATAAAATATAATCCATGCATAAAGGATAAACACGTATAGAGCTGTAAATGGGTGAAAGAGGATTCTGAAATTATTATAAAATATTTATCTACTATAAACTTCATAACTTTCTTGACTTATCTATTCTTGCAAAATTCCTGGTGGAGAAGACCTATTTATTTACGTTCAGGTTTTAAGTAATAATAATAAGGCAGCCACTAGGTATATGTAAAAATCCTAAAACGTGTCATTAACAAAGCGAAGTGATATTCCCAGATAAACAAATGTAGAGCTTTTATGGGTAGGATTCATTTATGCTCGCATTGGGAATTTGAAGACTCGGTGATAATTTTAACATATTAAACAACTACTAGGTAATTGTTTTTATTGTGTTGTTATGAACTAATATTAACCTTTAATTCTATAAAAATCTGAGTTAGATTTTCATATTGTAAAGTTCACCTGTTTTTGTGTGCTTTTTGGCATCTTTCCGACATTTAGGTCGACTATATAGTATTTTATAGCGAAATTTTACGCTCCATGTTTTCAGCTGAATTTTGTATCTTTTAAAGGCTTACGTGGACAGGGTAAGCTTCATATAGTTTTTAGATAAAATATGACTAAGTTAAAGCAAAGTTAAATTTTATCCAATTTCAGAAATACGCGTGAACGTTTTCAAGTCGTTTAAGAGAATTTGATGCAATCTATTATGTGAAACATTTAAAATATTTGTTTTTGCAAATTCGCCTAACCCTTTAAACTGCTTTACAATCATATTTGTACTTTTTGAACTTTAGATTATAAACTGCCATCTAAGGGTTAAAAGGTATGATAAACTTAAGGAATTTTTGGCTTTCTAATAGAGGATGATCCCAAAAGCACGGGTCTCAAATTTCAATAGGCCTCATTTCTTAATTTTCTGCGAGAATTGAATAAAACTTTGGTGATAACTATTTTAGTAAAGGAGGAAAGAATATATCAAGACGCTCCGAGGATGATCCAATAAGGTTTTTACCCAACATATTCATTTAAAAGAGAGATGAATACAGGACAAGTGATATACCAGCTACAAAATGGAATCAAAAAGACCGATAGAACAATAGAAAGTTGCCAAAGAAAATTAACTAATGCAAAATACACCATGGTCTTCAACAAAATTTGCATTTAAGAGAGACTATTCCTACTCATCTTCACTAATATATATATATATATATATATATATATATATATATATATATATTTATGTACAGCGGTGCAGTCAAAATTTAAAGTTTTATATCAATTCCTCTCCCCCCTCCGCAATATCTTATCTAAAAATGAATCTATTTCCAAAAAAATAAATATATTAACTACATTACACTAGGCAACAATGATTTTGCTACTTCAAAATTAGCTTGTGATTTATACTAAGCTGAGTATGCTGATTCTGAATATTTAATCATAATTGTTCTGGCCCTTAAGGTTCCTGAGTTACACACATACTCTTTAGTATGTGTTATGTGTGTTTGGTTCCTGCGTTACACCCCTGCTTTATCACGTTGTAAAATTTAGCCAATATGGTAGTGGTGTTGAAACGCTATTTACATGCAGTGATTAATTGCATTTTTTTCAGGTTTATCTCTCAATTAATTTGTAATTGAAATAAGATTGTACATAAGTATATAACAGGATATATACAAACTAAGTTGAAAACAAGGATCGGCGAGGATGTATAAATAGCCCAGACAACTTTTGTTATATTTGTGGATAATATAATCCCAACAACCAGCGGAAAAATTAGCTAAAAGAGTGAAAACTGCATACAATTATTATTTTAGTTGTAAAGTTGGTGACCAAGACAAGTCCTAGGCACCTCACAAATCTTATACCGTGTGTTATACGGTGCTCACACAGTGGTTAAACGGCAAACGAAAGGGTATGCCTTTTGCTGTAATAATGGTGTGGCGTGTGCCAACGAATCATGTTTTTGATTGCTACTTTTGTTAGACAAATATTGCGGGATTCTCAAATAAGAACAAAAATTGTATATCCAGATTGTAAGTCAGCTATAAAACCAGTTCCTCATAATATGGAGTTGCCAATCTCAGTTGCTCCATCAGCTAGTGCAGTTAAAGAAGATGATTTATTGCCTAAAGGGGAAAATAACAATGATTATAAAATGTATGAGGTTGATTCTAAGGTAAAGAAGATCCAGTTGATAAATCAAGAAAGATTGAATGATTTGGTGGGGGATTTGTCATTGTCAAAGGAAAACGCAGACCTGTTGGGCTCCAGACTACAGAAATGGAATCTTCTAGAGGACGGTGCAAAAATATCTACTTTCCGTAAACGCCATGAGGCCTTAGCTGCATTCTATCAAGAAGAAGATGGTGCTTGTTTCTGTAATGATGTTAATGGCCTCATGAATCAGATAGGAAATGAACATTTACCTGATAAATGGAGTCTATTTATCGATGCAAGCGCTGCTTGCCTTAAACCTGTGTTGCTACACAATGGTTTTAAAAAACCTTCAATTCCTTTCGCACTTATTGTTGGATGATAGAAACATATGACTCAATGAAATTTATTTTGGAAGGTGTTCATTACTCGCATCATAAGTGGAATATCTATGGTGATCTAAAGGTAATTTCTTTACTTCTTGGAATGCAGCTAGGATATACAAAGAATATGTGCTTCTTATGCCTATGGAACAGCTGTGACGACAGGAATCATTATATTGTCAAAAAGTGGGCCAAAAGAGAAGAACACATTGTTGGCCGATACAATGTGAAGCATATGCCTTTCGTTGATCCACAGAAGATCTACCTTCCACCACTTCATATCAAATTTGGTCTTATCAGAAATTTCGTTAAGGCAATGGCCCATGTTTTTGATGGATTCCAGTATCTCAAAGAGAAATTTGGTGGAAAGAAAACCGATGCTAACCTTAAAGCTGGCCTTTTTGTAGGGCTGGAGATCAGAGAATTGATACGTGACAGTAAGTTCAGAAATCAACTAACTCCACTTGAGTTGGCAGCATGGGATTCACTTGTCCATGTAGTGCATAATTTCCTTGGTAATTATAGGGTCGAAAACTATGAAGAACTAGTAGCAACATGCTAAAGGCCTATCAACGAATGGGATGTCGGATGTCTCTTAAGATGCATTTCTTGCATTCGCATCTAGATTCCTTTCCATCTAATATGGGTGATATTTGTGACGAACATGGAGAAAGGTTCCACCGAGATATTGCAATGATGGAGAGGTGGTATCAAGGTCTCAACGAAAACAAAATGGGTGACTACTGATAGTTATTACAACGAGAGGATCCTATATGCACGTACAAGTGCAAGAGCAAGAGTCTCTAACATTTTAGAAGAAATTGAAACTTGTGTAAATACTACTTCTTTTATATCTTTTACATATCTTGTCTGGGTCTGAAAAAGGGCGTACATAATGCAAAATAGGGTTCTCTGATTTCAAACCTTTGCACATAAACGTCTCATTCTTCGCAAACTCGTAATAATTATATCATTAATTGATCCAAGTTGACAAAGTGAGCCATATAACCTAGTTGCATAACTCAGGAACCTTGCGTGCTAGGATAAATCTCAGCACAGATTTGGAATTAGCGCACCAAAACTAGTTAGCTACAACAACAGTTACCCAAGTAACAGAGAGAAAGTTAAAATTTGTTGGCTAGTGTTATGGCTGAGAGATGACAGTTTTCTCAAATTAGCTCTCTCAGCTTCGACCACGACCTCAACACCACTCCGAACATGGCGCACTCGTTCATCCCAGTTTCTCTGTGAAAATCTTCATACAACTCTTGATCTTGGCCACTAGCTTGGCCTTGGGTTACAAGCAAAGCTGCTGTTGTCTTTCTCAACAGCTCCTCACACATCATAATCAATTAAATTACAACGGGAGATCTGTAGGACCAGAAATTGGGGTTAAGCAAGTCGTAGAAATTCCCCGACAACCACTTATGCTTCCCTGCGGAGGTCTTGCTTCCACCAGAAATACTTGCAAGACAGGGTTTGACCGAATTCTCTAGCATCTCTACAAAGCCCTCTGAATTTAGTCTAAGACCCTGCTTAAAGATATGGTGCGGCATTTCGTTATCCTCACTGAAGGCACACCTACAAACAATCATATTTAATGGAACTTGATGCTCACAATTCGTGTAAAGTCGCATGTATTGTAAAAAAACTACTTGTTGTCTAAATATGATGAAACTAGTTATGGCAGAAGTTCTTTCGATCTTAGAATAACCAGATAGTCTGTGGCTCAAATGAATCATTCAAATTGTTCAGGAGCTTCTTTACCTTTGTCAAATGTTTTTCATTGGCCAAAAAAAGTCATGATTTGTCCCTTGCGCCTCTTGTACTCCTGGTACTGTAGGTATTCATACAGTGCCAGCTTTATAGTGGCGACCCGACACCCCTCTCTCTCGCCAAAGCACGGATTCCCTTGCTTGTGTCTTCCATTACCATTTCCCACAAGGCAACCGATGACTTCTGATGAATCCAGTCGAAACGCCTATTTTGTTCCTATAGTATTTACAGTGTTATCAGATTTTCGAGAGGCAACTATAATGTTGGCATTTTGAAACCCAGCACTATTCATCTTGATGTAGGTAGCTATTTCCCAATATTCAGATAGCTTCCATTCGTCCATCTCATAAAACCTTCTCTGAACTAAAACGTGCGTGCTAGAGAAGTAGATTGTTTGACGGAACTTCTACTATCAGCCACCTAAACTTCTCGAAAGATAAAACAACCGAGTGTAACAGAAGTTTTGCAAACACCGATAGATATAAATATGTGTAAATTTATGTGTAAATTATATATATATATATATATATATATATATATATATATATATATATATATATATATATATATATATATATATATATGGATAACTCACAAAGGATCGCGGAGTAAGCAAAGATGCAACAAATCCCACAAAGAAAATAATACGAAGATGCGAGTACTTTTAAACTTTATTTCGAGATCTTTATCAATGAATAACAAAAGCACAGCAAAGACACTATTGCACGTAATATCATATAATCGCCATTTATTAGTAAGTTTCAAAAATTCATTTTGAGCCCTGACTTTTTGAACTCGATAGTTATATTTGAAATTGCATTCACACTTCAATATCGAAACTTTTAACTTGAAATTGATTATATATATTTACCTTTAGAAATTAATTGTATTTTTCGCATCTATTTATATTCATGTACGTTTCTTATGTAAATTTTTAGTACATATGTACTTATTTACCTTGGCTTTTACTCCTGACCTCCAATGTTAATCGCTTTCTCTTACTTCTGATTTGTTTAGGTGATATCTTAATCCTCTGTGAACCCTTTCAGTCTTTTGAATTTACCTGTCTTAATGATCTTATTTTTATAAATGATTTATTGTCTAGTCCCTCCATTTTCTCTGTTTCTGGCTTATATATTTTGCATTTCTCTGTGCTTTTGTTATTCGTTGATAAAGAACTCGAAATAAAGTTCGAAAGTACTTGTGGGCTTTGTTGCATATATATATATATATATATATATATATATATATATATATATATATATATAACTTACAAAGTGGCACGTGATGAAAGCATTGATATGAAAATTAACCCCCAGGAAAAGGAAAAGATGAATCCAAGCACTTTCGAACTATATTTGCAAGTTCATTTTCAAAGAATAGCATGGAAATGGAGAAGACAACCTTATCTAGTTCGAAAATGTTTGCATTTATATTTTTATTTTCCTCTGGGTTAATTTATATATATATATATATATATATATATATATATATATATATATATATATATATATATATATATATATATATACATCTGAAGCAGGCAGGGGATTTTATTATTAAAAGAAGTGTTCAAACATTGGTTTTAGGAATTTTTTTCACCTCGATTTAAATCAATTATTTGTGAATAAACCTATAAGTTTGTTCTGCTTTCATTAGTGGGTTGGTACTGTCTCAAGAGAGTTTACTGACCTTCCAATTACTCAATGATATTTCATCTTTCGCAAACTCGGTATATGTTTTTTTTACATACATTCCTTTCTCCTAACCTTACTATATAATTTACCAACCCTTTCAAAGCCTTTGCACAGATATTCAATTTTTAGATTTGCATTTTTGTTTTTAGGAAAATACCAATTCCTTGCTTATATTAGCTGATGTGAACCTAATGGTAAAGGCGCTGAAGGCGAAGAATAAGAATGAAAGTTTAGCTATGCAAAATCCGAGCTAACAGGAATTGGAAATGGCCGCAAAGTTTGGGAGCGAAGCAAGATAATGTGTGATCATCCAAGATGGGCAAATTCGTGCTCGGAAATAATGTGTTGAGATGCAGAGAGCAAGCAATGCATACACAAGTAAGGATGATTGTTAGATTGGAAAAGAGATCATAGAATCGACCTATACACTATAAAACTATTCGTTATTCATCAAAGATTTTGGTAGGACTGAGTGAATGAAAAAGGGTTGAAATGAATTTTATCAAAAAACGTAATCAGTCCTTTCGCCAATTTTAACCTTTAGCGAGATATTTAAATTGAACGGCGGATTTTAAAGCTTTCGAGAAGAACAACAGATATGGCAACACTGAAGGAAAATTTTTTATTTTAAATTTTTATAAAACCTATCAAAATCTGAAGTACATTTGTCTGGAAATATGAATATTAGATTTCGGAAGAAAGGCAAAATTAAGGAAAGCGCAGAAATATGATAGAGATACAATTCAAAGCTATTGGGTTTTAGCCGGGTGAATTTGAATGTGTTTATGTGTGGTGAGCATCAACGTGGTGGTAGAAGATACCATAGATTTTAAAGTTTTTTACTATAGAGAAGATATTCAATGACTGGTAATACGAGTTCAATCAAATTTTAAAATATGATCTTTACCTAATAAAGGGCAAAACAAATTTAACTAAAAATCTTCATAGTTTAAGGCTATGTGCGAAAGAATATTTAAGTTCTTTCCGAAATAATAAAGGGACTTAAATCCCTGACGTTCAGAGGGAAATTATTAAAGTAATGGGAGGTGAAATGGTTTGGGATTTATATAAGAAGTGTGGGTTCATCAAAGAGAAGACTCTCGGTGATTAACTCAAAAATACGTCTCGAAGCATTGAAAGAGAGGAAGAAAATTTTAAATTATAAATAGATATAGGAAGAATAGTTATAAGGGTAATGATAAATAGCGTAGAGAGCAAAGTATAAAACACTATGAATGAGTTTGTTCCATGAGCAGACACTCAAGAGAAGAAACTTCAATCTCATTATGGAACTGATGTGAAACAGGAGCTTGGAAGGTCACATAAGAGCGATCAAATGACTTTGGCCATCAGTGAATTGTATCAGTGAACTTGGGACAAAAGTTTCTAAAGCCAATGTTGCTTTCAAACGAGCGAGTGAATGAGTAGGTAAAGTAATGCGATTACAATTATCATCCAATTCATACGAAAGATAAGAAAAGAGAACATAAAAGCGATTGGGATATAGTACTAATAATTATTAGCAGCCTATCCTTTCACTTACTAATTTATTTATTTAGTTTTCACTTAGTAATTTATTTATAGAACATAATATCGTTCCATGGCTCAGAATATTTATTTCCCATTGTTTACGTCCTTTGATTAACATTGTTCTCTTCTATAACTTATATATTATACACATTTAATAACATATTTATAACTTTTGGGAGTGTAAATGTAATGGAAGTTGATAGAAAATTGGTTTAAGATGTTTTTCTTCAGATGAAGATAGTTCAGCTCTTCGTGACTCATGTGATTCTGCCAAAGAGAAAGTAGGTCCAATTGCAAGACAGTACTTGTGGGCTTTGTTTCATATATATATAAGAATTTGCATTCATAATCGTTAAAAAAAACACCGCCATCATCTTTTTGTTCTCATTTCAAAGTTTCAGACTATACACGACCAAAACCCTTATATCATTGCCTTCTAACTATGTTGAATTTGATGCTTTTAAATTGTTATTTTCGTAGAGATCTGTTAATATTCATTTATGAGTGTACAAATCAAAGAATTTGCATTCATAATCTTTAAAAAAAATGCTTCTTTGCACATACTGATGAAGGAGAAGTAATGATTATTTTAGGAATTATTTTTGTAGTGTTACAATAAAGTATCAAACATTACTGGAAATGTATTTAGCAAAAACTCAATTTATAGAAATAGGTTTCATATTTTACTGTCAAAAATGTATTATAATCGTCCAGTAAAACCTAATAATGCATCTAAGACTTACTACGCAAATAAATTAGTAAATTGTTTCAAACATACATTTATTAAAGCTATGTTGGAGAATTCACATCAGAGCATAAATGAGAGTAAGGTGAAATTCAAAGTCCGTAGTAGCCTAAAACATTATGAATCACGCAAACCAATAAAAAGAGGCATTAAAATCTGGGAAAGATGTGATGCCTAAATTGGTTATTGTTATGATCTTAATAACTACAAAAGTAAAAACATTCTGCCTAATGTTGGCGACACTCTAGGTAAAAGGATCATAAATAGCTTATGTGAAACTATTCGTATTTCTGATGTACTATTAGAATTTGACAGATTTTTTACAACTGTGAAGTTGATGAAAGTTTTACATGTTACTACTATCTGAACATACATGAAAAACCGTAAGAACCTTCCCAAATTTCAAAATAATTAAAGAGAGGCAATGTGGTGTCCTACGCTAGCGAATATGGACTTCTTGATTTACGAAGGTTCGATCAGAGAGAGGTTTTGGTATTTAGTGACTGCAATAAAAATATTATTACTACTCTGAATAGGAAAGAGAAAGATGGGAGCAAAGTTACAGTTAATTTCCCAAAAGAATTGCTTTATATAATCAGGTGATGGGTGGGGTTGACCTATCTGACCAAAAGGTCGGAGCCTACGACTTGAATCGTAAATCTACAAAATGGTGGAAGAAAGTTTTCTATCGCTTCCTGATGTCATGTACTGTCAATAGCCACATAACGTACAAATAAATTTACCAAAACAAGATTACATTTTTCCAGTTTATTGTAAATTTTAGTGAAAGAATGGTTAAAATTTGGCCTGAAAAGGCTCAAATTAAAAGAAAAACGATCAAAGAGAACAAAACGCATGTGTAAAATTAGCGATCACATTCCAGAGAAGCGCCAAGGGAGGAGGCATTGTGTTAAGTGTTCTGAAGAGAAGATTGACAAAGGAACAAATTTGTATGTTGTTCTTGTGAGGTGCCATTGTGTATGACATGCTTTCAGCCTTTTCATAATTAAACTATTTTATGTTTAATTTACTATTATTGCAATAAAAGGAAGTCAAATTACTTATAAATAAAATCCTCATTTGCATTATTTTATATCATTGGGATAAATAATCACGCAGAAAAAGCCCATTATGTTAATATGTCCGAAAATATTTTATGCTATAAAATTATAAAAAAAGCTAAAAAAATTGAAAGTTATTCCTTAATTTTTGTGCCCTAAATAATATTTTAGGATCTTTTATATCATTCATTGGAATAAAAAAATGTTCTATTAGTGATGGAGTTAAAATTGCTTCCTTGTACGAGAAATGTAAATATTGATTCAGCTTGTATTTCTAGGCTTACACGACAAAATGTGAGGAAAAACAAATTGTTTACTTTAATCTTAAGCACATTTGGTAATGTTTGAATACAACCACCACCAATGCAAACACCAATTGCGAGAAATGGTCAGAGAGGGATTTGAAATATGTATATTTTCAAAAGTGGTTGACTATTTTAATGTTCAAACTAAAGTGCCAAATAATACATCCCCTATCACATAGAAGACGCTCTTTATACAGGCCAGGCAAGTGTCTATATTCAATGGACTAACCTAACAGTCCTACGTAACTTTAACTATTTTAAAATCACAAAATAGCCTTATTATTTTTCATTCTTTCTTATAGCCTGAGTTATTAATCAGTTTCAGAGTGTCTTCCATTATTTCAACATGAAATTAAATAATGTCGGCAAACACATTTTTGAAGCTAGACACGCTCCAAGAACATTTACCTCATTCACAAACGAAACAACAGAAACGTAAGGATTTTTAATGACCCCTTTAAGAACATTCAAAATACGGCTATCTTACAAGTAAAAAGAGTTTGAGCGATGAGGTGGGTCGTAAAGGTAAGGTTAAGAGCACTATGGGACTGTGATGAGCGTATCGCAGTCGGAATATCCTTCAGCAATTCTTGGGGCAAATATCTAAAAGTCACAATCACCCATGCAGCAAAACGACTAAAGGAAGAATAGGTAGGGGTGATAGGGCAAGAAAAATGTTCTAATGGTTGGGGATAAGGTCAGTGAGAAAAAGAGAAATGAGGCATCTGGGGCAGTTAGGGTCTTGTAAGTAAATGCATAGACTTAAAGCTGATTTTCCCTCGAATGTGCAACCAATAAAGTCCGCGAATCATGAGAGTTGCAAGGGAGGAACGTCACTTCTCTAGAAAGAACATTGGATGCAAATATTTGAACCAGGTGGATAGGGCGACGAAGGGTAATCTTTGATCCAGTGAGGAGGGAGTTGCACTATTTTTTTGAATATAGGAGTTCACCATGGAGGAATTTTCATACTTAAAGCAGGAGATGACGAAAGTATAAATATAAATCTGAAAGTCTTAACGGAGTTACCTGAAATTACGGAGAACGCAGCGCAAGGATTTAAAAACAAGAGCAACATGAGTTTTGTGCGATACATTAAAATTCGTTAATAATTTTTCTATTGAAAAATGGGATAAGGTGAGTGCCAAGGTAAGGATTAAGGTAAATAGTTTCACAGAAAGCCTCCTCTATTAGAGGGCCCACCAAGAATACCTTTGTTTTTCATGGATGATTGTTATAAAGTTGCGAAAAATAGTTAGTCTCTAAGAGCCTCACCCAAGACAATGTATAAAAATACCGAAGTGTATAAGATAAATGCGAAAAATAAATTGATCAAAAGTCGATCTTCGCAGAACACCAAATATATCTTTCTAATATCATTAGATTGACAAAGAAAGGAAATAATAGAGCAGAATCTTTTAACGAGAGTTCCAAAGACATTCAGAAATTCAATTTGAAGATAAGGAACAGCGTTATCAATAGTCTTGAATGATGACGATGTGGTAAGAAGTAGCAGAAGGCAAGACTGAGTAGCCTTGGGCCAGAAATAAATTAATGGAAGGGTTAGTTAAGGAAACATGCTCACAATTTATATTTATTAAATGTTATCCAGATAGAATTCATCTTAGTAGCATCAATTCCAGGAATCGTAGCTTTAGTGAAGGATAGCTGTTTTGGAGCTAGCTAAGAATCCTGGCACTTGTACGAGCGACAGAGTGTGTGAATGACAATCCAGGCATCTCTGGAGTGAGAGAATATATTTGTCACGAATATCGTTAGGTTGAGAGTTATCTCATTCTAATTTTATTGAAAGTTTCAAACATGTTTTAAGTAAAATATCTCTTTTCTCATTCTCTAATGATAACTTGTATCATTTGCTCGATAATTTTCTTTACAATATGTCGCGACGTAGGTAAAACTTTATTAGTTAACTTAAAATGCTATTCTACGAGACTTTAATAATTATTTTAGAAATGAGTAAGAACATATAGTAATTGAAAGAGGAGTAGTGCGAGAGATAGAAAGATATTAAATGAAATTTTATAAATTAATTTCTCACCTTTTTGCTCATTTTTACTGGGCTACTATTGAGTCTATCGCAGTCTCTGCTTAGGTAAATTGTAGAAATTTTGAGTTTAATTTGCAGCGGTCACCGTATTTTATAACAACCCATGTACAAAATACAGATAAAACTATGGTATCAAAGTAAGATCTGCATTGGATATCTGATGCAACGTGATTGTGAAACTAGAAAATTGTCTCTCTTTCAATTTATATTTTTCACTGATTTTACTAGCATTCTGTTATTTCGCCGTTGGTAAAGGCCTACTTACAATACGAGACCTTTTTTTTCTTCCCTTAAATTATATTCTCCGACTCTTTTGCTTTCCCAATTAGTTGAAAGTATTTTAACCAAGAAATAACCCACTCCTACCACATTTAAAATGAAGTCATGAAATTATTAAATCTCGGATCAATAATGTCATACGGATCTAAGAGTAGTTTCTTCTCTGTATGGCTCTCTACAAGCTCACAAAGGGTGGCAAAACAAACGATCAGTCATTAAATAAGCTTTGTGTGTAATTTGGAATGAAAGATAGGAAAATAAATCTCAAGATTACTTCACTAAGGGAAAGCGACAGAAGAAAATAATAAAATATTTATTTAGGGAAAAAACGAGAGAAGGAATAAAACTCTCACTTTATGGTTAAAGAAATATAATTCTGTCTTTACTCGTTACAGATGAAAACATAATAATAGTGTTAAATGATATGCCAAATGTTTACTTGAAAGCAGGAGTATTTTTCATCTCGTCTAGGAGGCAATCTATTACAACCGCAGTTAATGGTTCACCATACTCCTCACTTTATTTGGCTCTTTATTTAATTGATGTTTTCCAGTGTTTGAAATTATCCCATTTTCCACCAAATATTTCATTATTGAAAAATTACTCCAATTATCGCCATTAATTTCCGACCTTCTTTCCTGCTTCCCGTAGGATTTAATTTATATTTGTTCTCATTCATTTGGCTGCAGTGCGGAAAGAGGAAGAATTTTAAATATCAGAGCGTTCTTAAAGGTCTCCTTTGCAATATGATTTCAGTGGAGGAATTTTTATAACTATTTTCCTTAAATAAAATTAACTCCAGTAATTTTAAAGCAAAAAAAAGTAGTATTTTCCTAACCCCATACCCTGTCTATCATAATCTATTCCCGGCGATTGCTGACAAACAAAACATTTCAGGTCTCTTAGGAAACAGTCACCATTCAGGTGGTAATTGGGTTCTAATGCCAACTTCGACAATGGAATCCAGTAAACCCTTTAGCCAACCACAAAAGTGCGGGTTCCTCCTCTTCTATCCTCTTCTTGCACATAACATTAATTTTCCTTCTTGCAAACGGCCCAAGAGATTTATAATCTATACATACTCATTGATGCAGGAAGAATGGCACTCCTTTAGTGGTAGAAGGGTTCCCTGATCACTACCAGTTAAAAAACAAGACTTTCAGCAGCAACTTCACATACTATGAGGAACTGTCTCTTGCTCATGAAGGGGTTTGCCAGCGAACGTCATTCTAATCTTTGGGTATCCTCATTTTCAGGTCAGAAGAACTCGTCCATTATTGAAAATAAGCAAGTGGTGCAATTAATTTAATAACTTAAGGAATGATTAATTGTAATAAAATAAGGCTGAGATACACGTTCTTTGTCATTGGTATTTACTACATTTACATCCAAACTTTTTAGAAGCCTATATTATGGTGAAAAGCTGTTAGAATGGGTAAACAAAAGGGTCATGTGATTATCTAATGATACATGGTATAATTTAGAAAAGCAGGTTATTAGCTGTTAATAGAGCGACAGAGGGATGCCATCCCTATCTAGGAAGATATAAACCATATTTGCTGTTACGTCATAGCTAACTATATGGAGGCAAGTATGTCTCCCCGGGTGGCGTCTGTTGAAACCAATTTGGAGTTAACAATTTTTGACGAACGAACGAAAAATTAATATAAAGAAGAAAATATTTTGCTAAGAAGTCAGCAAGCTGGAGAGGCCTGAGTTAAATAATGATATTTGACGGATAAAGCATATGAGTTAACCTCTTCTATGTTAAATTCACTCCATTTCCATTAATCTTGAGTTAATAATGCCTATTTGATTCGTATTTGCTTAATTGAAAGTAATAGCAATTGAAAGCCACAGAAAACCAGCCTAAACGGTAGTTTATTGCTTCCATGGACAGAGGAAGAAGCTGCTCTAAAACTTCGTCTCGGGAGCAGGATCGACTTTCCCTATCACAGTCCTCTCAGATAAACCTAGATCATAAATAAGGTTCTTTTGAAACCTTTCGTCCCCTAATACTGCTACATCAGTTCCCTTACTTTATTAAGAAACTGGAATTTATAACACTAAAAGAACTATATAAATTTTGCAGCTTAGAAATTTTTTTCATTCCAAAATTCCTACTTATCTCGACTTTTTATTAAACAATATCGAGATTTATTAAAATTATATATTTCTTTCTAAAGTTTTTGTAGTGGTTCAAATGGGGACCAATGGTCCAACTGAACATGAAAACTCTTGAACCACCCCCGAATTTTGTTTTAGATAAATTTATTCATTTATACTAGGTGAGGGTTTGGTACTAAAACAAATAAAAATGGTTATAATATATTCACATTCATGAAAATTACCTAAATCTTCTTTATTATAATATATTTTCTCTAATATAAAGTAAATAAAACTTTTATTAAAATAACTATTGAAATATGCTTTGGAAAGGTAAAGATTCTCATCTAAAAGTAGAACATGAAAAGACACATTTACATCCATGCAAGCTTATCATTGATATTAAAAGTCATAATAACAATTTCTTCTTTTTTTTAGGCACAATGTAACATTATATTTACTACAATATATGTTGGTCCTTTCTTTGCCGTTTGGTTGTTTGCATTGAGGATTTTCGCTAATTTCCATAACTATGGGCCAATGGCCATCTCCATCCTTATGATTTTTGGTCCAGGAATCAGCTTTGTTGCATGCTCTTTCTGTTCTTGGCAGTATTTCCAAGACTGCTAGAAAGTAGTCTTCCTAAATTATGTCTTTGCAACATTTCTTTGACTTGGCGTAGCAGCGAATTTGCCAGGAAAAACTTGAATGACTGCAACTGATGATGCGAATTTTGAGGAACTCCCAAACTATTAGCATTCCTCCTGTAGAGAAGCCATGCATTCACCAATGACACACCAAACAAATGAAAATCAGGTTATGGGAATATTTATTAGATATAATGTGAATTCTATATAAGGCAACCAGTGAGTCCATCAGATCAATACCTCCCATTTTTTCATTGTATGTTTGGACTATTTGGTGACAAGAGATATCTACTATTTCTTTGTGATTTTATCATTTCTGCTACACGTTCCCACAGGATGGGCCGAGAAAAAGTTTGAGAAGAGAGTTACCTTACGATTGTCAAACCACTTTACAGCACGCAATTCTATACCATCATATGTTGTACTCATTTCTAAATGTTATCTCCTTATCCTCTTTATCACTTCCTTATCTGAAGACATAAAATTTGATATTCATTTTAGTCGTTTATTTCTCACTGTAAAGGCAAAACGAGGAACTAAGTTCTTTCGGCACAAAAACAAGAAATAAATAGGTCCATTGGAAGGTGAAAAGATGCCTGTGAGGGTATAATACTACAATGAATGATTCAAATCTATTAAAAAAATATAGTGCACAAAAGGATAATATTAAATACAATGTAAGCGTATCAAATAAATACAGTGACAAAACAGGGGCATAAAATATGTCACAGGATTAACTTACCAACGACAACACGTCGTAACAAAATAAGCACTGCTATTCCGGACAATCGGTACGTAAACGGAATATATCCCCCCCCCTTCTTACGTCCTTTAGAAATAGCTGTAGGTCTTGATAACGAGAACCTAAGAATGGGGCGTAAGATGAGAAGAAATATTCCAAATACCTGTCACGAAAGTAATGAAGCAATACACGAATGGCGGTTTTCCTAGGAACGGGGAGAGTCGTACGAGACCAAGCCTATTCCGACTTCCTGGTGAGAGCAATAGAGACGAGTAAATCGGGAGCTTGCAATCAGCCCAGCGGCAGATGCTGGCAGAGGTGTAGATATCAGCAGTTCCTCTCTGTATGAAGACCGCTACTTCTTAGAGTCAGAGGGTCCTTATTTATGCCCGTCACCAACAAGCGCCTACTTGACTAAATTCAAACCGCTTTCAGTTCGTCGACCCGTGCACCAGTCGCTATGGCATAAACTAGGTAGTAAGTTAACGAACCGCGCTTCCAGAGAGTTACGACATAGGTTACTGATTGATCGTAAAGCACGTGGAAGATTATCATTACACCACCCCTTGAACAAGAATCTATCGGGAGTAGATTAAAACATTAATACAACATAACACAAACATGAAAAAGGAAAAAAATAATAAGCCGTTGAACTAACAACAATAATGATTAACTAGGAGTCCTACACAAGAGGTCAGTATCAAAGTTGTCCTTTCCAGCAATGTGGATAGCTCTAAATTTGTAGGCCTGAAGCGCTAAACCCTACGAGGTAGTCTGTCACTTTTTTCCCTTGAAAGTGAATAAATACAAAAGAGGCTTGTGGTCAACTTCTAAAAAAATTCCTTACCCCGAAGATACGAAACAAACCTAGTGATGGTAAAAATAACTGCAAGAAATTCTCTCTCGATGGTAGAGTAGCTGCTCTCTCGGTCAAGGAGTTTACTACTGGCATAGGCGAGAGGATGTCGCCATTTCTCTCGATACTGTAGGAGAACAGCTCCCCCTCAGTCCATGAAGCATGTCCTCAAGACAAAGGTCATATTGGAATCCAGCAACTGTAAGACAGGCTCTAAAGATATGGCGGATTTCAGATAGCAGAAGCGCTTCAAGAGTTCTTCATTCTATGGTATAGGTTCCAGGATAGACTTCCTCAGCAGGTCGGATAAGGGGCCCTCGTAGTTGAAGGCTCGCTGGATAAATATTTTGTAAAAGGAGACTAGACAAAGGAATGCTCTTGGCAGTTTCTTACTCGTGGGTGGAGGTATGCTTGTTATAGCCTCAATCTTGCTATGCTGGGGTGGTATAGATTTTCCGTCCAGAATGAAGCCAAGTTATTGAATGGAGCTAACCCCAAACCCGCACTTAGATGGCTTGACGGTGAGGTCATTATTCTGTAGTCGTTCAAAGAAGCGGTTAAAAGCTTTAAGATGTTCATCCCAGCACGCAGACAACACAAAGATGTCAAAGTCGAAGCATACGTTAGATAGGCAGCTAACACATGTCTCATCGAGCGTATGTAGGTGGTGCAAGCAGTAACCAATCCGAAAGGCATACGGCAGAACTCTATCAAACCTATATAAGTAGGAAAAGCAGTCAAGTCCTTTGCCTTATCGGGAAGAGGTACTTGAAGAGGTCAAGTTCCCTAAATAACTTTGCACCCGATAACTTGTAACAGAATTAAGTTAGCGATAGTCAATGGCGTTTCTGTACAGAACCATCAGTCATTCTTACCATGATGTAAATTGGGTCTCACGTTCCGATATTATTTTGCGCAGAATCTCAACTCTGACGAAAACTGTCAGCTATGCTTCGCGACGGATATGAAATCTATGTCCTTTAGGGGTACAGCCTCTGGAAAACCCTTAGCAAAATCGATAAGGGTGAGGATGTACCTCTGTACATCGGAAGATGCTGGAGAAAGTATCCCAACTAAGTCAATGGCAATGCGAGCAAATGGGTTAATGATGATGGACAAGGGCTGTAGTGGGACTCGTCGTACTCGTCCTTTGGTCGAAAAGCGTTGGCACTTGTCGCAAGAGCGGCAGAAAGCTCTGATGTCAGTTCCTATGTCAGGCCACTAAAACTTTTCTGTGATATTTAGTTCAGTCTTACTATGTGAAAATATCCAGCGAAGGGGCTCTCATGAGCAACAGAATGGATCAGAGGGCGGTAATCACGGGTAGCAGCCAGGGTTGACTTGCCTACCTTGTCGGGACGATCAGACGTCAAACATTTCCAGTAAATGAAGCCGTCAACTACGACGAATTGGCAGCTAGATCCATTCTGCACTTGGTCAATTTCTCCCGAGGCGGCTTTAGCTCTAGCAGCAGAGAGTGTTTCACAAGAATTCTTAAGGTGACTGAAGTCATCAGGTGTCACAGAAAGGGACTGGAGAGCAGGAAGAGCTAACGAGTGAATGCACTTTATTCACCCACTCTGGTATGAACTGCACATAATTGATGGGGTTCTGAGTTCAGAAAAGTTTCGATGCCGGAAGCAGAAGAATCTCTTGGCAAAGTAAACTTGGCCGTTGTTAAGGGCGAAGCATTCCATGCCGGACGTTGAATGGCAGAGTCCAGGTGGGGTAGGACAACCTTGTCATCAGTCGAGGAAGGCAAGCATTCAACGAGATTAGGATCTTTAACTCCCGCAATATTACCAACGAAGACACTGGCGAATTTCATTGGAGCTCTGATAACGTCCGTCCAGCCTTCTTGATAGGGGCATCAAAGGTAGAAAACTAGAAGAGGGAATGCATTAACTCGCCAAAGGTAGTCGGCAACGAAGACCCCTTTGTAGTTGGAGACATCAGCATCTGGTAACACATCTTGCGAAACAATAACAAAGGAGCAACCTGTGCCTCTAATGATGGTGAACACCCAAGCCTCGTTCATGCTACTAGAGTCTTGTAAATGTGGGACACTTCGGTCGGACAGGCAAAATCCCACCTTATATTGCTGCGCAGTGGACGTGCAATCGTTTAAAACGCAGAGATACCTTTGACAATGAGGTCAAATGTGGCCAACCTATCCACAACCGTGGCACGTCAAAGATGATGAAGGGTTCATTTGGCTGTTAACAGAGTTAGGTGCTACTCTCGTTACTCTTTGAGATGGCTTGAATGGTCGAGCAAACTTCTTAGATCTAGAACTAAAGTTCGGGGAAGCGTAGGGTGAGCCGAGGTCTAATCATCGGCTAGTTGAATAGCTTCCGCCAAAGCAAGTGGTCGCCCTTCCTTGATAATTAAACGTAGAGCTGGATGGAGAGAAGACAAGAACTGATCAAGGATCATAAACTCTTTCAACTCCCCAAAGGTGGTGCCTATTTTTGAAGCATCCAACCACTACTGGAACAATCGGGGCAGATAGAAAGAAAACTGTTGGAACGTTGAGCCTGATGAAACCTTAGCGCTTCGGAAATCAACACGGTAATCATCGGCAGTCTTGTTAAATCTTGTCAGTAATGCTTTCTTCAATATAACGTAAATCTTGGTGATATTAGCCAGCAGAGAAGTGTACATTTCAGCAGCCTTACCGGCAAAGAAACTTGCAAGCCTAACTGCATAGTTCTCAGGGTTCACTTCGAGTAACTCGGCAACTCTTTCCATGCGGTTAAGATAGGAGGTAATATCTTCTATATCGTACAATAGAGGGAGTTTAGGATGACTCACCGTATCATTAAATTGAGCAGAAGTAGACTTTTGAGGTTCACAGATGCGCACTAAATCAATCTCCTTCTATGCTTCAATCTTAGCGAGTTGGACTCTTCTGTCTTCTTCCTTATTCTTAGCTTGAATCTGCGCTAACTGGACCCTTCTATCTTCTTCCTCCTTCTTAGCTTGAAGTTCAGCAAGTTGGAGCTTGTTGTGGCGTTCCTTCTCACACTCCTCACGTTATAAGGCTTGCTGTTGCAAAACTTTGTAGCCGATCTCGTTCCCTGTCAGGCCTAAGTCCACAGCTTGTTCCTAGAGTTCTTTAATAAACGACATCTTAACTAAATGGGACAAAATAGACACAAAAATGAAATACACAAATAAATAAGCAGATAAAAAACCAATCCTACCAAGGCTGCCACTTGCAAAGGCAAAACGAGGAAGTAAGTTCTCTCGGCCCCAAAACACGAAATAAATAGGTCCAATGTATCCCCATTTATAGGGCTTGCTCGGTATTTACTGCTTGATATTGGAAGATACCTTGAAAGGCACAATCATCTCATCTATGCAGCAAGTTTGAGGCATTGGAATATTGCCAAACTTTGATTTCAAGTGCTCAATCAGAGGTCGAACCTTGAAAAGCTTGTCTAGATTCGTTTCATTTCTATCAGGCATTTGCATGTTATCAGTGAAATGGAGAGAACTCTTTATTTCTTTCCATCGATTCCTAATAAAAACTTTGGATATCAAATGGAATTCAAATGACCCACGCCAAAAACATAGGGAAAAGAATCCATAAAAATTGTTCTAATTTATTTTAATCAAGTCACGAAGGTTTATTTACATTTCATTGAGCCACATACAAATTAACCTGTAAAAATCTAAAATCTAAAATGATATCATCATTGAAATCTTTGAAATATTCAATCGGTAGACGAAGTAATTCAGCTAGACGAATATTACCAGCCCACCAAGGAACATATAGAGAGGCATTATCATTTGAGACAATACGCCAAGGTGTTGCATCCTGCCTTCATGTTTCCCAACTACTTCCTCCTAGAACAGGTTGCATTTGCATCGTCATCATCACTTTCTAAAAATTATAATATAGATATAAACATACTAGATACAACTGCGTGTATGGATACGCATATATAATATTCTATGTTATTTATATATATATATATACTTTGTTTTCCCTGGCTCACTTCATTCAATCCCGAAAGACCCAGAGTGAAATTGCCACATTAGCAGGACGGGCCGGTTGTGCCTCACAGAGAGTGACAAAAAAACGTACACAGATGAAGGGTGAAGAAGAGAAGAGGAAGGATAGAGGGAAGATATCTGACCGTTCCTTTCAGGGAGCCGCATACCCATCCGGATAATGAAGTCCACATAAAAGATCAGTATGGCAATCACTGGATTGCCGTAAGGCTCCAGGCGCCGGTCATCAACTGACTAGGGTATAGTCTGTGTTTCAGACTTAACTCGAAAACAATTTGGTTGGGGTAGGTTGGGTTAGATCAGGTGAGGTGAGGTTAGGTTGGCTTAGATTAGTTTGTCTCATGCTAAGTAAGGATAGGTTAGCACAAAAGAGATTTACAGCTATTTCATTTTAGTTACTTTTTTGACCCCGTTAAAACCGGCTTGACTATATATATATATATATATATATATATATATATATATATATATATATATATATATATATATATATATATGGCCTAAAATGATATGCATATATATAGCCTAAAAAGATATGCATATTATTTCTATATTATTTATACTATTTAAAAAAAATTATAACAGTATCTTCATGGTTATCGTGGCAGGGGGCGATATCCTCCTAGACAATGTTAGCATTGCGTGAACAAGAAATGATTCCATAAAATATTGACGATTCCATTAATGAGAGAAAAGATCATCCAGGTTAATTTGGGCCACTGGCATAACTTTGAACCATTAACAAAAACCATCGATATGACCATCAATAATAAATATGTATTCAAACATCATGAACACAATATATGTATGTATATATATATATATATATATATATATATATATATATACAACAAAATCATCTTACTATTTCTTCATATATTTGAATTACCTGTAATTATCCTGAAATATCCTTTGAATTGTCAAAAGTATTCATCCTTTTGCTGCCATCACACTCTAGTGTCCTACAAGTTAACAAGCACAAATTTCTATAAATGTTTTTGCGAACGATGCTTTTGATTGGGTATCAAATAATACCATTCTACAAAATCAACTTTAGGGACAAAATTCTCCACTTAAAAAGCATATATTTAGATTTTTTTGAGATCGTTCCAGTTGACGTGAAAGGGCTAAGTTTATTACACTCTGTTGGCAGATTGTTTACCTCAATGAACTCACACTAACTATTTTGACATGAATGAGCAATGGAAAGACAGAAGAGGACAAAAGATAGCATAGTGAAAAGAATATCAAGGATCAAGTATATGCAGGAATCTATTAAAATCTCATCAACTACAAATCTTTTGTCCATTAGATTGATTTCAAAGGATTCAGAGACAATTTTTTAACCCATCAACGACCTATGAAAATACAAATTGGGAGATTATTGAGGAGTACTTACTAACCCTCCAGTAGAAATATTTAGTTCAGAACTTCGCTAAAAAAAATCTTGCTTCTGTAAGCATAACGGAGACGCTGGTGGATTTCTATTTCCAAGGGGTCGTGGTCACTTCACATGAGAGCAGAGACACAAAAGTTAGCGCTCTTCGAAGTCTGGCCAACGTGGGCGTTCTCTGCTTACCCCTTTGGGGTGGGTAGATTTTATATGTGTATTTGATCATATATTTAACCACGTCTCAACATTTCCTCTTTCGTATTCCCAACACCGCACAACATACCTATTCCAAGGAATCCTGAATATAGACAGTTGTTCTTCTCCCCCCCATGGTGTCAAACACATATTTTTGAAAAAAAATTTTCATACCAGGAAGCAACCATGGTGCAATCTTGGACTGAGCTGAGATTGCATTCCTGTTCTTTCTGTTCTTCTCATTATCCAGTCGGGGGATCGTCCTGGACAAAATAAATTGGTCATTTTAAGTTGTTTTTTTAAAAAAACATTTATTTTTGTTCTCTTTTAGCATTTAAAGTTTTGCTTAAAACGAAACATTTGAAAATATCGACACTTAACCTTAATCTAATTTCAGAGGAAATTATATTCTGAATAGCACAATATGCAATCAAATTTTCCCTCATAACCACTCAATTATCCCTTTATTACAATTTATATTATCCCCTGCTTTAATCGGTTCATTTAGAATTCATGAAGTGCCTTCCTTTCTGCTTCGTCCAGACACCTCACTTATATGTATTTTCATTATACAGGATTCTAACAAAGCTTCATTCTTACCTTTTTAGAAAATCTCCGGTTGTGTATTTAATTCATTAAACCTTCACGTAATATCCTTTATTAGCTTTTAATTTTAATTTACTACTCATCTGATATTCAAATCACATCAAATATTTTAAAGATAATGAAATTTTAAGATTATTACAGAAGAGGTCAGATTTGAATTTTTCCAAGCAATATATATTAAGAAAATTAATTTACCGCTAAATTTCATAGATAAGTTAAATATTTAAGCTTTTACAAAACCCCTCATAACTTCTCTTTAAATCCAGATTATGATAGCACTATTCTCCTGAGAAGCATGTTAAAAACCGTAGAATTAATATAATAGTATAAGGTGTCTTTACCTAATGATGTTAATGAAGATGAAAGCATTTGAATAAGCAGCTAAAAATACCCATTTTACTTAAATAGATTAGAAAGAATGGATTCTTTAAAGATATTAAATTTCTTTGAATGGATCCACTGATTTTTATTAAGTAAATTATATAGAGAATTTACAAATTTGGAAAGGGCTCTAAAATTGATTTTCCGATGCTGACATTTTCCGTTACCCAAATTTGATCAACATTTTCGTAAAATTTAGCATGGGTTGACACCCTTTAGACATATTTAATTTGAAATATGCATTATAAGCTAGTAATGTTTGTTTGTGTTTAATCAGTGAAACTGTGCTAAAATTACAATATTTCTTTTACCGTAAGTCATCTGAACTTTGTGGAAGAAATTCCACTATGTATTTTTTACATTGTAGCTATTCGTTGATTATTTATTTCATTGAAGATCTAAAAACTAATTGCCAATATCAATAGCATCTTCTGACGCATTTAAATATATATAAGATAGAGATATCTATAGGTAGGACTATGAAAAGTATTACGGTATTATTTGGGGATAAATTTCAAATATTTCAGGTAAAATCTCACAGTTGTCATTACTAATGTATGGATAATATGAAATGAAAGGAAAGTTACTGGGTAAAATACAGTGAATTTTGGATGAGGCCGCCCCTCCCCTCTTTTCTCTGAGTCCCAGCGAGACTTTGGAAGCCAGGTCACAGAAAGGAAGATGTAGAGTAAAGAGAGCAAAGCTGGAAATATAGGACTAGATTTGAGAGTTAATCTAGTTGGTTAGCCGACCTGCAATTATACATGGGTTCAAAACCACTATGTGTAATACATAGTCGCCTACTCTTAGTAACTATACTACTCCTCTCCCAAGTATAGATGTAAAGAAAAAACGAAAAGTGTAGGAAGAAGTGGAAAGAAGTGGTAGGTTTGCAAATGAATGCTAGACTATACTTTATCGTTTTTTCATGTTTGTATTATTTATTTTATTGTTAAGAGTTCAAACTGTTGTTTTAGTTCTTTCTGATGCTCGTTTCGCTTTCTCGTAATATTTTTTTCTCTCTGATATGTGGCAAATTTGTATTTTGATGGTATCTTGTATTTTGCGTAAACAATTTTAATTGAATTTCCACATTTACGTTTTTATAGCCCATTTATCAGAGAAATTTAACTATTTACATTATTAATTTTAACCGGTTTAGGTAAAAATAATCCTTTTCATTTTAATGCTAAAATTAGAAGTAATTACTAGTGCGAAATTTATAGCCGACGGATTAGTGAGCAGTTTTCATACAGAAATACTAATTGTAACATATGCTTGATTATATTACTAAAAATGTTCTCTCCGAACTATGCTTCATTCTTGGATACAAGAGAAATAAAGAATTAACATCTTTTAATAATTTCAACTCACTTTTTTAAGCACAGCTGTGAATTTCTATTTTGACTCTGTCTTTTTATTGTCTCATAAATATTTTGGACCGAATTTCATTATTTCCAGGGAACTTACTTTCTTTTCATCTAATAAATTAAAATATGTGTTGGCTAAAAGCATATAAGACATTAATCCTTGATTTCGTTGAAAATCAAATTGCAAAATTTTTGTTTGGATAAAATGGTAACAAATGGATTCCTAGATTTGAAATCATTGTAAAATAAATAATATACCCATCCCAAATTCCATTAGTTAATTTCTGCCTCCATACTGGCCAATGATTCTGCATTTTCTTGTTCGCATCTACTCAATGATTAGTGTTTGGGGAAGTTAAAATTTATGGAAATAAATTTAACTTTAACTTTGACTTCAACTTTGCTTGTCATAGTTAATTTTGCCTAGATATTCTCTGGCACGTGTCATAAAATGGGACTAAATTACATTGAGATGGGTGGGTTGTCCTGCTTATAGCACCACTCGAAATATTTACTTCATTCAAACGCCAGGAAGGTGATTTTCAGGGCGGTGGCAGACCGCCAACTGGAGATTAGTAGAATGTGAGGGGTATATATTTACGTCCAAAACTAGGAAATAAAATACCAAAATTTATATTTTATTGATAATACTTCTTTAATTTCAATGAAAATTGCACGTAATATTTGCTTAAATATCTCTCTTATAGTGTCCAAATTATATTGCATGGAACACAAAAAAAATCCTAAATGTCTTAAGGAAGGTAAAGTGTAGTTGAAGAAAGAATGTGTCTAAAACTAGAGAACGAAGAGAATAAATGTAGCCATATAAGAAGTATGCAGAACTATTTATGAATGACTTAAGCATGTCTACGGATGCAAAAATTTAGGATTTGTTACATTGTTTTTGCCAGAGAGCTTAAACATTTGTAGTTTTTTGAGTCAGAATCTTCTCTTCAAGTATCGTTCATAGGCTTCCAATTGGGTTTTATCATGTCTCTGAACAAGCCATTCCATCAATCAAGTCGATATTTTCATCATTGTCCAGCATCACAACAAACACGCACTTCCGATATTCGGAATGAAGGGATCACTTCCAGGTATCACTTTCATGCCATTCCGGCTGCTACATCATCCACTCGCATAAGGTAGGTAAGATAATATATCAGAAGAATAAATGAGTTAGTGGGAGATGTATAAATAAGCAAAGGATGACACGTGGGAGCACACTATTTACTCATTCGGGCTGGTCTTGCCGTTCATTTATTACTCGGATTGACAGTCGAGAAACGAAACTCCTACTGTGAGGCTCCAACACTAAAAAACATGTCACAAACCATGCCACTGCAACATTTAATTTTAGGGTCCTTCTTTATTTTGCATCTGTATTAAAATATGTCAACTTTAATTCACATTACTGTGTCTTTTCATCCTATTAAATCAAATAACATATGCTTTCTGTAGTAAAAACATTATCACTTTTCATTACTCCCCAAAACATGCTCTGTAGCGAAAGTCAACCTAGCCACTTTAGTGCTTTTATTTTAGAGTGATTCTTTGTAGGCTAGCTTTATATGAGTCTTTAACCTCTCCCAAGATAAGTTAATCACTCAACCAAGACACAATATGAATTATAGTTAACGTTCTTGGCCAAATGACGTGGCATATGCATCTGTCTCTAATCTTTTCAACATCAACAGGAATTCGAGTAGAGCTGGCCACCTATCCTGATAGAGCTTTGTTATGCCAGAAATAACAGTGTTTAGCATATTACAATTAAAATATTTTTTCCAGTATAAAACCTGCTATTTGAAAGATTTTCAAGCTTAATTTGTCTCTCCATCCTGATAATAAAATATTATTATCATTTCAGTCTATTAATACATCAGAAGAATGAAACCTTTTTAATATGTAGCTTAAAAAACTTATGTGTAAATTATTTTTTGATATATATATATATATATATATATATATATATATATATATATATATATATATATATATATATATATATATAAATGAATGCAATGTCCCACAGGTAAAATGAAAAAGCTGTTTCCAAGTACTTTCGGACTTTATTCAGTCCATTCTCAAGGATAACTACAAGAGAAAATAATTTAATAAGGGTATATATAAGCTAGTAAAAGCTAAAGGACTGCCTCTTTTACCAGCTTATATATATTCCTTTACTATAGTATTTTCTCTTGTAGTTATCTTTGAGAATGAACTGAATAAAGTCCGAAAGTACTCGGAAACACCTTTTTCATTTTACCTGCGGGACATTGCATTCATTTATATATATATATATATATATATATATACATCTATATATATATATATATATATATATATATATATATATATATATATATATATATATATATATATATATATATATATTTATATCAAAAAATAATTTACACATAAGTTTTTTATATATATATATATATATATATATATATATATATATATATATATATATAGTCATATTCAAGAATGTTAGTAACAAATTTAGTAGTCGATCTGTACCATAAAGATTTAGTTGTTTTTCCAGACTAAAGTACAAATAAGGGAGGCTAAAGTATGTGAATGGTATGTAGATCCACCAAGGAAGGAAGTGTGTGAAACCATACTGAACTTATTTGGTTCGAGATAAAAACCCACATTTCGTAGTCAAATTTACGAAGAATTTCATTCGAAGTTGCTGAGGATTGATTACAAAAAGAAGGTTCAAACATCGGGTCTATGAATTTCATCTCCCTTCAAATAGTTTTGTCTACAAACCAAGGAGTGGGATCTGCCTAAATTGAGGAGTGTCGGAAGTCTCAAGGGAGTTGCGTGGCATCCCAAGTGCTCAGATATTTTCATCATCTGGCCAATCGGCATGTATTTTTACAGACATTCACTTCTCTTATCATCACCATATAGTTTACAAACCGATTTAAAGCCTTTTCAAAGATTCTTTTAAATTATATTTGCATTTCACTACCTAGGAAAATTACCAATTCTTTTCTTATATTTATCTGATTTGAACACCACGGTACAGGTGCAGAAGGCAAAGAATAAGAATGGAAGTTTAGATAAGTGATAGCTGATCTAATATGAATTCGAAACGGGCACATAGATTTCGAGGAATCAAGATCATTTGTGATCATCCTTGGATTAAATATTGTGTTGAGGTTTGGAGAACAAGGCATGCATAGACAAGCGAGGATAATGGTTAAAATGGAAAAGAGAGCGTCGAATGGCGAAATATCTAACTATTTTTTTTTCGATTAAATTTTTTTGTTGATTGCCTTCTCCAAAGAAGGCAATCAATCTTTGGTACAAATTTCAAACTTTTTTCGGGATATAACAATGGACAACGGATGTTAAAACTTTATAAAATAAAGCTAATAGGGAGAAACTGAGCAAAAATTTGCATTGTAATTTTTTAAAACATACCGAATATAGGCTTGAGTCCTGCTGCTTGGAAATATGGGTACGAGAATTCGAAAAGATGGAATAATTGAGGGAAGAGCTGAATTGTGTGAAACATATAACTCGATAGCATATACAACCTTTCTGAAGCTGTCCCTCCTCAAATTATTATTAAAATTTAGGGTTTCATCCGACTGAATTTAAATTTTGTGTGTGTGTTTTGATCCTCAACCTTAGCCTTAGAAAATACTATAGATTTAAGTGTTTCACTAGAGATTCAAAGAATGGTATTACGAGTCCACTCAATTTTCATTATTGGATCTTTACCTACCTATAAAGGGCAAAGTTTTACTTTATAATTTTCATGGTTAGAAGCTTTGTTCAAATATTTATCTTTTTTTTTTGAAGAAATAATAAGGGCGCTTAAATTCAATTAAAAATGTTCATATTGAAATTCATGAAGTAACGGCATTTGAAATACTTTTGGAGTTAAATCAGAAACGTAGCTTTGTCAAATAGAATACTATTGGTGTTAAGGTGAACAGTTGGTCTTGAAACATTGAAATAAAGGAAGAAAATTATAAATATGTACTTAGAAATAGGAGGAATATTGAAAAAGGTAAAGATAAAAGAACTTAGGGAGCGTACTGAAAAATTCTAGGAACGAGTTTGTTCTACAAACAAAGACACTCGAAAGAAGAAATCTGAATTACACTATGGAACTGAGTTGAGACTGGAACACGAACGGCCATATGAGAGCAGTTAGCGTTCAAACTGAATGATGTTAGCAGTGACTCAAATGAGGGAACTTGTGTTAGACGTTCTAAAACGAATACCGCTTTAAAGCAATAATCCCATCTATACATATATTTACACAGAGAATAATAGAAAAAAAGGTTCGCTGGCCCTATTATTATATTTTACTTTGTTTGTGGCCTTAACCAAACATTTTTCTCTTCTTAAAACTCTTCTAATCATCAATTTTCAAAATTTCTCTTTCATTCAGCATGATTTATTTTGAGGCTTTATTTTTTACACTTAGTACACAAGTTCAATTTTTAATAATTTCAATAAGTTAAACAGATTTATACTAAATAGATTAATTTAATAAACAAAGGGTTTTTTAATTAGGTAGACAATTCAGCATTTAAATTGGAGAAGGGAGAAAATGGTTTAGGATATTTCTTGTTGCAACGTACATAAAACTAAGATTAAGGAACTAGAATTGTGTGGAAGATATTTAGCTGAAATATTTATTTGCCTGCTGCCTCGGGGCTAAATGGTTACGAATTCCTTCAAAGGTCAAGCATGTTTGTCCCTACTGCACCAAACACTATATTGCTGTGGTGTGTACGGTTGAGCTCACTATGAGCCCCTCCTCCCTTTGATCGATTTAAGCTTCCTTTCGTCGGATTTGAATTCACTATAAAAACGCGAACGCCATCAAGAGCATTTTCAACATAGCAGTTTAGATTAGGGGTTCATAAAAAAGGTGAAAAAGGTGAGAAAAGTCCAATTACGTGTAAGAACAATACCGAACAAACTACTCTGGTTATAAAGAACCCAGAGGGCATGCAACTCTCTTAAAATTGCTTGTGTTTTTTGTGGGTGTACACAAGATATTGTGAGGAAAAAAAAATGGTGTATTAAAATGGTAAACACATTTGAGAATGTTTGAATGCCACCACCGCTATACCAAACACCAATTGCGAGAACATATAGGTGAAGGGAAGATTTGAAATATGTATACTTTCTTAAGTGTTTAACTATTTTAATGTTAAATCTAAAGTAGGGAATAATAGCACCTGTATCATTATTTTTAACATCCGAATGAGCAACATTCCAAAAGACGTTTTATATTATAGTTAATATCGCAAAGAGTAGCGACCTTCACTCTGCATAGAACACACATAGAGGACGCTCTTTATTCACACCAGGCAGCTGACTATATCCAATAAACTAATCTAACAGTCTTAAGAATAACTGTACCTTGAATTAATGTACTTTATATATTACTTAAATATAACTACTCTAAATTCATCAGATGGTCATATTCTCTCTCATTCTTCATTAATGCATGAAATATTCATCATTTAAAGAGTGCCTTTCATTATTTCAACATAAAATACAATTCTGTTGGTAAACAGCCTCATGTAGCAATGATGATAGACACGCCCCAGAAACATAAACATCATTAACAAATGAAACACCATAATCGTATGGATTTTAAATGGCCCTTTTTAAAGACCTTCACAATTTGCCTATGTCAAAAGTAAAAAAGTGCTTAAAGAGAGGAGTTGGGTCTTAAAGGCACGATCAAGAGTAGTAAGGGGCGTTGATGAGCGTCCTGCAGCAGGCAGATCTTTTAGCTTTCTTGATGCTAATATCAAGAAGTCCAAATCACCCATGCAGCTGAACGACTCGGAGAAACCTTGAGTAAGCGGGACAAACCAGAAGGAGTGTTATGAGGGTTTGTGATAAGCTTAGTGAGAAATAGAGGAATGAGGCATCTGCGGCAGTTAAGGTCTTTTAGGTGAAAGTAAGAACTTAAACGTAATTCTGTATCAAATGGGAAGCCAAGGCACTTCCTTCCTTCTGTGGAAGAAAGTGGGATCTAAATATTTGAAGCAGTTGGATTAGGAAAAATATGGTGTCAAAGTATGTCTAAGTATACGGGAATATGCGAACACAGGCTCTAAGCTAAGCCAAGCAAGGCGACAACTGTTATTATTCTAAGAGAGTGATTTGAATAGATAGCGGCAGCTGCGTGACCAAAGAATATAACAAACACAATGACAAAAATAGATTTTTAATACACACTAAATAAAAGGCACAACAATAAATATGGATATATATATATATATATATATATATATATATATATATATATATGGGTACATAAATAAGACGCACTTAAGCTCCGAATACTAATTAGATAACCGCGGTTAGGGAATGTTCATAATGAGGGATTGAGGGTAATGAGTGATTTACTTCCTTTGAAACTCGAGAGTAAAGCGGAGAAAACTTGGGCGAGGTCTTGGTGACCTTTATTCCTCACGGGGTTAGCCACAAACCTGCTTTCTCGAACTTTTGTTTTGCAGGATGCGGGCATCTTGTCCTCTGTAAGTCACCAAACGAACTTCGAAAGGGGGAAATGTCTTCTCCACACTCGCAAAAATTAAGAGGTCACCGAACGAAGTTTGAAGGGGAGAGGGGATATGACTTCTCCACACTCGGCTTGAGCGAGCTATCGGGCCTCTTGTCCTTAATGAGGTCACCAGAAGAACTTCGGAGAACGGCTTCTCCAATCTTCGATCCGAAGGAAGATGAGAAAGGCTAACCTTGCCTCACGAGACTATTCTCCCTGACCCGAAGATACGCGTCTGATGTCAAGCTCTTTCGTGGCTTGTGACCGTCACTCACACTTATTGGGAGAGAGCTCGTTGATTTGCACTCCATTCGGGGGTCTCGTCTAACCAAATCTGTCTGTAATCCTGGAGCGGGTAAATATATACCCCGAGTTCTCCAAAACAGGGAGTAACAAGGAGTAACAACAAGGAAAGAAGGTACCCTAGAAGACCTTACGGTCCATTCAATGAGGGTACCTTTGGACTAGCAGTCAACCGGGCAAATCTCTTCTGAAATGCTTTACGTCCTCAAACGGCCACTTTTAAAGACCCTATCTGGTCAACAGGTTCATTGTTGACAACTTGCACTGGAAGTGCGTTCTAACTACCGCAGATACTTTACGTGAAAAATCTTACACATAGATCGTGGTGGTAACGCTTCAGTTCAAGTTTAAAGCCGTGATTTCTTGTTCTTCTCTCAACAAGTGTCAGAATATCTCTGTAGTCAACATTTTCGAACCCTCGAAGTATTTTGGAAACTTCAATGAGCTGACCACGCATTTTACGGGTTTCCAAAGAGAACAGATCTAATTCCCTTAATCTATCTTCCCAACTTTTATGTATGATAGAGGGAATCAGTTTGGTTACCTTGGTTTTCACGCGGTCCAATCTCGCGTTGTCCTTTCAAAATAAAAGACTAAAATTGTACGGCATACTTCAGGTTTGGTGGACGAGGGAGTTGTACAGACACAGTACTATCTTTTTGTTCCGATATCCAAACTGTCACTTTATATACCCTAACATACTTTGGGCTTTCTTCTCCACCTCAATACACTGTTTCGAGAACTTGAGGTCACAGAGGAGAGAGATCGAGACGTTCTGTAACCTTCGTTATCGGCCGTGACAACCCGAAAGTCTCTTTGCGGACCAGACAGGCGACCAGCAGCAAGTCCCATGAAATGCTTCCGGCGAATCCTATAAAGTAATTTTTGTGACCCGAGGGGGAGGGAGGAAGATTGAGAAGGCCGGGAGGTAACCCCAATTTCAGTGTCATGCCTCGGTGGTAATTTTGCGGAGACCTGTTGAGGTCGGAAGGAGGGGGGCGAGTAACGGCTCGCTTTCTCTCCCGAAGTAATATCTTATTCTAAGGAGATACCTCCACATATGGCTAACCATTTATCCAATGAAGACGGATATGCAGTATCTTTTCTTTTTACGATTTCAGCCTGGAGGAATTACAATACGTGACGAAAGTAAGAATAGAAATATCGATGTAGTAAAGAATTCACTTGAAATTACAGAGAAACCAGCGGAAGGATTTAAAAACGATTGCAAAATATATTTTAACCGATACTTATCACCACTAACACGTAAATATATTCTGTATTGGAAAAAGCGGTAAGGTGAGTACCAAGTTAAGTAAGATGAGTACTGAATTCAACCTAAGAGTGCCTCATCGCAGATCTACTCTTGAATGAGTTCTGCGAGACTGGAGAGCTGCAAGAATGATTAGAGGAGCTCATTTCTACTCACCTCACTACTACAAGCAGCCTGGATGAGTTACGATGAACCGCTACAAGTGGACATAAATTAAGGCCTAACTGGCCAAAAGTTTGTCCAGTGTCTATATACGAATCCCCCCCTCATTATCGCAGCTCAAAAGAACAACAATGAATCAAAATGAAACCGACAGACGAAATAACGACATTCGTTAGGCAGTGTTTAAATAGTAATAACAATAATGTATAAAACTTTACAGATCAAATAAGTTTAATAGACTAAATTCAGTACTTAATTAGTTTTAAAAAATGTAAACAGTAAAAAATCCAGTGTGCGTTGGTATGAATAATAATATTAATTTAGAAGAAATTTAGTGTACAAACTAGAATTTACCAATGGTAATCAAGAAACAGTTTCGATAGTCAGGTTGAAGCCAAAAAAACTCCCATTCTCATATAATAGCAGAGAACATAGTGCTTGGCAACATTCAAGTACTCAAGGAAAAACGGCTGAAGAATCGTAATTACGTTGGAACGAGAAACAGAAAATTCAGCAAGGAATCTTAACAAGGACAATAATGAAGAGAAATCTTCTGCATTTACCATAAGGGATAATAACAAGCCGAGCTTTTCCCCGCGATTAGTTAGACTGATTACGTTAGAAAAAAATCCCTCATTTTGGATTTTTTAAGAAATCGAGGTTATACCCGCGCCATTCATTATATGTATAATTTCAATCCGGTACCAGTTTTATATTGGGTAAAGATAGGTCAGTTAGTACGCACACTCAACGTAGATAAACTATATTTGGTTCATATGATAGGTAAACGGACCCTTGCCCGAAAGCGAAAGAAACTAAATTCAATGTAAAAATGCACATAAAAATTACCTGACTCTTAAGGTGTACAAAATATTGTAAGCCTCTGAGAAAACGGAGTTTTCTCAGAGGAGAGTTCTGTAGTGCACAAATGAAAGGTGGGTTCGGATCAGCAAAGATGCCTAACAAATGAGAGTCATATGAGTCCTATAAATTTTAAAATGGGCACCCACATAATTATGCATCTGAAATTAATCTACTGAAATTGTATAACATTTTTTCATGAAAAAATGTAATTAATATAAGCAAATACTGTAGTCTTGTAAAGGAAGATAGGCAAAAAGGAAATCGAAACACTTTCACACTGTCACACGCATACAAACTCACACACCAAGGTGAGTAACAGGATAAACGCTGGGACTTTGTTTATTGTGACTTGGTCGTGAAACACGAAACCTTATCTTCTAAATTTATCTCTGTCTCCGAGATAACATTATCTATATCCCTTTGACAACACACATAAAATTTCTATTAAAGTAAGCTATGCCAAAACCACATGATTGCCCAACAGTAGGCCACGCCTCATATTTCGACCCATTAAACTAACATTGTGGGGGAAATCAAGATCACGAGGACAAACAGACGCTAGTTTGTTTACACAGCCTCACCAATACTTCCCCCCTTCCCTTTGCCCCACTGTCCCCAAATCTTCGAGATCGCTCGCAGAGAAGGAGTACAATCAGCAGATTTCGTAGTCTGTTAATATAAACACAGGAGGTTGGGATAGCATTTAGAATAAAAATCTATGAACAAGCTCACTGTCCCCTTGAATTGTTTATGTCTATTTTCACCAAATAGACCAAATTTCACTTTCTTGAACGTAAACCAGAAGGGCGAATGGTAACAACGTTAAAAAGTGATCCCCTAGGAGAAAAGCTTAAAGGTAAACCCTCATCTTCCCTTCCCACTCCAGGGGATAATGTAGGTATATATAATTCGATCTGGAGAAATGTAAGAGAAGAAGCGAAGTAGCAATCAGAAGAAGAAGATGAGTCCTGTAAGCAAACCGAGAATCAAGCAGAAAGTGGAACCGAGTGGGATTTTTCTTTCTGAGGCTGTTCCTTTGGTCACACCGAAGAGTAGACTACCAGTGTCGAGAAGTACTCTCATATCAATCTCGTTCAGAGAATCCCCCTATCTCAGTTTTCCGAATAAAAACAGATATCCCTCACCATTGAAGAAAACCAATGTGAAGTTCCACTCGAGGAAAGATTCACCTCTTGGTCAAGTCTCATCATCAAGAAGCCAGCAGGTGTAACCCAAGGATTGGAATAATCATACATCCACAATCCACTCGCTTATATTTTCAAGTCAACAAGCATTGTCCCACGCTCCTCACTTACCTCGGGATAAGGAGAAGAGAGGCGGTCAGCTATTTTTCCGAGTCAGACTCCCGTCTCGAATCCTCACATCAAAGTGGTTCTTATTTGAGGTCATCCCACGCCAGACCTCCTCCTAGTTAAAGGTAAAAGGAATACAAAGCTTATTCATGTTCGTTAGTTACCATTCCGTACTAAAGTGAATTTTTGCTTCAACCATCGCCTAGTAATCATTGGTAGTATTAATTTTTATTTAGATCCTTTTATTATAGCCTTAGTATATTTAAAGTTTTAATATTTCATTTTTTTATGTAATTAAAAGTATATTTTATTATAGTTGTTTAATTAAATTCTCGAAACGCTGCATATGACAATAGATATATAATATTACGAATCCATCCTGGTTAAAGAAGCAAAATAAAAAGTAAAGCACTCTTAGAGAAAAGTGGAACGGAGTTATTCATGTACGGAACAAACCTACATTCATACTCGGTCCTATACCACGACAAACATCCAAACTAGACCCAGATATTAATATGGGGTTTCTTCATCAGTAACACGGTCAACTGTTAGATCGAAAAGAGGAGAGGTTAGGCCAAAAGTAGACTCGAAATTAGGAGGCCAGCCCCAAATACCCGACATATACTAAACGAATTCATTGCGCCTAGGCCTACCGAATCTCCGTTTATGAAGATTATAATCCGCCTTCGGGATTTTATTCTTCTACGGATGATCAAGCGGTCTTCTTACCCAGCCAAAATCAAGCGAGAGGATAATCATCCTCAAATGGACTTAGTTCAAGTTATGGGGTTCAGTAACCAATTTCCTCAAACGCGTTACATTCCATTGATGAAACTCGTAACTCATAACTGCCCCTTCAATCACTTATAAGTGGTAACCCATACAGCTATAACTGGTAACCCCGTATATCTACAAGTGTATTTTAGATCAACCCAAGTTTTAGAAAGACATAAAACTCAAAACTTAAACTGTTATCCGCATTGGAGTTCAGATTCAAATTAATTGTGAAACCACAAAAAGCTCTTTCTTTCAATTTATTTATCCTTAACTCTATAATTTAATTTGGTGAATTTTTGAAATTTTTGAAAATGTTTTTTTTTTTGCTTAGTGGACAAGTAACCTTTCATGTTTTTGAGTTTAGGTTTATTTGAAACTTGTATTCGCAGGGCTGTTTTTTGTATGTTTCGAGCTTTTATCAAAGTTCTTTCTAAGAGTTCAGAAAAATAAATATAATTATCGAATGATTTAAAATGAAAAAACCTACAAATCGTGAAGTTCAAAAAATGTATTAAAATAAGGGCTTTGGCGTTTTTTTACTATCATTTCGGATATAAAACAAATTCAGATGAAAAAAGAGATCTGACGAAGGTTGTTTCTATATATCAAACCGGGCAATGGCTTCGCCACTCCCGCTCCCCCTACGAGAGGAGTTTGCGCTTCGCTACTGAGATTAAAATTTAAAATCTAAAAAAAGCAGCCATGGTTAAATTTTTATCAATTTTCTGTACTTTGCTAATTATAATCCTCCTTAATTTTGGAAATTTTTGAAAATGTTTTTTGCTTAGTGAACAAGTAACCTTTCATGTTTTTGAAAATCAAAGGATTAAATTTGTTAAAAAGGTTATGAAAGGGTGTTGAAAAGGGTGTTTTGAAAAAACAACTACAAATACGAATGAAAAACAATTCAATGAGAATATTATTTTAACAAGTTAACTCTGGGTGTTGAAATTACAAAAAAACGATAATATTGATGAAATTGAGGAAAATGAATTAAAAACAAAAACTATTTTATCTAATGAGGCAAACATGAAAACAGATGAAAATATAACGAATGATAATGTTAATGATAATAGAGAATATAGAATAAAAATTTAAAAGTTCAAACGTATACTATTTGCGAGCGGAGAGAGCTTTAAACTATGGAGAGAAAAACGAAAAATTTCTAAAAAGATGAATTAACTTAAAATAAGGTTTCAGGGTGTTTAAATAGAGCCTGTATTAGTAAAAAATCATGTTTAAAACAATTATGAAAGGTGTTAAAAGGAGTGTTTTGAAAAACGAACTATACCTATATATCTTAAAGGGTTGTGTGAGAGTGGAGAAAGTGTGTGATGAACAATAACAATATAACAAAAGATGAAATTAACTTTAAAATAAGGTTTCAGGGTGCAAATGCTGAGAAAGGTGTTTGGGAAAACAATTATATATATGTATCTTCAAGGGGTAACGGCGATATAAAAAAAAGGGAAATAACTTTTAAAAAAGGTTACAGGGTGTCTATGTTGAGAAAGGTGTTTGGAAAATCAACTATATATATGCATCTTCAAGGGGTAACGATGATATAAGAAAAAGGGGAAATAACTTTTTAAAATGGTTCCAGGGTTTTTGTTGAAAAAAAGTGTTTGGAAAATTTTCCACTATATATATATCTTCAAGGGGTAAAGACAGTATAATAAAAGGTGGAATAACTTAAAAAAAGGCTTCAG
Organism: Ceratothoa steindachneri; assembly: GCA_963969495.1. Taxonomy (NCBI): domain Eukaryota; kingdom Metazoa; phylum Arthropoda; class Malacostraca; order Isopoda; family Cymothoidae; genus Ceratothoa; species Ceratothoa steindachneri. The sequence goes on from OZ018326.1 coordinate 33,902,183, forward strand.
GGTATCTATGTTGGAAAAAGGTGTTCAGGGTGCTAAAATAAAGAGTCTATAAAGGGTGTAAGGGAATCGTCACCCACCCGTCCTCTCTCAGTGGAGACCCGAGATGGTAACCGCAAGAACATCCGGCCAGGCAACGCCGGTCAAGCGCGTAAACACAGCGCTTCGCCACTCGTCGCTATAAAAGGCCTAAAGGTTGTAAAATACAAGATCCCCCTTAAGAGGGTATATTGAATTTCACTTCAAATAGGAAATTGGAGACACAATTCTCTTAAGCTCGAAGGCTACCGAGAGCCGAGGTAAGACTTAGTGAGAAAAACCGCTTGGAATAAGAACCATCCTGGGCCCGTCCACAAGCCCCCCCTTATACCCCTCCCCCAGTGGGATGACTAGATATAAATAAGAAACACTTAGGAAAATCGTGGTAGAATACGTTAGTCTCCAGGTAACGAAGTCCCCAGATTAAGACGCCGGGCTACCGAGACTGGATAGGTAGAATACGTCAGTCTCCACGTGACGAAGTCCCCGGATTAAGACCCCGGGCTACCGAGACTGGATAGGTAGAATACGTCAGTATTCAGGTGACGAAGTCCCCGGATTAAGATCGGGCTACCAAGACTGGAGGTAGAATACTTGGGTCGCCAGAGTAGGAAGTACCTTACAAGAGAGGCACGACTACCTAAGGGGCTAAGAAGCAGCTCATCCTCGAGCTAGTCCCTGGTTATCAAAACAAACGTTAAGTTAACTTTGTTAAGTTCAACTTAATCTCGTCAGATAGACTCCACCTATCCTGGTGCATCGTAAACGCCAGGGAAATTCCCGCCCTTGAAGAATTAAGAGAAGAAGAAAGAAAAGGCTCCCCCTCGAGCCCATTACCCGGTAGCTACGCCAAACTTATAAGTTAACTTGGTTGAGAAACCAAGTTCAACTTATTCTCGTCAGAGAATCCTTGTCCGTTATCCTCGCCTTTGAGGAAGACTGCAACTAAGAAGAAGCTCATCCTCGAGCTAGTTCCTGGTTACCAAACCGACTTTTAAGTTAACTCATTCAACTTTAACTTATTCTCGTCAGAGAAAGCCCCCTCCTCGATCCTCGCTTTTTAAGAAGACCCTACCCGAGTACAGTCCTCGCTCATAAGGAATTAAGTAACGAAGGAGAAACTCTAAGTTAACTTGGTTTAAGAACCAAGTTCGACTTACTCTCGCCAGAGAGGCCTCGCCTATCTTGATGCCGCCTAAAGCACCGTGATTGTTCTCGTCCTTGAAGAACTCCCCCCCTGAATACCGTGTGGACTCCCATCTGTTACCCTCGCCAAAATACCTCGTGATTTCGACTAAAACCTCCATCTGGCCGGTCGACACGCGTCGTGGAGTCAATAACATTCCTGAGGTATTTAAACTCCAGTAGATTCAATAAGCATAAATATTGTATATTGAAGTGCGTAGCTAATTTAGCCAATTTTAGATGGGCCGGATAATTAAAGTAATTATTGTGTATTTTAATATTCGGAGTATTTCAGTGGTTAATGTTTAGTTTTTGTGTATTAAATTGTTAAAGGAAAAATAGAAGTTTATTTCCAGGATTCTTGGGCGTTTATCTATATCCTTACGTGTTTAAGACGGCTCTCTTCTTTACAATAACAATATTAGCACTCTTAGAACAAAGCTTACTTCATCAAAGAACTGTATCACTACCACAAAAAAAGACCACGATAAAAGCGGGTGTGTGTGGAGAGATTAAAAAGGGGCATTCTCCTACATAAAAGTGGTGTCAGGTGTGGAGTGATCAAAAGCGAGGCATTCTACGACAAGGCGAATTAAAAAAAGCGGTTTAGAATAGCAAATAAGACCGTACGAAAACCTAATTAAATTGCACGACTCTTTTTCTTCCCCCAATACCTTGAAAGTTTTTTAAGCAAGAAATAAATTAAATAAATTGGATTGAAGATAAATTTCACCTAAAACTCTCCTACCAATCTTTGAATGTCAAAAAGGGAGTCTGGAAATTCTTAAAGCCTGGATCGTAATTAATGGTGTACTGAATTAGGAGTATTACTATGACTGTATGACTGGCTCTCTAAAAGGTAAAAAAGGGTGACAAAACAAACGTTAGTCATTTAAATAGCTTTGAGGGTAATTTGAGGTGAAATATAGAAACATAAATCTCAATATTATCTCGCCAATTGAACGCGGCAAAAAAGAAAAAAATATTGCTTCAGATAATAAACGATAAAAGTCACACAATTCTCAGTTCAGTCGTGAAAGATATATAATTCTGTCTTTTCTTGTTTGCATTTTAAAACATAATAATAGCATTAAATCAAGTGGTAAATGTTTTTCTTCTTAAAACTAGACTATTTTTTATCTCAGCTTAGAAGTAGTGTTTTATTACAATCACGCATAATGGTTCATCCTATTGGTCACTTCATTTCGTTATTTATTAGTTGAATTCTTTGTGTTTGAAATTTGCCCGTTTTGTCACAAACATTTTCAATATTGAGGAGCTCAATTATTTCTAATAATTTACAACCTTCATTACTTTCCTTAAGATTTATTTTATATTTGATCTCATTCAATTTGCTACGATGAGGGGAGAAAAAGAGTTGGGAATATCAGAGCGTTCTTAAAGATGCACTTTGGAATATGCTTTCGGTAGGGAAAATTTTATCAATATTTTTCGCAAATCTATTAGTAAATAATATTAGGTTCAGTACTTTCAAAGCAAAATAAGCCAGTGTTTTTATACTTCCATACCCTGGCTACCAGGATTCACTCCCAGCAAGAGCTGGCACCCCCCAAAATCTGCACTTTCAGGAAACAGCCACCACTCAGGTAGTAATTTGAGCCTACTGCAAACTTCGGTGATATAAGTCAGTAAAAACTACCCAAGAGATTTTTAATCCATCCTCTCTTGAAGCAGGAAGAACGCCCTCCATGAAGGTCTCTTACTCGCTACCAGGCAAAAGAAATAGCACTTTCAGCACATTCAGATCCAATGAGGACCTATCCTTTTTGCTCATCCATGGGTTTGCCAGCGAGTGCCATTCTAATCTTCGCGTATCCTCATTATCAGATTAGAGGAATTTATCTATAAAGGAAAAAAGTAAATTGACGCATTTAATTTATTAACTTAAGAAAGGATCAAGTGTGAATAATTAAAGTTTAGTTACGCATATTTTGTTATTGGGATCCACTACGTTTGCATAAAACGCGTTCTAACCAAACATTATGGTGATAAGCTCTTAGAATGGTTACCTATAAAGGTGATGCAGTTTCTAAATAATATATTGTATAATTTAGAAAACAGGATATTATGTTTCTTTGAGCGACATAGGGTAGCTGTCACTATCTAGGAAGATAAGCTACATATTTGCTATTACGGCATAGCTAAATGTAGGCCGCTATGACTCCAGACGAGCGAATAATTAACCAAGGGAAGAAAATATTTTTGTCAGATGTCAACGAGCTGGATAGAACTTAGCTAAATAATTATATTTGAGTGATAGGGCACATGAACTTATCTATTATTTGCTATATTCACTCCGCCTTCAGTTAATCTTCAGTTAATATTGCCCTTTATATTCTTATTTGAGCAATTGGAAGATATGCAATTGAAGAGCAAATGCAATCAACGTAAAAGTTAGCTAAATGTTTCTACTGATAGATAAGGCAGCTGTTATAAATAATCATATATGTGTAGCAAAATTGAGTTTTCCCCATTACGGTCCTCTTAAATGAATCTACGAGTAGATCAAAAATATCGTTCTTTTCAAATCTAGCGTCTCGTACTAGTCATACACCTGTTTCCTTATTTGTTAGAAAAATTAAATTTAAATTTATTCCCCTATGTTGGTATGTTTTGTGTATCTCAGCAAAGTCACACTAACTAATAGGACTACAATTAATATTGGGCAGAGTAAAGGGTACAAAATAGATTTGAGGGAAAAGAAGATCAACGACCAAGTAGATCAAATATATACAGCAATCTAAAGGTTGTTCCATAATGAGGGCCGAATTTGTTTAGTTGCACTGAGACTACATACATCTATGCGCTTCTCAAAATTTCTATAACTCTCTCAAGGATGTGTGGCTCGATGCCTCGGATCACACGCCTGATTTCAGCCTTGAGTTCAGGAATTGCGCACTGTTTACGGCGTATACCTGCGATTTAATCGTCCCCTATAGGAATAAATCACAAGAGGTAAGATCTCATGACCTTGGTGGCTATTTCTAGTCACCATGCAAGCATATTACTCGTTTGGGAAATTTTTCGTGGAGAATGCAAGAATTTGGTGAGAAGTATCGCAGGTTGTTCCATCCTGCTGCAACCAGAGGTTGTACGAGTATATCTTGTCAAGGTTGTGTATCTCCCTACTTTGGCCTATAATTAAGTAGATACCATGTCTCGGTAACGTTCTACATTAATGTCAACTGCATTCGCCTCATCATCTTGAAAAAGAAATAGCCCAACCACGCTACTGTCGCCAAACCACACCATACAGTCGCTTTCAGTGGATGCATTTCCCGCGCTTACATTATTCGAAGATTTCCATTTGCTCAAATCCGGCACTTCTGCTTATTGACAAATCGACTCAAGTGAAAGTGGGTCTCATCACTGACAATGATTTCCTTTTCTAAATTTCTCGTCGGCTCTAAGTCAGTCCACAACCCAGTCAGCAAATTGTTTCCGCCTCCCGTGATTAGGGGGCTGAATATCCCACGAAAGTTGATTTTTGTTCTCATCCATATGGAGATATTTATACAGAATTCGATGTAATGAAGTGGTTGTGATGTCCAACTGCTGCAAACGTCAGTATAACCACACCTAACATAATATCGCCAAGCGTATCATATTATATGCTAGCCTAGTATATCTTAGACTAGTATAGCATACATACCCTCGACTACAATAACCTTGCATAGCTTACCTTATTATAGCCTTTGGTGCACCAGTTACGTCAGTGTTGTTGCTCTTCGTATCAGCACCCTGTTCACATCCTTGATCCATCTTTATCTTTGTCGGCATGCTGGACTTTTTTCTCCATGTATATCTTAGCCTAGTATATCTTAGACTAGGATAGCATACATACCCTCGACTACAATAACCTTGCATAGCTTACCTTATTATAGCCTTTGGTGCACCAGTTACGTCAGTGTTGTTGCTCTTCGTATCAGCACCCTGTTCACATCCTTGATCCATCTTTATCTTTGTCGGCATGCTGGACTTTTTTCTCCATGTCTCCATACGACCTACTGCTTGGGATATCTCTCCTCATTCATCCTCTTTACATGACCATAGCATCTCGGTTTACTTTTCTCTACGGAATTCAATATTGACGCAACGACCAGATCCGCTTTTATCCTCACATTTTGAAGTCGGTTTCTAGTTCTCCTTGTTATTCTCTTCAATGTTTTAACTGCTCGCATCTCTGCGGCTTGAATTTTTTTTTCTGTTGTGGTGTTTAATGCCCAATTCTTGTTGCCATATGTCAGGATTGGTTTCAGGACTCTGTTTTTAATTAGAAGCTTGCTTTCTTTCTCAATGTGTTTATCTTTGAATAATTAGTAAATCAAAATTAGGTTAACATTATCTTTTATTATACGGTTGTTGATTTTAATCTCATAAGTATTCCTATCGTCCACCTTTACTTCCAGTTATGTTGTATATTCATTAACCTGATGGATATTTTCAGTGTCCATGTATGCCAAATATTCTTCATTTTTCTTACCCTCAGTGATGAATTCAGTTTTACACTTATCATTGTATATTTTCCTTCCAGTTCTGCTCATACTTATATACTCATCATTTCCAAGTTCCTTTAGGTTTAATACATGATTTGTTACCAGAGCTACGTCGTTGGCATAAGCTAGTGTAACTTCCAGTATTTATGTCGCTAATATATTTGTCCATAAAAACATATAATAAAAAGCAGTGGTAGGATGACATTTGCATGCCATACTTCTGTGTTTATGCTTACCCATTCGCTTTCAAAACCATTACCGCTCTCTTTACTTATGCACACAGAATACATACATTTAATGATCCGTATAGGTTTAGGTGGTATAACATAATATTCATCAGCCAGAATCTCCTACAGTGACTCTCTGTTAAACCTACGAAAAGCCTTTCCCAATGCAAAGGTCAGGTCGGAAATACTTCTGCCAGGTCTAAAGCCATGTTGTGGTTCGATGTGTGTGTTCTACACAATTACCTTTAGGCTTAGAAAATAAAGATGGATCTGAAAAACTGACCAATAGTGAATTATTAGGAGACAAGTGAGATGGTTTGCCTAGAATAAATGCATTTATTCAAGTCATTTCAAAGAGTTTATTTATAGAAGGAAAATGTAAGCTCAGGGCTGTTTTGGTGGGGGAAAATTCAAAGCTTTTTTAAAGTTATTGCTAAAAGTTGAACTAGAGTTGGAATAAACAGAACTTAGTTAGTGATAGATGAGGTTCCAATCTTTACGCATCAAACAGCAAAACCCCAATGGTGGACAAATCAGACATGGGCTATTTACATAAGAATTCTTTGAGCCGCAGTAGACGCGTTACTGGCCAACTGTGAGCGCGTGGCCGTCACGCAGCCACGATCACCCAAAACAAATTCTTCAGCGACTAGCATTAGTCTCTGTTTTATTTTCGGTCTTCTTTCTTTGCCGAACCGGACTCTTATTTTACATCTGGCACAAAACATCAGCCGAGGAGACCGGTCTTTTGACGACGAAACCGATGCTCTGTCCCTAGCTGGAGCCGACGATGAATTATTACTCACTGTATCTAAGAATATAAAATAAATCTAAATTTTGATCATAAAATGAGTTAGAATTAAGGCAGGGCGGTTTTGAAGGTTATATTTTTAAAATATAAAAGAAATTTAGATGGAACTAAAGAGGTGATGATTATTTTTACGGTGTATGTAAAGAATTCAGCTAAAAAAATTCTTGAATTTAGGGCTAGAAACTAAGTACGGATATGAAAAGAAAAAGACCAACTGAAAATTATTATGAATATATAATGGAAATATGTTAATTTTTCTTAGACAAAACCTCGTTGTTAAAGCTAGATATTTCGAAAAACACATAAGAAAGGTTTGCCTGCCTGGCGTATGCTCCTTGTAAAGAACAACCCTTGCACCCCTAACCCCCCACCAGCACATTACGGAGACCAAGTGCGATTGTATTCCGCCAGGACAACGTCACTTCTTGTTCGAACATTTATGAATTTTCGACTCCTGAGTGCATTGGGGAACTATTCCCTAAACTTCCGAACTTGTTTCAAGCCTCCCACACCCTCCCAGGTGAAGAGGCGAAGAAGAACCACAGTTTCTCTCACAACTTGCTGCTAAATGATGAATCGACTCTGCCTCCGGATTAAGATGTCTTTTTCTTGTGACTCCTTTCACGATATTCCCCCTTCTCCCCGTAGAACTGGGCATACAAATACTTGGGTTTTTCTATAGTTAGATGAGTCCAGCATGCACGTCAAGGCCGTCACCATGGTCTTGTCAAGTCCAGTGAGAGTACATCAGACAGCAGACTTTCTCCGCCGTGATTGTACCCAAGTAAATTGGTAGCTTCTCTAATCGGCAAGCCTCTGAATTTGCGCAACAGTCTCCCTTCGTTTAATCATACCAAGGAAAATCTCCATCGATTACCTTAGAGGAAAAGAAGTTTCCTCTTACAGTGTGTGAAGAAATGGCTACATTAAGCATCCTGGAGGAGTAGAGGTACATTAAAGCCCCCCTCCCTTATGAGGAGAAGCGTGGGAAAGGTAGCCGGCGAAAATGCTTACCATGTGTGATCTCCCCGCCGCTGTGGGCAGTTGGAGCTAACATCTGTTTGAAGGCAACCACCTAAGGTCCTTAAACGACGCTCTAACGATTGAATTACCTACGAGACCCATAAACCCGTGGTTATGGAAAAAAAAGCGGTGCGAGTCAGAAGGCACGCCAAGTAGCGGTGCGGTTGCGAGCCTATAATTTGCGAGCTGACTTGGGCACCCCTGTGCCACCTCAGGAATTCTCGCACTCCTTAGATGCTAACTCACCATTCGCTCCCCATCATCCTTTGCCTCTGTGGCCTGTTCACTTCCCCCTTTAGATGGGGCGGCAATCCGCCTATAAATAAGCCCTGCAAAAAAAGACAAGAGAATTATCAGAATTCGATACGCGGAGGAGGATTAGTTCGTGAAGATCGATCCGTCGGCCAGACAAGAAGATTATTAGTAGTCGATTCGCCAGAAAAAAGATTAGTTCGTGAAGATCGATCTTTCAGCCAGACAATAAGATTAAAAGTCGATACGCCAGAAAAAGGGTTAGTTCGTGAAGATCGATCCTTCAGCTATACTAGACTATTTCCGTGAGAAACGATAGGATCAGATTGAGAAAATCGATGCCCCCTTTCAGGGCCGTATTAACCTAAATAGTCAAGCTTTATATCGATGCCATACCGAAGAAGCCTTTTCAGTCTGCAAAGAAGTCCGACTGAAGAAAAGCAAAGCCACTCACACTCTAGAGAGTCTCACATCTCAAGCTCCGTAAGAGTGAGAGGAGAAGAACGCTGCCCCAACGAGCTCCCGTTCTTTAATTACGTTGAAGAATCAGCCCCCGTCACAGGCGACGAAAATTCAAGCAGCGGCCACAACACTTCAAAGCGAGAGATAAGTCCTCCAGCGACATCCGGCAATCCCTAATACCTACCTGTAAGTTAACAATAACATTTATATCTCTATTGCGATAGTAGAAGTTTAGTACGTCCCACGTTTTAAAGGAGAGTAGAAACCATTGTTCTTGAACCTAGGTCATATGTGTTTGTAGACGAGAGTACGTTAATTTAATGTTTAAAGCTAATCAAATAGAGTCGCGATAAAAAAAATACTAATCGGCAATTGGTATGTTTACGGGAAGCCTATTTGTTTATCTTTTGTCATTGAGAGATCTTTGAGGCCAAAGATAGAAATGTGTTTACTGTTGGTGTGTAATATTTAAGTTTTTAATTTAAAATACATGTTTATTTTGGTAGATTCTGGTATTTCCTCTTATCCTTATGTGTTTAAAAATAGCTCTTCCTTAAGAACTAAACCACTAAATTAGCACTCTTAGAACAAAGCCTGCTTCATCATAGAAGTAACGCACGCCCCTTAAAGCATACCGATACTAAAAGGGTGTCAAAAAGTATAGTGATCAAAACCAAGGATCATTTTACGACATATTATAAAAGTGGTGTCAGGTCTAGAGGTTTTATATTAGAAATAACCCAGCAGTGTCTATTTAAGAAAGATCTAACACATAAAAGGAACACCAGGAATAATAGAATATTTGACGAGTGGGAAATTGTTAAAGTTAGAGGTGGATGCCATCTAAAGGTAATTGTTAGGCAAAGTAGTAAGTTTTGGTGGTGGAGTAGGTCAGGCTTGATTAAAAACAAGGAAAATGACTGACATAAGCGCTATGGCATTGTTTGACCTTTTTTTGGATGCAAGGTCAAAGCCTCGGACTGGAAGGAACCAAGCTAGACTCGTTTATTCAGGAGAAAGAGAGAAACGAAAGAGAAGAAAGAAGAGAGGAACGTAAAATGAAAATGGAAGCTGATGAAAGAAGAGAAAAGGCGAAAATGGAAGCTGATGAAAAAAGAGAAAAGGCGAAAATGGAAGCTGATGAAAAAAGAGAAAAAGCGAAAATGGAAGCTGATGAAAGAAGAGAAAAGACGAAAATGGAAGCTGATGAAAGAGAGAAGATAAGGGCCAACGAAAGAGCTCTTAGCAAAGACGAGTTAGAGGTGCAGTCAGTGTCATCCAGAACAGGAGTGTCACCAGCAGCCAGCATGAAACTCCCGGAGTACAGGGACGATGAAGATTTATGCTCATATCTCTACCATTTTGAGAAAATATTCAAAGTCAATAATTGGGACCTAGAAGAAGATAGGGTCGCCAGACTGTTACCGCTACTCAATCGTAGGATGAGAGAGATATTCGTATCTTTACCCTCAGAAGCGACGGTGGACTTTTCCACTCTCAAAGCCGAACTTCTCTCAGCAACAAACCTTAACCCGGAAGAATATAGGATGAAGTTCAGGCAGTTTCGTATAAGACCTGGACAAACATACAAACATTTTATCTTTGAGCTTCGTCGAAGCCTACAGTTTTGGATGGAGTCAGAAGATGTAGAGAACGAAGTCACTGCGGTCGTCGACTTCATGCTTAGAGATCAGTTAGTAAGTACACTACCCCAGGAAATCCGTGCATTCGTTAAGGACCGAAAAGCTTCTACCTTCAACGAGTGTCTGGACGAGGGTGACCTCCACGCGGTAAATCATCGGTTATATCCTAGGGAGTACAAGAAAGAGAAGGCTCCCTCCCCAAAGAAAAATGGGCCGCCACCCAGGCATTTACAGAAGAAGCCCTTTAAGTTCTCAGCAGCAAAAGGAACTTATAAACCAAATTTTGGAGGAGAAAAAAATCAAAAAGAAGGTAGGATTCCACAAGGATCATACCCTAATACCGGCACGTATCCCAGGAAGCACGTCACTTGTTATACCTGCGGGATAATAAGGCACCTGAGTTTCCAGTGCCCACAGAACTCCCGACTGAGGGAGACCTCGAGACAACAGGTGCAAAACCTGACTGTCGCGATCCCAGCAGGACAAGCTGATTCGTCCTACGTCCCCGCGCCAACATCCGACGGGCCCCAGCAACAGGTAAACTTTCTATTCAACAAAAGTTCGCCAGGCGGCCTACAATTTGAAGAGGGCACTGTTAATGGGTGCCGAGTATCCACTTTAGTCAGAGACACTGGATGTACGTGCATAGTGGTATCCGACAAGTTGCTGCCCCCAGTAAACCCTAACCATAAGAAATTTGCAATCGCCCACGACTTTTTAGGACGCGACAATCGATTCGCCGTCGTGAGATGTCATATACAATGCAGATATTTCACCGGTTGGACGGACGTGGTAGTAGCCCCGATTAAGTTCTGCGCAGTACTAATCGGACAAAACCCCCTAATTCACCAGCAAGAAGTGGCCCAACAAGTAGTCACCCGGGCACAAGAAGCACAGAGGAAAGAGCAACCTGCTAAGTTGACCCCGAGGATTTCCCTCGAAGACAATGGGTTCAAATTGACTTCCTTCGCCAGTGCTCAGAAGAAATGCCCCACTCTTAAACCTCTATGGGAGAAAGCTATTAAAGGTGAAATTCTCCAAGTGAAAGGAAAGAAGCCTATCCAGTATATCGTAGAAGACTCACTTCTCTACCGTACTATCAGCGAGGAGGATAAGGAGAACAAGAAAGCACTGTGTGTACCTCAAGAATACACGCAAAGAATTTTGAATGCCACGCATGATGGAATATTAGCCGGACACTTTGGGCACAACAAAACGGCGCAGCAGATATTTCGACACTTTTATTAGCCCCAGGCCACCAGGGAAATTGTGGCCTATTGCCGATCATGCGACGTGTGTCAGAAGGATCCCTCCAGAGGACGGGTACCTCCCGCTCCCTTACAAAAGGTGCCCGTTATTACCGAACCATTTTTTCGAGTGGCGATTGATTTGGTGGGACCAATTCACCCCCCTTCAAGTGGAGGACACTCCTAAATCCTCACCCTAGTGGATTGTGCCACCCGGTTCCCAGATGCCGTGGCCCTACGGAAGATTGACACTATTTCCTGCGCGGAAGCATTAATTTAAATTTTTGCACGAGTAGGCCTACCTAAAGAAATTCTATCGGATAGAGGGCGCCAATTCCCCTTAGAATTGATGGAGTATTTTAATAAACTACTGTTAGTCAAGCCAATTTTTACGAGTCCATTTCATCCATCCGCTAACGGAATCTGCGAGAAATTAAACGGGACTCTCAAAAATATATTGAAGAAGTTGTGTCAAAACAACCCTACACAGTGGCACAGATACCTGCCTGCAGCCCTTTTCGCCTTCCGAGAAATACCTCATCGGACGTTGGGATTCTCGCCCTTTGAGCTATTATACGGGAGAAATGTGCGAGGTCCTATGAGTATTCTTAAGGAATTATTTTCCAACGCGAAGCTCGACGAAGAAATCAAATCGTCTTACGCCTACGTGATGGATATGCGCAAGCGCCTAGAATACTGCTCTGGCTTAGCTCGAGAGAACGCCGAGAAAAATTTAGCCAAATACCGGGACTACTTCGATATGAAAGCAAAGGCTCAAAAATTAAAGGCAGGAGATGAAGTCTTATTATTACTCCCGACCGAAAATAATAAGTTATGGGCCCAGTGGAAGGGACCGTTTGAAGTAATCGAGGCACGGGGTCCAGTCGATTACTTGATAGATACCCCAACAGGGCGAAGAACCTATCACATAAACATGCTAAAAAAATATCACCGCCGCGCGTGCATAAAGAATATTACCCTTCTAGACGAAGAAGAACCGATGGATGCCGTTTACACGGGTACGCCCCTGCAAGTCATACACACCGTGTGTGTGGAACAAGACGAGGAATACGAACTTCCCTCGCTCTCACCTACCCCGGAAGACCCTCGGGTGGATTTAAAGATAAATCCCCAATTAGAGATTCAACAAAAAGCAGAAATGTTGAATTTGCTCATGGAATTCCCAGAAGTCATTTCTGAAAACCCCGGATGTGCCAAGGCTTTTATCCATGAAATAAAACTCAAAACTAATTCAGTGGTTCGCAGCAAACCATATCCTTTACCGATCCACTTACGAGAAGCTTTCAATAAGGAAGTCCGGAATTTACTAAAATTGGGAATTTTAGAGCCATCGGAGTCCGATTATTGCTCCCCCATAGTAATGGTTAAGAAACCTGATCAATCATTTCGGATGTGCGTGGACTTCCGAAAATTGAATTCAGTGACCGTTTTCGACGCCGAGTCCATCCCACTAATAGATCAAAATCTCCATTTATTTAAAGACGCTAAATTCATCACCGAATTGGATTTGTGTAAAGCGTACTATCAAATACCTCTCGCTAAGGAGTCCAAAAAACTGACGGCGTTTGCGACCGAGAGAGGTCTGTTACAGTTTACCAGGCTACCCTTCGGACTACTTACAGCCGGTAGCAATTATAATAGGATGATGAGGCGAATTATCGCTGGACTAAGTGACGTGTCGTTTTACTTAGACAACGTGTACGTAGCTACCCGTATATGGGTGTCACACTTACACGCCTTACGCTTCTTGCTGGAGAAATTGAAGGAGCAAGGTCTAACCGCCGGGCCGACCAAGTGTTATTTTGCCTACGAATCCATTGACTACCTGGGATTAAAAATAGGACAAAAACACTTGACTAACAGCAAGAAAAAGTAGACGCCATAGTCAAGATGCCCCGGCCGAAAACAAAGAAACAACTCCGATCGTTTATGGGAGCGGCCTCGTTCTATAGGCGTTTTGTACCACACTTCGCTTCCATTGCGGCCCCACTTAATGATTTGTTAAAAAAGAGAGCGTCAGACCCTGTCACGTGGAACCCCCATGCAATAACTCAGTTGGAGGTTCTAAAAGGAAAACTCGTAACCGCGCCCATTCTTCGCTTACCAAATCCCAACAAGATCTTCGGCCTTCGCACGGACGCTAGTTAGGACGGGTTAGGCGGAGTATTGCTTCAATACGAAGATGACGAAACAGCCTATCCCATAGCTTATGTCAGTAGGAAACTGTTGAGTAGAGAAAAAGCCTACGCTACTATCGAAATCAAAGCTTTAGCCATAATATGGACAATAGGTAAATTCAAATATTATCTAATAGGGCGCGAGTTTAAGTTGGAATGCGACCATAAACCGTTGTCATACTTAAGTAAAAATAAGAGTAAGAATATAAGACTCCTGAGATGGAGTTTACTCTTAATGGAGTACTAGTACTCCATTCACTATATAAAAGGGTCCAACAATTGTATGGCCGACTCGTTAAGTCGGAACCCTGTCGACCATTAAGGAGCAGCCCAACTATGGTATTATAGCAAAGTTAAGTGTAAATCAGTAGAATTGTAAGTAAGTAGGGTCGAGTAACCCCCTAGTGGTAGGTAAGAAGATCCTAAGTTAGCACAGTAATATAGGAATTAATGTGAGGTCAGGTAAAATGTTATCAAGGCATTCCCGGGTGAACTAGAATTTATTGTATAATATAATGTTCCGTAAGTTACCCATGTATATTATTGTAAGCGTCGGATTGGAACCCCCCCCCCTCCCGTTATTTTCTTAAGGAGGGAGCTAAATGTGGAGAAATGGCTACATTAAGCATCCTGGAGGAGTATAGGTACATTAAAGCCCCCCTCCCTTATGAGGAGAAGCGTGGGAAAGGTAGCCGGCGAAAATGCTTACCATGTGTGATCTCCCCGCCGCTGTGGGCAGTTGGAGCTAACATCTGTTTGAAGGCAACCACCTAAGGTCCTTAAACGACGCTCTAACGATTGAATTACCTACGAGACCCATAAACCCGTGGTTATGGAAAAAAAAGCGGTGCGAGTCAGAAGGCACGCCAAGTAGCGGTGCGGTTGCGAGCCTATAATTTGCGAGCTGACTTGGGCACCCCTGTGCCACCTCAGGAATTCTCGCACTCCTTAGATGCTAACTCACCATTCGCTCCCCATCATCCTTTGCCTCTGTGGCCTGTTCACTTCCCCCTTTAGATGGGGCGGCAATCCGCCAATAAATAAGCCCTGCAAAAAAAGACAAGAGGATTATCAGAATTCGATACGCGGAGGAGGATTAGTTCGTGAAGATCGATCCATCGGCCAGACAAGAAGATTATTAGTAGTCGATTCGCCAGAAAAAAGATTAGTTCGTGAAGATCGATCTTTCAGCCAGACAAGAAGATTAGAAGTCGATACGCCAGAAGAAGGGTTAGTTCGTGAAGATCGATCATTCAGCCATACTAGACTATTTCCGTGAGAAACGATAGGATCAGATTGAGAAAATCGATGCCCCCATTTCAGGGCCGTATTAACCTAAATAGTCAAATTTTATATCGGTGCCATACCGAAGAAGCCTTTTCAGTCTGCAAAGAAGTCCGACTGAAGAAAAGCAAAGCCACTCACACTCGAGCGACTCACACATCGCAAGCTCCGTGAGAGTGAGTGGAGAAGAACCCTGCCCCAACGAGCTCCCGTTCTTTAATTACGTTGAAGAATCAGCCCCCGTCACAGGCGACGAAAATTCAAGCAGCGGCCAAAACACTTCAAAGCGAGAGATAAGTTCTCCAGCGACATCCAGCAATCCCTAATACCTACCTGTAAGTTAACAATAACATTTATATCTCTATTGCGATAGTAGAAGTTTAGTACGTCCCACGTTTTAAAGGAGAGTAGAAACCATTGTTCTTGAACCTAGGTCATATGTGTTTGTAGACGAGAGTACGTTAATTTAATGTTTAACGCTAATCAAATAGAGTCGCGATAAAAAAATTACTAATCGGCAATTGGTATGTTTACGGGAAGCTTATTTGTTTATTTTTTGTCATTGAGAGATCTTTGAGGCCAAAGATAGAAATGGTTTTACTGTTGGTGTATAATATTTAAGTTTTTAATTTAAAATACATGTTTATTTTGGTAGATTCTGGTGTTTCCTCTTATCCTTATGTGTTTAAAAATAGCTCTTCCTTAAGAACTAAACCACTAAATTAGCACTCTTAGAACAAAGCCTACTTCATCATAGAAGTAACGCACGCCCCTTAAAGCATACCGATACTAAAAGGGTGTCAAAAAGTATAGTGATCAAAACCAAGGGTCATTTTTCGACACAGTGGAATTACGATTAATCCCTCATTTCCCGTCGAACTTCATCTTTGAAGATTGGCTGTCTTCATTGGAAGGTTGGTTCGGATCGTGGCTTAACTGCCTCATTCATATCGTTTCGCACTCGCCTCATCGCAAGAAGGACCTTCCTCGAAGTCACGGTTTCGTAAGACTGAAACCCCCTTCATTATTAATATTGTCAAGTTCCCTCTTTTGATCTGAGTCTAGTAACATTAATCAATTAAATCCATTTAAGAATCCCTCGTCTTAATAATTCCCTTTTGCCTATTTTTATTGTTATTTTGATCTTTGTAGATAAAATTATATTTTTGTTGTTTCATCTTTAACTATTCAAGTAAATCTCGCCGACCATTTATGTACTTTGTCTGATTATTAAGAATTTGAAACACGACACCTCAAGTTTGACCTCCTAGTCGGTCGTTAATCCCTGCGACAGTCCTTCAATGAAACGCGTTGCAGTAGGTAATTAAGTCACTCCCCACATAATATAGGAGTAGTGCAGCTTCTCAGATATATATATATATATATATATATATATATATATATATATATATATATATATGCAGTTGCGTGCATATTTATTTGCAACACATCTCAATTTTTTTAATTTACATATTTGTATACGTTACTAGTTCGAAATGTACATATTTTTATTGTATTTAATTATAATAGCCTAAAAGCAATATATTATACTGTATAAATGATAGTAAAATAAATTATTAACATTAAACATGGGGTTTATTAGAAAGCGCAGGTAGCAAAGGTATTGGCAACATTCATAAATATTACATATATATTATTGGCATCATCTATAAATTAATACTTGGTATGACCTCCTTTAGCAGAAATCACAGCCATTTGACGTTTCTTGTGGGTATAAGCAAGGTTTTTGTAAGTTTTAGTAGAAATTTTACTCCACTCTTTCACTGCCAACGCTTTCAACTCTGCAATCCTGCTTGGTGGCCTCTTCTGAACACGTGACCAGTTTTTCCATAAATTTTCAATTGGATTTTAACCTGGACTTAAGAAGGCCATTTCATCACTTTCAAGTTCATTGTCAAAGTATTTCTGAGCTGATTTACTCGTGTGCTTGGGATCATTATTCTGCTGGAAGGCAAACCCTCGGCCAAGACTACGCTTTCTCGCCGATTGTTTCACATGTTCATCCAAAATTCGCTGCTATCCCACGGAATTCATATTGCCATAAATCACACAAATTGAGCCAGTACTTGCAGCAGAAAACACCTCCAAAACATTATGGAGCTACCTCCTTGTTTTACAGTAGGTATGATGTTCTTTTCCAGCAGAGCTTCTCCAGATTTTCCCCGAACGTAATGATAGTCTTTTCTGCCAAACAGCTCAAGCTTAGTCTCGTCTGACCATAATACTTTACTAAGTTATGCTTAAGTGTACTCTGTCAAATAATAAATGTCTCTTTTTGTGAACCGTCTTCAATAGTGGTTTCCTTCTTGCTACACGTCCATTGAGTCCATCACGATTTAGATTACGTCACACTGTTGACACGTCCACGATTGTTCCACTGTTAATCATATTTGCTTTCAATTCCTTGGAAGTGACTTTGGAATTCTTGTTGACAATTCGAGAACACACACGCACATCTTTGTCAGTTAATTTTCTTGGTCGCCGTTTCCGCAGACGATTAACAGTAGTCGCATATGCCCGCAATTTTCCAATAATATTTTTTGCAGATGAAATTGGGTATTCAAACTTGCCGATTTTTTTCCTATATCCATTTCCTTGGCTTTGAATCTCAATTACACGTTTCTTATATGCCTCTGTCTGTTCGGATGTCTTCACCATGTTGTTATTCCAAATTTATTGTACATATCATTCTTCAGCCGTGTCTAATAGCATAATGAACACCCAAAAAGGTTAGCTATGCAAGTAACCTGCTGTCCTGGTTTAGTCTAGAATATTCCATTAGTCATTCTCAAACATTCTTTACCACTAACTTTAATAATTTGATTTGTTAATTCAGTATTATGTAAGCGTTGCCAATAGTTTTGCTTCTTGTGTTTATCTAATAAACACAATGTTTAATGTTAATTATTTATTTTATTATCATTTTTAAATTATAATATATTGTTTTTAGCCTAATATAATTAAATTTAATATAAATATGTACTTTTCGAACTAGTAACATATAAAAATTCGTAAGTTACCAAATTAGAGATTTGTTGGCAATAGATATGGGCGTAACAGTATATATATATATATATATATATATATATATATATATATATATATATATATATATATATATATATATATATATATATGTTAGGGATTGAAGTGGACATAGGTAAAATTGTATTGGTAGTCCAGTTATGTCATAATTAAATGAGAAGCGGACGAGTCACAATTAAGACTAGGGGCACGAGATTTAATATAAAGGGATTCTAGTATTCATAAGCTTTGCTCATTGTTATCTTGATTGATTATTGTAAAATTATCTATGGTAAAATCCGCGTTGCATTTGATTTCATGTGCTCTGATAGAGGATGGTCTTTTACGATTAAGTGGTTTTACAGTACGATTGCTGATTCCCATGTGTGAGGAGAACCTTGCTATTAGGGAGCGAATAGTGCTGCCTAGGTATTTTCCGTGTAGACACTGAGGACAAGTAAATTCGTAAACAACACGACTGCTCATCCCTACAAGAGGTTCATCCTTTGGCTAATCCAACTGCCAATATTGAGTTTGTTAACAAATAAAACTTTAAAAATTGTATGGGAGAAATAGCGTTTAAAGGATTTAGAACACTTTCATCTGAATTCTCTATTGAGGCGACCCATTTGCAGGGGAATAAACTATTTTGAGTCTGTGGAAACATTGATTCAAGGATTAAGAGGTAAATGTTGGGAATTTAAAACTTTGCAAATGAGCGTTTTTACTACTGATAGGAACGAGGATCTTAAGAATTTAAATTTTCATGCATTAGAGAGAATGAAGATGACAGGTGGAAGCCACGACAGATGAGTGCCCTGATGGACCTCAGTTTGTACGATAAATCTCAAAAACTATAGAAATTTGTAGGCATATTATTGAACGCAGTTTTTCTATATATGGATGTTGTTAAGCCTTGATTTAATTTTTTTAATTAAAGTGTCTTATAAAGAAACACTATTTTCTTTTTCAGTTTCCGAAGTGTATGTAATGTTAGGATGAATAGAATTGAGATGATTAAAAAATTAGTACGCCAGATCCTGGCTACCAAACATCCATTGGATCTTGAAAGAAAGGCCAACTCAAATATTTTTTCTTTCTGGGGGACCTTCAGATTAAATGAAGTAGCCACAAGGCCCTTACCCTTCCCTAAGTAAGTGCCTGTATGGATTGCATTCTCAGCAAGGGGCATCATCGGACCATTCTTCTTCAAGGAATCTGGCGCGACAGTGACAGTCACCAAGGAGCGGTATGTTTAGGTCTTTAAAACTTTCAAGAGAGAGCTGCTAATCCTGTTCCCGTCGCTTATGGAGAGGTTCAGGTTTCACCAAGATGGAGCAGGCTTTTACCGCTCAAATCTGTCTCGAGATTGGCTGAAAAAGAACTTTGGTGGCCGTGTGATCTGTCTTAAGAGTGATTTTGAGTGGCCATCTTATAGCCCAAAACTTAGCCCCCCCAAAATTTCTTTCTCTGTGGCTACCTTAAAGACAGTACGCAGGGAGAGCCAAGACCATCAGGGGACTCAAGGAAACCATCAGGAAGGAGATCAGAGACATTAGTCAGTTGGTTTGTAAGGACGTCATGGACAACTTTGTGCTGCGCCTCAAGAAATGCACAAAGCTAAATGGAGGTCATCTCGAACACGTGCTTTAGAATAAAGAAGAAAAGTCCAAAGACTCTCATGTTTGGATAAAACGTTTTTAAACACAATAAACTAGTTATCACCAAAGTTTCATTCAATCCTTTGAAAAAAGCTAAGAAATGAGGCCTATCATAAATTAGGGCCCGTTTTGGGGGGGTCACCCTGTACACCCTTGGCAAAAATTAAAGAGCAGCCTATGGACACATTCATATAATGGAATTAGTTATTTTCAGGATATACCTACATTCAATAAATATATATATATATATATATATATATATATATATATATATATATATATATATATATTTTACTGAACATAATATAAGGATCAGTAAGAACAAGTATATTTAAATATATCTAATTTCAAACTTTAATGAAAATTTGAAGTGAATTGATTAAATATTTCCTAAGTTATGCCGAGAGAAGAATCTATCTTCCAAATTGCAGCTGCTAAATGTTAAAGGTCAATTAAAAACACAATGCAAAATGGAACAAGAAAAAAAAAGAAGTCCTTACTATTAAACTTTAGAGAAAATCCCTTTACTAGCAATGACCTCTCAACATCTATTATCACAGAACTGAATTACTTTCTTGCAAAATGATGAGGTTATGTTGTTCCTTTTGTTTTTCAATAATTCACAGAGTTCATCTTGGTTCTTTGGATTTCTCCTTCTCGCCCCATCTCTAATAATCTTCCATACGTTTTCTATAAGGTTAAGATTAGCAATTTTCGGTGGCCATTCCATGAGATCAACCCCTTTCTCAATCAAAAAATATTTCACTCTCTTAGCAGTGTGGTAGGGAGCGTTGTCCTGCACAAAGATAGGAGGTTGACTGACGGAGGATCGAATATGTGGAAGGGCATGCTGTCTAAGAATATGCTTGTAGATTTCAACAATGATAGTCCTTTGTAGGTGAATATATGGAGCAGAACCAGCCGCAGAGATTACTCACCATACCTTTACACAGCCTCCTAGATATTTCAGTGTCTTCTTTACATATGCACAAGATAATATTTGTCCACATCTTCGTCGGACGTATGTACATCCAGCCATCGGAACCAATCACATTAAACTTCGAATTCATTGCCAAAATGAACCTGCCCCGCTGTTATTCTGCCCAGAGGACATATTCTTGATTGCAACAAAGATGGGCTCTTTGATTCTTCTTGGAGGTGAGAGGTTTCTTTTCCGGCGTCAAAGCAAGCAACAGCACGATTTTAAAATTCGCGATTTTTCTTACTGGAAGAGAGGATTTAAGTGTTGGAATAGCTTGAAAACATTCCCACTTCAGCGTTCAACGGTTTTTGTAAGATAAACATGAATTTTCCTTTCTGAAAACAATATAAAACGAAGTCACGGCACTTCTTTGTATGTTATTTACAACAATCAATGTTTAGCCGAAGTTTGTAGGGATATATACAAGGTGTCCCAGAAAAAAGTTGAGCGTACTTTGAATTTGTATAACTCCAAACCTATTAGAGATTTTTGAGTCCTGCCGAAGAAACAAATTTACCAAATATTTATCTGTCGATTCTGTTAATTTCATTAAATTCCCTTTAACAATATTGATACACTAATGGGTTTAGTGGAGGCGAAAAAAAATTATGTTTGCGCAAAAAAGTAAAATATGGAAACTTCGAAGATTAAAATCAACAAATATATTTAAATCCATTTTTAACAAAAACACCTCTTCATATGAGTAATACAAATCAATTTTTTAATTTTCTAAGCACCGTTTCCTTCCACATGTCCTCCATTTCCTTACGAGCACAGTTGCCCCTTTGATGCCATTTATTGAACAACTTTTAGAATTAACTTGTGATTTTCCTTAAGTGTATTGACACCACGTGTGATACTATCTCTTAACTGGCTGATGCTTTGTGGTAGAGTAGAATACACTTTATTCTTTAGATATAGCCATAAGAAATAATCGCACGGTGTTAAGTCAGGGGATCTTGGGGGCCATTCAATTGCATGATTTAGTGCGCTAATGCGGTTGTCAAACGTTTCTCTTAGTTTTGTTCTTACAGCAAGCTGTGTTTAAGCTGGTGCGCCGTTCTGAATCCACCAAAGTCTATTGCATTAATTGACATAAATCTAGCGGAGTTCCCGGAGGATCCTTTCGTTAATGATGCTCAGGTAGGCAGCACGATTCAAGCTATTCTCGTAAAACAATGGGCCGACAAGATAGCCATTACCGCATATTCCGATCCACAGAGACACATTCTGCTGACAAATACGTGCGTCAAAGTTGAATGCTGGGGGGTGAAGGCGAGAACAAGGACAGTGCTGCTGTGCATATTGCCAAAGATTATGGCTAATTAGCTTTCCATTAATGAAAAAGGCTGCTTCGTCACCAATCACAATGTTTCCAAGAAACGAGCAGGTTTATAGAGAACCCCTTCGACAAATTGTTTCCGAAGAGGAACATCAGTTTTAAGAAGTTGGTTCTTGCATGCATCTTATAGAAATGCCATTTTGAGTCGTGTTTATTAATGCAGTTAGATGATGACTTTAACAATTGTAACCCATTCTTTCTGAGTGATACATGTCGATTTTTTAAGAAGCGTCATCTGAACATTTTCGATATTTTTTTATTGTTCTTATGGTTCTCATACGACCCGAACGACATTTATTTAAATTTAGGCATGTTCCTTCATGTTAGTATTTGCGAACATTTTTACAAATTGCTGGCTTGCTTAGTGGGTACCTACCTGGAAAACGTTGTTCAAATGAATCTTATACTTGTTTAATCTTGCCAGTCTTAATAAAGATTGTGACTACAAATACGAGTTGATCTTTTGTTAACTGCATGATTAAAAAGGTTCTATGGAAGTAAACCTTTACCCAGAAACGCTTTGATTTGCTTAGTAAGCAGTAATAACGAGACCATACCACAGCGTGGCTGAAAAACCACTGTAAAATGTCCTAGGCTTTGCTTGAAGAATGGGACGGTGGCCTAGGCTACCTAGGTTCCCTACGCTTCTCTTAAAAGTGCACCGTGGCCTAGCCTTCCTAAGCTTCGTTTCATTATTCTACCTGCTTAAGCAAACATATTTTTGATAGCCTCCACTAAACGAATTAGTGTATCAACATCAGAATAGGGAATTTAGTAAAAATTCCAAAATCAAGAGATATATAGTTGGTAAATAAAACAGTTTTTGCAGGACCCCAGAATCTCCAATAGTGTTTGAGTTATACTAATTCAAAGTACGGTTAACTTTTTTCTGGGACACCTGGTATATATATATATATATATATATATATATATATATATATATATATATATATATATATATATATATATATATATATTACTTTAAAAATTACTAACTGATTAAATGGTTAATACTAATAAAATTCTAAAATATTATGACAACCCGCGCCCGCTCACAGCATAATTTAGTCCTTTTTTACGACACGCCAAATGGGCTCTGACTTGGAAGGGTAAAATATCTTCTCTATTAGGACCTCTATAAGGAGAGAGCTGTACAGAAAATGAAAATGGTAGGTTTGGGAAAATTTAAATTTTGTGCAAGAAAAAATAAGAATTAGTACTGGTTAATGCGAATCTAGTAAAGGCAAAACCATTGGCTAGATTGGAGGCGCCAAGAAACAGGTGAAATTTGGATAGGTGCAGATTATTCATTTTACAAAGATTTCAACTTCAGGCGTCCAATTGTTTCCATTTGATCCAAACAAAGAATTGTCGCAATTTGATTTTACACCAAAATCAGTGATTAATAATTTATACGCATTAAGCCAACAAATACTTTAATTTCTTGGAAGAAAGGGAAGTAAGTGCCCTAGAAATAATGAAATTGGGTCCAAATCTTTAATTATTAGGCAATAAAAAACAAAAACCATCAAAATTGAAATTGGCAGCTTTGCCTGAAATTATTAAGAGATGTTGATTCTTTATTTCAATTGTAGCCAAGAATTAAACTTAGTTTAGAAAACTATTTCAAGTGATATACATATTTAAGCATATCTTTCAGTTACTATTTGTTTTGATGAACGAACGCTGACTTATCTGCCAGCTACAAATTACGTCATCATATTAATGGCCTTCAATAAATTTACCACTTTAAATTACATACAATTTTATCATTAAAATGTAGAAGATTATTTTAGAATATGATGTAGACATAAATAGTTTAAAAAGTTATATTTTTCAGATGAAAGGTGTTAATAAACGTAAATTACATTGAAACTATTTACACAAAAGCAAACTATTTACCATCGAAATACAAATTGGCACTTTATCAAACCGTTAAAGAAGGTGAATCTTTCCAAGCTAAAATTACTATTTTTTATCTCATTTTATATCGATTTATTAAAGTTATGTCGCATACTACTTTGTAGGGAACCTCATGACGAAAAAGAAGAAAAAAAGAAATAAGAATAGAACACTAAATTTATAAAGAAACTAAATTAAGCCCATGAACAATGGACTTGGAAAAAATAAAAGAAATTAATAGAAAAACGTTGAAGAAACAGGAGAAAAGATCATTGTTTTGATAGACCAGAGGGAAAAGGAGAGATCCCCACGACTTTTCCCACCTATACCTCAGAGATCGACAAGGAAGACGAAGAAATTCTACATGAAAAATTTAGAAAAGTCAGAAAAAATCAGAGTAAGTTTAACATAACAAGTTTTAACATAATAAATATATAATATTTTACAATTAAATATATACCATGAACCCTCGGATGCTACAAAAACACTAGGAAAACCGATTTAAGAGAACGCTAAAGCAGCAACAGAAAGAATCAATACAACAGTTTGAAAACGAAAAACAAAATAAACGATTCAAGCATGAAATACCAAAGAAGAATAGCCTGATGTTAGGAAAATCAACTCAATAAAATATCATGTCTTGAAGAATAAATATTGTACAACAAGAGGGAAAGTCGCTTCAGTGACCGGCGGCGTTTCGCGATAAGATGATAAATGGTTATTGCATTGTTGGTTCCCATCACTTACAAGTGCATTTGAATGGCTAAATGAGGATTCTGCCACTATATGGCCTAAACAAGTGCCAAATCCGATGGAGGATGAAATCTTCAGGGTGAATAACCATATGTCCCATGGTCATATGGGCCATTTCATGGCTCTAAATGGGTACAATTAAACTTTACTCCTTTTGAAAAAAGCGACGCCTTGACCTGGCGCTTCGCCACAAATAAAACAGCAAGTGATATTCATGACCTTAATTAAACGTAGAATTCATTGGGTTTAAATAAGGAATAGGCAAGGACGTATTACGCACACCGTGGTTTGGAATCCACGATTTACCGAGCACCTAGGTCAACTCTTTTCCTAATCCTCTTCATTTTGGTGCACTGGCCTCCTCTGCTCTCCATTCAAAGCATGTTTAAAGCTCTTAAGAGAGGATAGGAGATGAGCCTTGTGGAAACTCATTGTATCCCACCAACTACATTTCCTTTCCTGTCATTTCAATTTATTTTATTCATACATTGGTGATGGCAACTGAGATACATATTTGACCTGATGTATTTTAAATTTATCACCTAAATTACATCGTCCTATTTTCCATCGAACCACATTTCTATTATATATATTTAAATGTTTCTGATATAATATTAACATTTGGTTTTTATATCTTCAATAAAAGGACCAACAAATAGCTGCAAGGGAAAAAAAACAACAAATTGGCATTTCTTCCCCAAAGTTCAGATGGCATTCCGGTGAAATAAATATTGAAATTTTAACACAAATTTCATTAATTAAACCAAAAAACATTAATATTCCCTAATGCAGAACTAGAGTTAAATATGCCGAAATGGTCCCTCCCAGGCTAAATTACACGTAAATGAGGACAAAAATTGAGGGTTAACGGAAAATGTCAGCATCAGGACAAAATTGTTAGAGTGTCATCTAAGTTTGTAAAATCTTTATTTAAGTTACCTAATAAAGACTAGTGGATCCTTTAAAGAAATTTAATATTCTTAACGACTCCATTTTCTCTAATCTGTTTAAGTTAATTGGGTATTTTAGCTTATTATTTCAATGTTTTTATCTTTATTAACTTCGTTTGGTAAAAACCTTAAGCTTTTACTATAAAAGAGGTAACGGCTTTTATCATGCTTTTAATGTTAAACAGATTATCATAATCTGTATTTAAAGAGAAGTTATGCGGCTTATATAAATGCTTTAATATTCGGTTTATCTATCAAATTTATCACTTAATTCATTTTCTTACTATATATTGCTAGAAAACATTCAAATCTTACCTATTCTGTTACAATTTAAAAATTTAAATAGGCTTTAAAATATTGGCATATGATTTTAATATAGGATGAGTAGTAACTTAAAATTATAAGCTAATAAAAGATAATAAATGAAGCTTAGCTAACTTACATGCAAAACCAAGGTTTTTCTCATATGATAAAAATGAATCTTTGTTAAATTCCTCCATAATGAATATACATCTGTTTGGGATGTGCGGACTAAGGATAGAGCAGCACGCTTCATAAATTCTAAATTAATAAAATGAAGCAGGGTTTAATAGAAAGAATAATACAGGGATAATTCAGACTATCCATATGTGGTCACATTATTACATAATGTGAGATTCAGAATTTCTATTTGTTCCTTAATTAGTTTAAGTTTAAGTGTCGATATTTTCAAATGTTCGTTTTACGCAAAGATTTAACTTCTTAGAAGAACGAAAATAAATGTTCTTTTAAAGAATAACTTAAAATGACCAATTTACTTTGCCTAGAACGATGTCTTGACTGCATACTAATAAATACATAAAGAACAACAATGCAATTTCAGCTGAGCCCAAGATTCCACTATACATGCTTCCTCGTTTGAGAAAGTAGTCCGCGAATTATGTGTTTTATAAAAAAACAGGATTAGGTATGAACCCTTGTTACCGTGTGGGAAGAAGTACAACTCCTTTGCCAGATTTCCTTGGAACACATGAGTCGGTGTGTTGTGCTGTGATGGGAAGAAGGGATAGGAAAAGTTGCGACGGGGTAGAGTATGTGCCTAAATACACGTGTAAAATCTATCCCCAAAACGAGGTAAGCAGAGAGTGCCCACTAAAGGTTGAGCAAACTTCAACAAGCGCTAACTTTTCTGTCTGTATTCTCATGGGAAGTTAACCCCATCCCTTGGAGATAGAAATCCAACGCCATATCCATAATGATTGAAGAAGCCCGTTTATAATTAGGGAAGTTCTAAAGTGAATATTTATGCGGGAGGTTTAGTAAATACGCCTCACTAATGTACAAATTAGAATTTTAAATTGTTTTTGATGAGTTAGGAATTGTTTCTGAATGCTTAGAATTCAATCTACTGGACCAAGGAATTGTAGGTGATGAGATTGAAAATTGATTCCTGCATATACTTGATCTACTGTATGGTGTAGAGTGGTGTACCATGACATATATTATATATATACTACTTCTATATTATAAAAACTGGTGTCAAGTTTGTGGAGTATATTACATATTTAATGGGTTTAGTTTATTTAAATCCCCTTTAAGTTTTACTAGTTCCCTCTCATTATTGAAGTTTCTGTATTTTTCTATTTTTGGACCAATATTGGACCAAGTACGAGTACATTCAAGTTAGTGCTAATTCAGTGGAACTTTAATCTAGTAACTATTTAAAATTTATATTATTAGTTGACACCCGTTCTGTGTATTTGTGTATTCAATTTATCTGAATATTTGAGTTAATCTCCAGCCGGATTAGACCGATTAACCCGTTCTAACCGTGTAGGAAGAGTTTTAATGTTGTTTTAGAGGAATAATTTTTCAATATTTATTTTTTGGGAAAAGTTAGCTTCACGAATATTGCCGAAAAATTTCGTTTCGCATATTACGTTTTCCCAAGTAAGCCAACAAGATGTATTCTTCGTTTAACGGTTTCAAAGGCAAGGAGAATCGTTGGGCCTCTCGGGTCGAGAATTATTAAACTAGAGAAGCTGAAGAGAGAAGAGCAAAAGAATTAAGAAAAGGTGAAAAGAGAAAAGCAAATTAACTAAGAGAAGCAAAGATAGAAGAGTGTGAGAGAATAAGGCGGTAGGAACTGCAATTAAGCCGTAATGAATTGGAGTCAGTGTCAGTTCACTCACGTACCAAAACTCCACAGTCCCCGTCAGGAAGATTACCCGTCTTTAAAGAAGGAGAAGAGTTTGCATCATATCTTACGCATTTCGAGATTTTTTAAATTAACAATTAGGACATCGAGGTAGATGTTGTCGCTAAATTGTTCCCCCTCCTAAACTCACAGTTGAGAGACAAATTTATTTCCCTTCCTTCAGAGTCTACTTTGGACTACTCTAACCTCAAGTGTAAACTCTTAGCGTCTGTAAATATGACCCCAGACTCCTATCGTGCACGTTTCTATCACGAAAAGATCCGTCCCGGTCAGACCTTTCGCATTTTGGCTGCGTCCTCCAGAAACACCTCCAATTTTCGTTAGATGCATGTAAAGTCCTACAAGAGTGCGAGTCCCTCCTGGAGTTCGTCCTAATAGATCAATTCTTAGCTTTCCTGACACTAAAAATATGTGCCTTTGTTAAGGGAAAGCGCTGCTCTACGTTCAAGGAATGGCTAAAGGAGGTGATATTTATGCAAGTAGCCATAATTTGTATCCCGAGGTTAATAAAAAGCCTCCCCCGTCTTCTCCAAAATTTAGGTTTAATAACTCTTGGTTCCTTCGGAACCAAAAGACATTAAGCCCATAATTACCACTCCCTCACGTCGTTATTCTCCAGAAGGCATATAATCTGTTTTACGTGCGGAAAAGAAAGTCACGTACGCACAAACTGTCCTTAAAATTTCCAATTTAGAAGCGTGTCCTCCCATCAGGAAAACCGAGTTAGTGCCACTCCTGCTTCTCCCCAGTCTCCTCAATATACCACTACGTCTCTCTCGTCGGCCAACAACACCAGTCACAAATTAATTTTCTCTTTAATAAGAGTTCTCCCAGTGGTATGAAATTTGAAGTTGGTGCTATGAACGGATGCTGTGTGTGCACTCTTTTACATGATACTGAGTGCACATTCATCGTGGTTTTCGAGAATTTATTTCCCCGGTCGGTCCTGACTACCAAATGTTCGTTGTGGTCCATAATTACCTCGGCCGAGCGAATCCTTTCCGTATTGTAAAATGCCACATCGAACTTAAGTATTTGACTGGTTGGGTGGAAATGGTAGCGTCACCAATCAAGTTTTGCTCTATACTGATTGGTTCGATTCCCAAAGTTACATGTAACCTGGTAGACAACCCGTAGTAACCCGTGCCCAGGCCACCAAGGCTTCCCAAGAACCCATTCCTTTAAAAAAACACTTCGATCTGGTGATGGAACCCCTCCGGAACGAGGATTTTGCCCGCACCCAGAAGAGTGCACAACTCTCCTCCCTTTTTCGGAGAAAGCCAAGACTCAGGAGGAATACTCTTCCCGTGGTGAAAAAAGCATCTCATACCTTGTAAAGGATGAGCTGTTATATTATTAATGTTCAGACGGAGCCGAACCTGAAACACATTCCTTGTGTGTTTCCCGCTCTCACGTTCTTCACGTCCTCCAGATTTCTCACAATTGTTTATTCTCCGGTCAATTTAGTCATAATAAACCGCTCTGAGGGTCTTTAAGTATTTTTTAATGGCCTGGTGCGACAACAAAAAATGCAGAGTAATGCAAATCTTGCGATGCCTGTCAAAGGTCATTAACAAAAGGGTGACTAAAGCCAGATTCCCTTCAGAAAAGCCCGATTATCTCAGAACATTTTTCTCATGTGGCTATTGATCCTATTGGCCCTATCCATACCCCGTCTAGTGAAGGACACAGTCACGTCATCACTTTGAGGCAGTTCTCCTTAAGCGCATTGATACCGTTTCGTTCGCAGAAGCCCTTATTTTCCTTTTTTCTCGGATAGATATTCCGAAAGAGGTTTTGTCTAATCGATGAAGACAATTTCCTTCCGAACTTATGGAGTATGTCGACAAGCTCCTCTTGGCAAAACCTCTGTTTACCACTCCATACAACCCAGCCGCAAACGGAGTTTGCGAAAAGCTAAATGGCACATTGAAACCAATCCTCATAAAATTGTGTATCGATCAGCCCCGATAATGGCACCACTTTTTACCCGTGGCACTGTTTGCGTGTCGTGAAATCCCCCATAGGCCCCTAGAATTCGCCCGATTCGAATTACTGTATGGCTGTAATGTTCGAGGACCCCTTGCTATTTTAAAGGAACTTTTCAACAATCTTCGTCTCGATAACGAAATCCAATCCTCCTATTCGTACCTCCTAGATCTTCGAAAGCGCCTCAAGATATATGCCGACATCGTGTACCAAAAGCTGAAGTAAATTTGGAGAAATATCAAACTTATTTCGATTTAATGGCGAAGTAAAGAAGATTTAAGCCTGTGGAGGAGGTGCTGTTGCTACTTCCCATGGAGAGTAGCAAATTCATGAGCCAGTGAAAGAGCTACTTTTCCGTTGCAATTATTAAATGCTGATTCTAAAATAATATGTATGGTTTGGTTTACTGGTATGTTGGTGAATAACGAGGATACATCGTAGCTTACGAAAAATTTGGAAACGTCAAACTTTTGTGGGAGAATTTCTTGAATAAACGATAACTATTTTTTAGGGTAAAGTGTTTCTGTGCTAATGGATAAAGGAGATTGATCAAGTATTTTGCGAATTTATAGGTTGAAGCGAATACGAGGCAAATATGGGTCTAAAATCTAAGGATTTGGGAATACTCTTTTTATAGATATTTGTCAACACTTTTAATATTCTAATTTTTAGACATTTTTCAATAATATAATTCACTGTAAATTATCTATTCCTTTTTACTCTGATATTATAGAACCTGAAGGTGAGCGGAGAGTTCGAAACGTTGTTTATACCCAATAAATGAAGATAAAATTCCTCGCCACCTATGTACCTATGTACTCTCATTCCTGGTGAAATGCATAAATTGGTTCCGTTGTGTAAAATAGTAAATATGCATGAAATACCTATGTGCGCAATATATTACTATTTTACTTATTTATAAAATAGTATACCAGTGTTAAAATATAAAAGTTTGTGTTAAAATACTTATCTACTATTAACAAAATCTAAATTCGCAATTCTATTCACTACATCTATTTTTGTTTTTTCTTTTTCTTAAGGTCCAGCAACATGTTTCTACGGAGAATTTGGCAAATGATGTTACACATTGTTAATTTCTGCAAAAAAATTATTTATCTCTCATTACCTTCTTGTATATGTTTCGCAATTTAGTGAAAATAGATATTATAACTAAATAAAAATAGTCGATCTACACCATAATGACTTCTTGGCTTGTCCTAAATAAATTCAAATTAAGGGAAGGTAAATTATGTGAAAGGTACCTACGCAATTAAAATATATGGCTCGCTAAGAAAAGAAGGGCGTGAAATTCTATTAAACCTATCTGGTACGAGTGAGAAGACAACATTTCTGAAATCGAATTTTGAAGAATTCCTTCCGAGGCAGTTGGATACTTCTATTACAAAGAAATATGTTCAGACATTGGTTCTATAAATTATTTCATCTCAATTTAAATATATTTTTCTATAACCCTATATCTTATTTTTTTTAGCAAATCGGCATATGTTTTATTCTACAAACATTCCCCTCTCCTAACCCCACCTTTCGGATCTTTGCAAAGATTTGTATTTTATTATTTATGTAAATTACCAATTCTTTGCTTATATTAGCTGAGGGTAAAGGTACGGTAAACACTGAATTAGAAACAAAGTTTAGCACTGCGAAATCCGAGCTAACATTAAGAGGAAATGGACGTAAAGTTTTGGAGCGAGGCAAGATATTGTGTGATCATCCAAGATTGAGTAATTCGTGCTCGGAAATAATGTGTTGAGATGCGGAGAACAAGGCATATAGAAGCAAGGATCAATTTAAATTAGAAAAAGAGATCGTCGAAGGGCGAAATATATAACTATTCTTTATTGATTAAAAATGATGGTGGATATGGGTGAATGAAGTAACCTTGAAATAAATTTTTCCAACGAAAGCAATAAATCTTGGTGTAAATTTCAAATTTAGCGGGATATGCCCATCGAAGTCTGATGTTAAAACTTACGAAAAAAGAACATATATGGCAAAAATGAAGAAAAAATTTGTATTTTAATTTTTTTTAAAACCTACCAGAAACCATCGACAGTACTTATGCTTGGAAAGATGGCGAAATTACGGTAAGCGAAAAAATGTGTTCAAGATACAAATGGAAGTTATATGGATAGAGAGCATTTTCAACCTTGCTTTAGCTGTGCCTTTTCAAATTCCTACCAATAGCAAGGATTTTAGCAGAGTGAATTTGAATGAGTTGATCATCACCCGTGTTGATAAAAAATACCGGAGAATTAAAGATTTTTCACTAATGACAAGAGATTGTTTATAGGGAAACTAATCAGATACCTCACGAATCCCATTAAACTTCACTATATGATTTTTATATACGTCTAAACGGCAAAACAAATTTATTTTCTAATTTTTAAGGTTTGAGGCTATGTGCAAAAACCTATATTTATGTATTTTATTAAATAAAAAGTGGCTTAAATTCATGTAGGTATGCTTATAAAGAAGTTATTAAAGTTAGGGGAGGTGAATTACCTTTGGATTTATATAAGAAGGGCTGGTTCCTCAAATAGAATACTATCGCCGTTTAAGTGTGACCACGGCGTCTTGAAGTATTGAAGGAGCAAGAGAAAGTTGTAGATACTTAAAAATAGATAATTAGCCATTGTAATAAAAAATACAAGAATGTAGAGAACGCACTGCAAATCTCTTTGGAAAGAGTTTGTTCTATTTAGAAAGACATTCGAAAGAAGAGACTTCAATCTCACTACCGAACTGAAGTGAGACTGGAGCTCAGCAGGGTATAAGAGAGCAGTAAGCGATCAAGCTGAATGCAGCCAAGAGTGACTAATGATTGAATTACTGGTAAAAATATCTAAAACCAATACAGCTTTAAAACGATAACCTTAGCTTAAGGCGTAAACATGGAAAGATATAAAAAAATAGCTCCCTGGCCCAGATTATACAATTTTCCATTGTTTACGGGTTTTGATGAACAGTCTTTTCAATTTCTCTTTTTTTCACCATCATTTCTTTCGAGGTTTTGCTTGTTTCACTGCGAATGTAAGCTTAAAATTTAGCAAAATTTCAAAAAGGTTACAGAGATTTATAGTAAGGCGATGAACTTAATACACACCGGGTTCTCTGATTAGTTGAATAGTTTTGTACTCAAATTTAAGACAGCAGAAAATGATGTCAGAAATTTCTTGTTGTTGTAGCTTATGTAAAAATAAGAAGTGAAAATCAACCAAGGAACGTTCGTGAAGATGAAGAAACTAAAAGCATGTAGAATATATTTAGCTAAACGATTTACCTGCGGGCACGAAATCCTTCAAATCTCAGCTATAGCAAGGTTTTTCATACTGTACAAGACACTACATTGATATGGGGTGCGGGGGTCAGAGCGGAATCGTACTACCAAATAGGAACCAGCCTGAGACTCCACAAAGGATTTGATCTCCCATCCTTTCCATATGAATACACTGGTAAACGATAAAGCGAACACCATCGAGGGCATCTCCAACAGAAGGGTTTATACAGAAGATAGGAAATGTGAGAGAAGTCAAGTTACGTTTATGGGCAATACCGAACAAGAAACCTAGGGTTATAATAACCCAGAGGCACGCAACTTTCTTAAAATTACTTCTTCGTACGATAAATGTAGATATTTATTCTGCCTGTATTTGTGACGAAAGAAAATTTGTTTATTAAAGGCTTACATACGTTTAATAACTTTTTAATTCCACAACCGCTATAACAAACACCAAGGCAAGAACATAGGGGGCGGAGAGTATTTGAAATATGTATATTTTCACAAGTGGTTAACTATTTTAAAGTTAAATCTAAAGTGCCAATAATCACACCTGTATCAGTAGTTTTAATGTTTGAATAAGAAAGATTCCAAACAGGTTTTATGTATATTAAAGTTTATATATAAAAGAATACCCACATTCAAAGTGCATCGTACACACATAGAGCAGGCTCTTAATCCACGCCAGCCAAGTGACTGTGAGAAAAAATGTGAGACACGCCTCCGTTCATTCACACCATTCACTCGTCCAGAGAATAAATAAATCAAGTGGGTTTTATCCTTGTAACGTTTACTATTCTAAATTCAGCAACTAGCCTTGTTTCCATTATGTCGGAAAACAAAATTTTACAGAAATAATGTGAGACACGTCTTCCTTCATTCACATCATTCAAAAACGAAACAAAATAATAGAAAGGTATTTTACCTACCCCCTTGAAGGACACAGAACTTTAGAAATGCCAGAGGGCACCGCCACTAATACCTCTGTTTTTCATGGTTGAATTTCAGAAAGTTATCCAAAATAGTTGTCTTTTAAGAGCTTCGCAAAAAGAATGGGGACGCGTACAGATATATTTGCGTGTATTTAACAAAAAAAATAAGATGTTATACCAAGACAATGCATAAGAATACCGAGGTGAATAATATAGATTCGAAACAAAATCTGATCAAGAGCCAATCCTTTCAGAATGCCAAAACTTCCCTTCGCAGACTATGATATATATTTTTTAAAATAATTTGATTGAGTATGATAGGAAATATACGAGCAATATCAATTAAGGAATGTTCAATGGACATTCATAAATTTAATGCGGTGCTAAATAACAACGTTGTCAACAGTCTTAAATTATTTCGATATTTTAAGAATTCCGAGAATGCAAGAATGACTAGCCTTAAGAAATAAATTTTAAGAAACTAGAGCGCTCTGTTATGTAAACATTCTCAAAATTTATTTTTATTAAGAAATTGGCATATAGAATAATTCTTTTTTGTATTAGTTAATGTTACTTTCAGTTCTAGTGGAAGAATAGCTTTTTAAGTCGTTGCTGTGAAGGCTAGCACATGGCGTGAACACGCGACAAATTGTGTGACTGACAATCCAGGCTTCTTCCGAGTGATAGAAGAGATTTTATACGAATTTCGTGGTCATCTGTTGTCTTTACCTAACGTTTAATGCGTTTTTTTAAACATGTTTAATAGCTAATTAATTATTTGACCATTATCTCATGAGTGGGTTTTAGCGAAGGATTGGATAACTTGTATCATTTGCTCGATAATTTTCGTTACGATATATTGAGAAGTAAGTAAAGTTTCATTAGTTATCCTATGATATGAGACTTTAATAATTACTTTAGTAAATAAATTTTGACTAAGTTGAAACAAAAGCTGAATTAATGATATTAGGAAGAAAATAAAATATCAATAGAAATAGGAGTAGCGTGAGAGATAATATGATATTGAGTGAAATTTTATCAACTAATTTCTCAACTTTTTCCTCACGCCTATTGAGCTACAGTACTATCGACCCGACCAGAGACTTTGATTAGGTAGATTCTAACAGATTAGGTGTTGATACTAGCTGGTGAATGTATTTTATACCAATCCAGATTTGATTTGAGAGCAAGCACAAAAAGTTATTTCTTTCAATTTATTTATTTTTCTGTTATTATCTTATCACTCTCTTGTCTCTACCGTCTGGTAAAAGCCTAATTACATTTCACAACTCTTTTTCTACCCAATAAGCTGAAATTATTTTAAGCAATAAATAACCGAAATATGTTTGATTCAAGATACGTTCCACACATCACTCTCCTATCTCCCTTTAAAAATCGAAATGGGAGTCGTGAAATTCTTAAATCCTTGATTATTAGTAGTCTTATACGAAAATAGGACTATCCCCTTCTCTGCATTGCTCTCTAAAAGATCCAATAGGGTGGCAAAACAAACGCTTAGTCATTAAATAAGCTTAGGGGGTAATTTAAAGTGAAATATAGCAAAATAAATATAAAGATTACCTCACCAAGTGAACGCGGCAGAAGAAAATGATAAATTATTGCATCAGGGAAAAAACGCGAAAAGGGACACAATTCTCAGTTCAGTTTTTAAAGAAATATAATTTCGTCCTTTCTTTTTTGCAGTTTAACACATAATAATAGTGTTAAATGAAGTGGAAAATGTTAACTTGTAAAACAAGACTATTTTTCATCTCGTCATAGAGGCAGTCTATTACAATCGAAAATAATGGTTCATGGTAGCGGCAAAATTTATTTGATTCTTTTTTAGTTCCTTTTCAGTGTTTAGAATTTTCCCGTTTTCTTTCAAGTTTTCAGTATTAAGAAAGTAGGTCAAGAAGCTCTAGTAATTTATGACTTTACTTGGGGCTTTCTCTGAGTTTTTTTGTTTCCATTCAATTTACTGTGATGAAAAAAGAAGAAAAGTTTGGAATATCAGAACGTTTTTAAGGTCCGATTTTCAATATGATTTTCGTTGAGGAATTTTAATGAATCTTCTCACGAATGTCTGTCATTGGGATCCACTGCCTTTACGACCAAACGCGTTCTAACCGTACATTATGGTGAAAAACAGGTATTATGTGTACTTAACTATTAGATATATATGGTTTTATATTGATACATGGTATAATTTAAAAAGCTGAATATAGCTGCTACTGGCGCGAGACAGGATAGCCTTTCCTATCTGAAAAGATATAAGACATTTACCGTTACGGCATAGCTAAAGGTAGGCAGGTATGACTCCTCAGGTGACGTCTGTTGAAACAATGTGGCCTGGGGAGAGATTAATACACCATTGGAATTATGACATTTGTGGAATAGGAGATATCAACTTATCTCTTCTATACTAAATTCACTCCATTTCCATTTAATCTTGAGATAATATCGCCCATTTGATTCGTATTTGGTTAATTGGAGAATTAGCAATTGAAGCCAGAGGAAAGGAGAGTGAAGGGTAGCTTACTGCTTTCATTGGCAAAGAAGGCAGTATCAGGATCGACTCTACCTATCAGGAATTTAGAGTCTAGTTGTTTTGAAACCCAGCGTACCCCACAACGAATAAACCAGTTTCCATAACTTGGTCAAAAAAGTTTACATTAAAATGAACCCGAACTGCTGGCAGGTTTGTGTTACTCAGTGAAATCACACTAACAAATGGGACAAAAATGAGTATTGCAAAGACAGAAGGTGACAAAAATTATTAGGGTGTCAAAAAGATCAAAGATCAAGTAGATCAAGTAAATGCAGGAATCAATTTTCAAATCTCATCACCTCAAATGTCTTGTTCCATTATATTGAATTCAAAGTATTCAGAAGCAATTCCTAACTCATTTAAAACATTGGAAAATTCAAATTTTTACATAAGTGAGGGGTATTTACTAAACCTCTCGCAGAAATATTCACTTCAGAACGTCCCTAATTACTATCGGGCTTCTGCAATCGTAATGGACACGGTGTTGGATTTCTACCTCCAAGGGGTGGGAATCACTTCCCATAAGAAAAAGGACACAAAAGTTAGCGTTCGTCGAAGTCTGGCTAACGTTTGATGGGCGCTCTCTTCTTACTCCGTTTTAGTGGGTAAATTTTACACATGTATTTAGGCACACACTCGACCCCATCGCAACTTTTCCTCTCTCATCTTCTTATCACAGCACAACACACTAAGTCATGTGTTACAAGGAAATCTGGCAAGGGAGTTGTACTTCTCCCCACACGGTAACAAGGGTTCACACCTAATCCTGATTTATGTATAGAACACATAATTCGGGCGACTATTTTCTCCAATGAGGAAGCATCCATAGTGGAATCTTAGGCTCAGCTGAGATTGCATTGCTGTTCTATATGTTCCTCACAGTATCAAGTGGGGGCATTATTCTGGGCAAAATAAATTGGCAATTTAAGTTATTCTTTAAAAGAACATTCACATTCGTTCTCTTAAGAATTTAAAGTTTTGCATAAAACGAAACATTTGAAAATATCGAAACTTAGAACTTAACTGATTACAGACGAAATAAAGTTCTGAATCTCACATTATGTAATAAAGTGACCACTTATGGATAGTCTGAATTATCCCTTTATTATCCTTTTTATTAAACCTTGCTTTATTTTATTAAGTTAGAATTTATGAAGCATAATACTCTATCCTTCGTCCGCGCATCATACACATATGTATATTCATTATGGAGGAATTTAACAAATATTCATTCTTATCTTACGAGTATGAGAAAATTTCAGGGTTTTGCACCTATTATTTTTTATTAGCTTATAATTTCAAGTTACTACTCATCCTATATTAAAATAATATTCCAATATTTTAAAAAGATATTGAAATGTTAAAATTGTAACAGAATAGGTAAGATTTGAATGTTTTCTAGCAATATATAGTAAGAAAATGAATTAAGTGATAAATTTGATAGATAAACCGAATAGTGAAGCATTTACATAAGCCGCATAACTTTTCTTTAAATATAGAATATGATAATCTGATTTACATAAGAAGCATAATAAAAACCGTAACACTTTTTTAATAATAGCCTAAGTTTTTTAACCAAATGAAGATAATAGAGATTAAAACATTGGAATAATAAGCTAAAATACCCAATTAACTTAAACAGATTAGAGAAAATGGAGTCGTTAAAAATATTAAATTTCTTTAAAGGATCCACTAGTCTTTATTAGGTAAATAAATGAAGATTTTACAAACTTAGATGACACTCAAACATTTTTGTCCTGATGATAACATTTTCCGTTGACCCTCAATTTTTGTCCTCATTTTCGTGTAATTTAGCCTGGAAGTGACCATTTTGGCATATTTAACTCTAGTTCTGCAATAGGGAATATTAATGTTTTTTGGTTTAATTAGTGAAATTTGTGTTAAAATTTCAATATTTATTTCATCGGAATGCCATCTGAACTTTGGGGAAGAAATGCCAATTTGTTGTTTTTTCCCCTTGCAGCTATTTGTTGGTCCTTTCATTGAAGATATAAAAACCAAATGTTAATATTATATCGGAAACATTTAAATATGTATATATAATAGAAATTCGGTTCGATGGAAAATAGGACGATGTAATTTAGGTGATAAATTTAAAATACATCAGGTAAAATATGTATCTCAGTTGCCATCACCAATGTATGAATAAAATAAATTGAAATGACAGGCAAGGGAATGAAGTAGGTGGGATACAATGAGTTTCCACAAGGCTCATCTCCTATCCTCTCTCAAAAGCTTTAAACATGCTTTGGGTGGAGAGCAGAGGAGGCCAGTGCACCGAAATGAAGAGGATTAGGAAAAGAGTTGACCTAGGTGCTCGGTAAATCGTGGATTCCAAACCACGGTGTGTGTAATACGTCCTCGCCTATTCCTTATTTAAACCCAATGAATTCTACTTTTAATTAAGGTCATGAATATCACTTGCTGTTTTATTTGCGGCGAAGCGCCAGGTCAAGGCGTCGCTTTTTTCAAAAGGAGTAAAGTTTAATTGTACCCATTTAGAGCCATAAAATGGCCCATATGACTATGGGACATATGGTTATTCACCCTGAAGATTTCATCCTCCATCGGATTTGGCACTTGTTGGTGCCATATAGTGTCATAATCCTCATTTAGCCATTCAAATGCACTTGTAAGTGATGAGAACCAACAATGCAATAACCATTTATCATCTTATCACAAAACGCCGTCGGTCACTGAAGCGACTTTCCCTCTTGTTGTACAATATATTATTCTTTAAAACTAGATAATTTAGAGACATGGTGCCCGAGGATAAGGCAATTCTTCTCTGGTATTTCGTGCTTAAATTATTTATGTTGTTTTTAATCTTTCAAAATGTTGTATTAATTCCTTCAGCTACTGGTTTGGCTTTCTCTTAACCAGGTTTTCCTAGTATTTTTTATAACCACGTCGTGCATTGTATATATTAATTGTTAAAACGGTATATATCAATTTCCGTTAAAATTTGTTACGATAAACTTAGTCTTCCTTTTTCGTGACTTTTTATTTTTTTAATGTGTAATTTCTTCGTCTTCCTTTTCTATTAATTTCTTTTATTTTTTCTAAGTCCATTGTTCATGGGTTTATTTTAGGTTCTCTATAAATGTAGTGTTCTATTCTTATTTCTTTTCTTCTTCTTCTTCGTCATGAGGTTCCCCACAAAGTAGTATGCGACATAACTTTAATAAATCGATATAAAATGAGATAAAAATTCGTAATTTTAGCTTGGAAAGATTCATCTTCTTTATCGGTCTGATAAAGTGGCAATTCGTATTTCGATGGTAAATAGTTTCCTTTTATGTAAACAGCTTCATGGAATTTACGTCTATTAACCCTTTTCATTTGAAAAATATATCTTTTTAAACTATTATTGTCTACATAATATGCCAAAATCTTCCTTTAAATTTTATGATCAATTTGTATGTAATTTAAAGTGGTAAATTTATTGAAGGCCATTAATATGATGACGTGATTTGTAGCTGGCAGATAAGTCAGCGGTCGTTCATCAAAACAAATAGTAACTAAAAGATATGCTTAAATATGTATATCACTTGAAATAGTTTTCTAAACTAAGTGTATTCTTGGATACAATTGAAATAAAGAATTAATAACACTTAATAATTTCAGGCAAAGCTGCCAATTTCAATTTTAACGGTTTTTGTTTTTTATTGCCTAATCATTAAAGATTTAAACCCAATTTCATTATTTCCAAGGCACTTACTTCCCTTTCTTCCAAGAAATTAAAGTATTTGTTGGCTTAATGCGTATAAATTATTAATCACTGATTTAGGTGTAAAATCAAATTGCAACAATTCTTTGTTTGGATAAAATGGTAACAATTGGACGCCTGGAGTTGAAATCTTTGTAAAATGAGTAATCTGCACCTATTCAAATTTCACCTGTTTCTTGTCTCCTCCAGTCTAGCCAGTGGTTCTGCCTTTCCTAGACTCGCCTCTAACCGCTAATAATTGTTATTTCTTCTTTCATAAAATTTAACTTTTCCTAAACTTACCATTTTCTGCACAGCTCTATCCTTACAGAGGTCCCAGCAGAGGAGATATTTTACTTTTCCAAGTCAGAGCCCATTTGCCGTGTAGTAAAAGAGGACTAAATTATACTGCAAGGGGGCGGGAGTTGGCATAATATATTACACCTAGGGAATGAAAATTTTATTAGTATTAACTATTTAATCCGTTAAGAGTTTTACGGTGATATATATATATATATATATATATATATATATATATATATATATATATATATATATATATATGTATATATATATATATATATATATATATTTATATATATATATATATATATATGTATATATATATATATTATATTATATTGAGAGGCCTAAAGAATATGGAAATTGGTAACAAAACCCGGAGAAACGCTAAGGAGAATATTAGATGTACCAAGAAAAGCTTAACAAGGAAAATGTGAAATGTAGAACACTGAATGATAGGGCAAACTATTTTAAACGTTATATGAAAATAAAAAATGTTGGATTTGAACCTGGGTCCTCATGCGCTCATGGCTTATGTGACCAAGACGCTCATCACTAGACGGTCTTAGTCATATTAGCGATGAGCGCAGGCAGACACAGATTCAAATCCAACTTCTTTATTTATTTTCATATAACGGTTAAAATAGTGTGCCCTATCTTTCCATTCTTTATATCTCACATTTTCTTTCTTAAGCCTTCATTAGTACATCTAATATTCTCCTTAGCGTTCTTCCGGGTTTTGTTACCAATTTCTATTTTCTTCGGGCCTTTAAATATAATAAATCTATATATCACGCGACATGTGATTTTCAATTAATATATATATATATATATATATATATATATATATATATATATATATATATATATATATATATATATATATATATATATATATATCCCTATAAACTTCGGATAAACATTGATTGTTGGAAATAACCTACATAAGAAGTGCAACAACTTCATTTTATATCGTTTCAGAAAGGAAAATTCATGTATATCAACAAAAACTGTAGAGCGCTGAAGTTGGAATGTTTTCAAGCTATTCCAGCGCTTATATCCTCTTCTCAAGTAACACAATCTCGAATTTTAAAATAACAGTGTTGCTTGCTTTAACCTCGGAAACGAAACCTCTTACCTCCAAGAAGAATCAAAGAGCCCATCTTCGTTACGCTCACGAATATGTTCTTTGGGCA
This sequence comes from Ceratothoa steindachneri, assembly GCA_963969495.1. Lineage (NCBI taxonomy): Eukaryota > Metazoa > Arthropoda > Malacostraca > Isopoda > Cymothoidae > Ceratothoa > Ceratothoa steindachneri. Next base: position 33,943,899 of record OZ018326.1, read on the forward strand.
GAGTAACAGTGGGGCAGGTTCATTTTACTGATGAATCGAAGATAAATGTGATTGGTTTCGATGGATAGATGTACATCCGAGGAAGATATGGCAAAAGGTTATATTTTGCATATGTAAAGGCGACAACGAAATATCGAGCAGGCCGTGTAAAGGTATGGTGAGTGATCTCTGTTGCTGGTTCGGGTCTATTTATTCGACTACCATAAGAACATAAGAACATAAAAAAAAGAAAGAGACTGCAAACGACTATTCATGGCCTACACTTGGTAGCTCCTGTTCCAGTCAACACACAAAAGATTTCTTACCAGAGAAAAGTCATCAACATTGTTACCCTTAAAGGAGTTCGTCAGATCTAATCTACAATATACATGAAATGCATCCAGAGGATTATGTCCACTCATGCAACCGCAAAATATAATCTCCCCACTCCTTAGAAAAATATATACATATGTACATAAAAAAAGTCAGTCCCATCTACCAATAAGAATAAATTCTGAAATCTACGAGCCAATTCTTAGACAGCATGCCCTTCCACATATCTGATTCTCCGTCAGTTTAACCTCCTATATTTGTGCAGGACAACGATCCCTACCACACTGTAAAGAGAGTGAAAGATTTTTCGATTGAGAAAGGGGTAGATCCCATGGAATGTCCACCACAAATTCCAGATCTCAGCCATATAGAAAACATATAGAAGATTATTGGAGATGGGGCGCGAAGGAGAAATCCAAAGAACCAAGATGAACTCTGGGAATTATCGAAAAACGAATGGAACAACATATTCCCATAATTTTGCAAAAAAGTAATTCAGTCCTGTGGTAACAGATGTCGAGAGGTCATTGCTATGAAATATTTAACCAATTTCCTTGCAATTTCTAAAAAAGGTCGATATTACATATATCTAAATATGTGTTAAATATATAGTGTAATCGTTTTGTTAAACTTCTATAATAAATATGTTAATACCCTTATTCTCACTGAACCTTACATTATGGCCACCACTGTATATATATATATATATATATATATATATATATATATATATATAAATGAGGGGCGGTCAATAGGTTTTGCGAATCGGTAGGGCAAAACAGAGGGAGGGGGATAGCAGTTTGTGGGGGTGTTAGTACAAGTTATGACAAGTCAGGACCTGCAGCCGCACGCTCCTGCCTCGTCTATTTAAGAAGCAGTAGCTGATCGGAGATCGTCAGTCACAAATTTTTCAACAATGGAGATGGTTGAGCACCGCACAGTGATCAAATTTTTTCCTAAGGAAGGCAAAAATGCAAAAGAGATCCATGAACGAATAGTTGCAGTGTACACCGACACCGCCCATTCTTATGCTACCATTGCTCGCTGGAATAGGGAGTTCCGCCATGGTCGTGAATCCCTTGAAGATTAGCCCGTCCAAGACGCTCTTCAGACGTGACCAACGAGGACAATGTGGCCCATGTGGAGAGGATGATCCTCGAAAATAGACGGCTGAAGGCCGAAGAACTTGAAATATCACATGGAAGTGTTATCAACATCATCCACGACAATTTGGCCATGGCAAAGATCTGTGATCGTTGGGTCCCTAGAAACCTCACGAAATCTTACACCCCATGATTGACTTCAACGTCGTCAAAGTTCGGAGGAGCTGCTGCTCCTGTGCAACCAAGATCCAGGGGCAGTCGAGTCACGCATAGTGACAGGTGATGAAACATGAGTCCATCACTGGGATCCCGAGACCAAGCTTGATAGCATGGCCTGGAAGCACAGGGCCTCTCCGACCCCCATCAAGTTCCTGACCCAACCCTCAGCCTAGGAGATCATGGCCACCATCTTCTGGGATTTTGATGGAGTGTTGATGGTAGACTATGCTCCTTGTGGAAGGAACATCACAGGCCAATATGATGACAAGGAACTGGCTGGGTTGAAGAAGTGCATCCCTCAGAAGCGGCGTGGCAAGTTACCACGCGGTGTTCTGCTTCTCCACGACAATGTCCCTGTCTACAAGGCCAGAGTTGCACAAACTGCCCTGAGCGAGTGCGGATTTGAGGAGCTCAACCATCCACCCTACAGTCCTAATCTGGCCTCTAGCAACTACATTCTATTCTGCCAGCTCAAGGCTGAACTGCGTGGACGCCGGTTTGGGGACGATGAAGATGTTCAGCTCGCCGTCCAGGAGTGGATTGAACAGCAGTCGGGAGATTTCTGGTTGTCGGGAATTCGGAGTCTCAGGGACAAGTGGCACAAGTGCATTGAAGTCGAGGGTAGTTATATTGAAAAATTATAAAACACTCTTCCTCATATCTCATTTTCTTATATCCGAATGGCAAAACTTATTAACCGTCCTTCGTATACATATACATATATTTATATATATATATATATATATATATATATATATATATATATATATATATATATATATATTGAATGTAGGTATATCCAGAACATAAATAATTTCATTATATGAATGATTCCATAGTGTGCTCTTTAATTTTGGCCAATGGTTTACAGGGTGACCCCTCAAAATAGGCCTCAATTTTCGATAGGCCTCATTTCTTAATTTTTTGAAAGGATTGAATGAAACTTTGTTGATAACTAGTTTATTGAGTTTTAAAACATCATTTCAAAATATGAGATTTATGGGCCTTTTTTATTTATTCTAGAAAACGTGTTCGAGATGACTGCCATTTAGCTCGTGCATTTCTTCGGGCACAGTACAAAGTTGTCTATGATGTCCGTACAAACTGACCGACTCATGGCTCTGATATCCTCCCTGATGGCTTGCTTGAGTTTTGTGTTGGCCCTGAGTCTCTCTGTTTACACCTTTTCTTTAACGTAGCCTCAGAAAAAGAAATCTGCGTTGCTAAGTTCTGTGCCATGGGGTACCAACCTCAGCATTTGTCTTGAGACTGATCACGTGGCCATCAAATATCTCTTTTAGCTAATCTAGGGACTGATTTGAGGTGTGAGAGCTTGCTCCATCTTGCTGGCACCCTAACCTCCCCATAAGCAAAGGAAACAGGGTCTGCAGCTCCCTCTTGAAGGTTTTGAGGATCTGAACCTAACGCTCCTTCGTGACTGTCACACTAACGCTAGATTCCTTGAAGAAGAATGGTCCAATGATTCCTCTGGCTGAGATTCCAGTCCATCCACGCAATTAGAGGAGTCTAACGGCTTGTTGGTTTCCTCATTTGGTCTGGAGGTCCCCCAGAAGAAATTTGTCTTCTAGTTTACCTTTTCTTCAAGATGGAAGTGAGCTTCGTCTGAGGTCCAAATGAGGCTAAGGAAAGTTTGGGTCTCCTAAATCTTCTTCAGTATCTTGACTGTCATAGCCTTTCTCTGCTCCTTGTCTGAGGCTGTAAGGGTCTGCCTCGTCTGTATTCTGTTTGGTCGGCCTTCCTCTCCATTAATTGCACTCTCCTGCTAGTCTCACGGATATACCGAGGGACTGACTTCACTAGCGCAAAGAGTGTTTTGAACTCTGCTGAACTGACTCTCCCAATGGCTTAGACTGTTGTCACTAGCTGCATTGTGGTTCTCTACTATTCCATAGTTCGCAAGATGCTCGACCCAGTACTAACTTCTGCCTTTGGAGGAGGCTTTTTCACATTCGTCCTGATGCTCGAAAGTCTCATGCACTTTCCTGAAAGAGCCTGTCTCGTAGAAATGTTCGACGAGGTATATTCTTTAGTGGAGCTCCTATTGATATCTATTTGTGTTCATATGCGTTTCTTCTGTCATGACCTGCAAAGTACTGATTAGTAAATGAATGAAGGATATATCACAAAAAGTGTGTGCAGGCCCGTTTTGGAGAAGTCATCCTGTATTTACTTACTATCAACATATATTAAGTTTTGTAGATAGATACAAAGGAGTTGACATTTTAATGGTGATGTGAAATGGCTCCATACATTTGAGGGGTTATATGGTAAAGTTATGTTTGAATTTAAACAGAATTTAGTAAAACTGTTGACATCTAACTTTTTTACCTTTTTTATATAATCCTTGTACAAGTTTCGATAAAATGGTCTAAATTTAACTCTGCGTTTTTGTTTTTAGCTCTTAATAAGAAACCAGAGGAATTCAGTCACCTAAATTTATTTTTAAAATTTAAATTAAGCACTATTTAGGAGTAGGTCGTAGCTATCCTTGTGATAGTGTAACCAATCCTTACTTCCGATCCTTCTAGCTCGCTAAGAGTTCCCATCCACATATGTTCTCCTCTGTGCTAAGAATCATACTAATGAATCCTCTCCAGCTTTATATTAACCCCAGGTGGCGATTAGCTTAGATCTTACGAAAAACGCTTATGTCCTTAGTATGTCTTAACAGTATTTTTCATTTTAAAGCACTCCTGGCACATGCGCAGTAAAATCAAATTGAGAAAATACATTTCTCTTGTCATACAACTTGAAAAATTACTTCCCATTATCTTCCCATCTAAATCTTGCCAAGCGTTTGATTCTGACGGCAACATGTCATGAAGTGACAGTTTCCCACTTAAACTCCTATCGCTCTAAATCTTTTTTACTAATTATTCTAACTGGGGAACATGATATAACAGTTCCAATCTCAATTTAAAGTGCCTTACCCGATTAAGACAACAAATCATGTCATATTTCTATTCATCTTTTAATACCAGTAATATATTGATGGCACAGATGGTGTTTTCCCCAAAGGAACTCAGAAAAGTAAATAATTCAACCGGATTTAGCATCGCTAGTATGCATCGACATGGCGAATTTCGATTGTTCACTGTTAGTTTTTCTTTTTATTATTTGGTCATTTGGAAAAATGTAAGGTAGTATTTGTAGATTTGGGTTTGCTAGTCATATATATTTATTATAAGCTGTTCGTTATTTTCTTAATTACCCAGAAAGTTTATACAAGTAATCTTAACCTAAAATTTGATGGGTTTCGACGCTACCGTTAATTCCCATAAGACGGCTTATGCTACCCTCGCTGGTTTGAAGATAGCGAAACAAAAGGACTTGTTATTAATTTTAATATATTAAGATTTTTTATTTATGTAATTATAAGAATATAAAAAAGCACTCCATTCCGCTATCAAATTCTTGCATTTTAACCATAATTAAACCTACTCCATAAATTGCTATATTTTTAATTGCCATAATCGGCAGCTCCGTTATAGTAAATTATTAACGTTTATTCTTTACAGGCATATTGTCTTGAATTTAGAATAAGATCATGCATATATTTTATATTTTTTAAATTATTTTACATTCCATGTACCACTTCCAATCTCACGTTCGCTGCTAACAGTTTATTTATAGTGTTTTGAGAAAACCAACCAAGTTCGCTGATACTAGTTTAATTAACTGTCCACCACGTCACTGCTACAAGTTTTATTTAACATTTGGAGAAAATAAACAACGTTTGCTGCTACTAGTTTACTTATACAACTTGGTTATTAACCTTCGCAAATGATTTACGTAGATGTTTTGTGTACGAGATAACTAAAACTCTTTGATTTTAGAGGTGTTTAGAATTAAAGAGAGGGGGATCCAGTTATGAAGGTAAATCTAAATGTCATTATCTTTTCTTAATTTTGCGAGTTAGTGCTATTTCTAACATTGCTGAACATATGCGCATTCTGAGACACCTTTATATTTCACTAACCTTTCTGCCCAAGCTTCAAATATTTTCTAATTTCAAAGCTCGAATAAAATTTTATCGACTTCAATTTATACTATAAGTAAAGGGAATGAAACATAATGAAATAAATATTACTACGTGCTTTGTTTGTCGAGGTATAGCAAATATATATATATATATATATATATATATATATATATATATATATATATATATATATATATATATATAGATATATATATATATATATATATATATAGATATATATAGATATATATATATATATATATATATATATATATATATATATATATATATAGATATATATACACTGATGGGCTTAACCAACCAGTTAGTAGGAGGGGTTAATGACGAAGGGAAGAAAACCGTCCCCCAGTAAGTGGGTTTCAACCATCAAAGTAAGTGAGTGCAGGTTGGCCCTAAATACTCAGCTACGGCTGCTTGCAGTTAATTTTATTTAAAGAGAATGGCAAAGATAATATTTAATAAGATAAAAAGGACCAAAAAAATATCTACAAATAAGGGCTTAAATGAAAATATTTGGTCAGATGAAAAATGACGCTCGGTGTCGGTCGAAGCGACAAGTCAAAGGGATTATAGTGAGTTAATGACCTGACTCGGAACGGGGTCTTTAAAGGAGCCACGTTTAGCCGAATTACAAGCAAAACTTATTAATATAGGAAGACTGTATTATAATAAGATCCGCGGGCAACGGCGGCTTGCAATGCTGAAGCTTGAATCGACGAAGGGTAAAGGCAATTCAGAAAGAGAGAATCGCAAAAGTATATGTTGTATATCAGGATTCTTGTTGAGGGAGTACTTATGCGACTCCACGAAAGAACGGCCGTTGCAGGGAGCTTGCCAATCATCTCAGGCAGAGTCCAACGGGGAGATAGTTCTAGCCTTCGGTACTCGAATAAACCCAGGGGAAGCCGTATTGAGAATCGAGACGTCTCTTCATGTATAGGGCTAGCGTCAAAATAGCCTCAGGCCACGGCGCGCTCTCCTTAGACAAACATGGAGCTCGGGGAATAGCTGGCTTCCAGCCGAGGAATTCGCGATAAGAAAGCCTATAGAATTTTCTCTCGAGTTCTTTCCTTCTTCGAAGGTAAGGGGTTGAGAGATCCAATCCCCCTCAAGCGCGGGGGATAGGTCTTCTCGAGTAAACACAGCTGTGCTCAATAAAGCCGCGTTGACCCGATTTTTGCCTCGTTCAACCTTACTCTCACGTTCTTTGTTTCGAGTTTAAGGCCACGTGTAATTCTGAGAGTCCGAAGTGATCTTCATGGATCTATTCTTCCGTAGTGTTAAATAAAATTGTTTTACACACTTATTGCCTAAATATCTGAATAAAAAAAAACTTCGACATGTTTTGCTGAAAGTTAATTTAGGTCAATTAAATTCTCTTATTAAAATATATATATATATATGTATATATATATATATATATATATATATATATATATATATATATATATATATATTGTAAAATAGACACATCTACCCTTACAGACCCATTATTTGCGAAACATTTACCTTTCCGTAATTAACAATTAAATTTGAACAGGAAAAATATGCAAATATTTCTACGCGCAAAGTTTCCTATATGGAAATTTATCATACTTTCCACAATAAATTTGTCAAATTGAATCTCCGTTTCATATGTTTTGCTCAAAGTTACGAGAATTTCTTTGTGGAGACAAGGTCTGATTTCCATTAATATATTATCTCAATCAAAAGTTATTTTTCAAATCCTAAATCATTTATTCGTTCTTTTCTTTAGACTTAAAGCAGCCTGCAAAGTTCTTATAAAAACAAGCTTTAGTTAATTATAAATTGATAGAACCACTTAAAATAATCTAGATTTTAGGCGTAGGAATTACATTTATCATTAGTTATTAATAAAAGTCCAGCTCTTTTTCATTTTTCTATCCTTTCATTAATATGGCTGAAATCATTCGCTTAAAGGAACAGTGGTTAGCAGGACTAACCACTTCCGGTTTAACACAATGAATATATATATATTTTAAATTCCAACTTTATTATTCTATTAAAGACATTTAAAAATACTAGCCCCCCAAAAAATTAATTAAAATTCCTATGTTGTTCCTTAAAGGGTTAAGTTAAAATACGGTAACATTTAACTTCTTGAGTAGATAAGCGATCAAATTTAGATGATATCATGTAATTAGTTAGCTAAGATATGTCTTTAAAAAGATGCTATTTTACTTAAGGGAATAACACATGTATTTTCTTAACTTTATACACTGTTATATTATGATATATGAAACTAAAGCTCATAAAAAGCCCTTTTATTTCTGCCAAACCATAATAACCAACGGCGCTGTCTTTGAGATACAAGGGTTTCTTTCAGACCCCCTCCTTGAAACCCGATATCATATAAATTGCTATAGAATTACTACTAAAAATTAAGCATTTGAACTCATTTAACTGATTCCTATGAAATCAGTTTCTTTAGTAGCATTAAAATCTATATTGATGGTAGACTAAAACATATATTTTTCGGACAAAGTCAGTTATAGGCTTTGTTCTCAGTTGGAGATGGACAGGTGTTATGTGAATAGTAGGGGTGTTCTGAATGCCATGGAATTTTGTTCAATATATACTCAAATGATGCTAAAAAAGAAACTAGTTCTTAGGCGCCACGTTTTATCTTAACAAATATTTAAAATCGCATGGTATAGTTTTGCGTTTTGTTCACAAATCAACTTTAAATGTCTAAGGAGAATATTCACGAATGTATACAATTTTGCATTATCTTAATTTTCACTATGTTATACACATGTTGCTAAAAAAATAATTATACGATAAAAATTGCATAGAATTTGCAATAAAATGATATAAAAAACCAAAAAATGCGGATTTTGAAGAAAAGAATTTGAAAAGTGACTAATGAAAATATGTGGTATCCCCTCAAGAATTTCTATCAAATGTTATGAAGATCAAACTTCTCCCTCTCGCTACTTTTTATATTTTATTTCTTGAATCTCCTTAAATATCTACGGAATCCCACAATTAATGAGAATTTGGTGTTTTTAACGACCTAGGAAACACTTCAGTGTTCACAATAAACATTGCTTTAATTGAGGAATAGTTTTCGGAGGGATTCAGGAAGTTATCCGCTCTCTTGAATCCTAATGCTTAGCTCCCATCGTCGGCTTTGGAAAAATACAAGCTCTTCCAACATTTTTTCATCTCCTTTCTATACTACTGGAATGGCTACTTTGATATTTTGTTTCCTTGGACTGAATTTAAAAGATATCTAAGATTCGTAATCAAGTTAAAGCACCTGAGTGGATGGAATATTTGCTTGATGGACTTTAGTTTGTTGCAGATTTATTTTATATCACTTGTGCGATTTAAACGCAGAAAGCTTATATTTTCTGCACTTTTCTTTGTAATATATATCTGATAATATTAATCTAAATCTAAAATCTTTCTTTCAACAGGAGAAGGTTTCTCACATCACCTCTCACGACACTCCAGAAGTGACTCTAGAAATTCTCCAGAAGTGGCTCGATTCTTGTCTTCGAACAAAACATTTTCAGTCGAAACAGGAGAAGAAGTCTCATTTCCCTGTGACGTTGATAGGAAAGGTAAGATTTAACGTCAATCTTTCATTTTCTTTTGGTCTTTCAAGAATACTCCATAATATGTGGTTTAGCTGAGAATAACATCATTAAATAACGATTAGAGAGATACTAGGTTTGATGAGGTAACGCTTTGGGCGAAGTAAAGTGACTGTGCCTGGTAGCTTAGCGGTAGAGCATCTGACCGGCAATAAGCAGATCCAGGTTTGAGTCCCGCCTAGGAATTCCAACCTTTTTCCCTCTGGCGTTATCTCTGTCTTCTTGTGAAAGGATTACCTTCATTGTGCCGCCCTCTGCTCTCTTAGATTCTAGTCTTCTTCTAATGTCCCTTTCTCTTGCCTCTAAAAAACTCCTGTTTCTTATCTCATTGCTCATTCGCGTCCAATTTCTCTTCTTGTACTATATATATATATATATATATATATATATATATATATATATATATATATATATATATTATATATATATATATATATATATATATATATATATATATATATATATATATATATATATATATATATATATATATATTATATATATATATATATATATATATATATATATATATATATATATATATATATATATATATAAATGTATATTCTTCAGTTTGTGATCTCTCTTTTCCTTCGTTCTTAATCTCTGTTTTTTCATATATAAACAAGAAATCTCTTGTGTATCATTTTTGCTCGTTTTCTATTGTTTTGTTTCGCATCTACCGTGTCACATGCTGGCGTGATTTCAATAGCACGTGACTTGGACCATGCTATTGTGCGAGTGTCGATGCTATGCTACAACCTACTAGATTTTTAATATAAAAATAACTAGAACTAATCAAACTTTGCATTTAGTTTTACAGGGTTTGTAGCATAAATTGGAGGTGAAATTTACAAAACTTCAGAACCAAAACCAATTTTATGAATAAATACACTCAAGTGATGTGTACAGCCAACCAATATTTACAGTAATTTGTTCATTATGACTTCTTCAATTTATTTGCTGATGTTTGAGACCAAAGTTTTGATGATATCTTTACGCACATTTATGTTCAATAAGCAGTGAAGCTCTTCACAATTATTTATTTACGCACACAAATTCACTAGGCCAGGGACGGATATGTTGGTTATTTTCAGCCAACAACTTTGTTAGTGCTTTTAATTTGTGACAAGGTGTGCCATTATGCTAAAAAATATAGTTTCATCTCCAACTTAGTATTTAGCTGTTGTGCAAAGTTGGTGATGTAGCACGTTTTGATACAATTTTTAGTCATGTCATTTTTCTTGGACGAAGTTATCAGTGCTTCAATTCTCTTAGATAAGAAGCAGTGTCAGACATAGGGAGTGTTAGGAAGCTTCAAAGTGAACACGGAACAGGACGCGTGAAATCCTTTCGCTTTTTCCTCCTGTTCAGGGATCTTTGAAAAACTCCAAACAAGCGGAGTATGTTTTAATAGTGAAGATCCCTTACCCCAGTCTTGAACTGTCCATTCCTTATAATTCATTCAAAAGTGGACCATGTCTCATAATGTGCTTCTAGTTGAGATGAAACTTCTTTTAAGCTCTTCTTTAGTTGAGACAAATATAGAAAAGTCTCGGCCTTGCGAATACGGATAAGAATGGTCTGATCAAAAACCCAAGTTTATGGGCTTTAGGTAGACCAAAAAGGATACCGTGACTGAATTTGAGGAATTAAAATTCCTACGTGGAATATTAATAGCGCTTAGAATAAAGATGCATGCAACACTAACATCTCAGCCCCAATGTCACAATGAAGGCGCAGGCAATGGGACGGAAGAATGTACCTGTTTAGTAAAAATCATCTCCAGGAAGGAAAAACGTCCCTATAGAATAGTGAGTGGTTCAATTGCATCTTCCTCTCTCTCTCTCTCTAGCGCAACAAGTATTCTACATATTTATGTGGCCTCATAGTCTATTTTGGTACACTAAAAAGGAGAACTCGTTGAGAAGAAACGTAATACCTCAGATTTTCCACCAACTAAAAATTCCTTGGCTAGTTGAATGAGTCAAAATACTTATTTTTATTAAAAACACAAGATTTCTTTCTCTTTAATATAACAATTTCTTTGAAGGAATTTCTGGATCTGATAAATAGCAGGACATTAAAAAAATACTTGGGCACTTGAGTGAACTGCAATAAATGCATCTCAGTGAAGTATAATGTAATCGCAATTAATTTTATAAGAAAATATTTTAAGGCAATAGGATATCGATATATTTGGGTTTGTATGTATATTTGAATATATTTTCTCCGTTTGCTTATTATGCAAATCCTTTTTGTGCGATATGGAAGGAGTCCCAATAACTCCCATTTGAGTAACCATTTGAAATAAAAAAGCACAGAGATGAAATCTTTGGGAGAAGTGCACACAGCTCTGTCGTTTGCGCTACTCATTATCTCCCGTTCTGCTGCTGAATTAATTAAACATATTTTCACTTTCCTTCTTTGGTGGCAGCTTTTGAAGTTTGAGCAATAATAATAATGCATATTTTCGAAAATGTTTTAGAATAACGTCGCTTTGCATCTATTTTGTTGATCAATTGAAAATTTTCGAGATTTACGGATACCCCATTAATTCATTGGGTTTTATGTTTTTATTTGTGTTTTTAAAAAATCTATTTTTTTTCATTCAGATTAACCTGTTATCTACGATTCAGAGCTTTTTAAGATAAGTTTCCCCCAAAGTAGGCTCAAATTTTAACTTTCTAGTTACACTTTTTCCGAAATTCTTCATGTTTCCATTTTTGCCTCTCTATTCCAACACTCCTGAATGATGACGTACGCTGTAGCAATCCTTTAAATTTACTATGATTTTTTTCATTAATTCCACCGTATCTTTCTCATTACACTATAGGTAGATGGCTAAGATGAGCCTCTTAGAGAGTGGTGTGATTAGCAAGGGTGATTTGTCACCGAATTTTGTTACCACTCTTAGGGCACCCAAATGGCTTTCTTGATTCTGCTTGACAGCTGCCTGTTTACTTCTACTGGGAGTAAGTGGTACTTACAAGGCACTTAATCCTAAATAGTTGAAAGCTCTCTTTTTGCTTGATTGAAGGATGGGTAAAGGTGTTCAGAGATTTGCTCTCTATTCCAGATAGCTTTTCTTGATAATAGAATTCATACTTGCACAGAGTGCATCTCTCTTTTTACACCAACGGCCAACCATATATGAATGTAGTATTTTAACATCATATTATACCTAATTTATATATTTGAATAGTTTCAATAATATTAAGTTTATTCTCTCAACTTATATTAACATATTTTACTAATTCTTACACAAACATAAAATTTTACAATGTCTATATGATAATACAAAGAATTAATACAGCACTTTCATTAATATCAGGACGAAAGAATGACTGACTGTTTGCGGCCCTCAAATAAACAAACCGAGTTCATATTGGACCGCTTAATACATTCAATATTTATTTAACATAATAATATATTTCCAACCTTTATTTAATTTAATTATTTTACAAGGTTTTACATATATATTCAATTTTGCAATTGTTGGATCATATATTATGAGCAATTTGAAGATATAATAAATTTCATTTAATATACATATTTCTTCGATAGAATTAGGCTAAATTTAGTCGCTTTAAAATATTAAAGAAGGTTTTGGAGATTAATTTACAGAACATTTTAAAAATTATAATCACTTATATAGAAATTTAAAAAAGAGAAATTATTTCAATGTACAGACAAAAAAACGAATAAAGTAATTATTTAATTTAAGTCCTCCCTTTATTGTTGCCATATGTAACAATTTCTTCTATTTCAGGGCTCTCAAATAAGTAACATTTTTTGGTTAATTTACTCGATTTATATTGAATATATTAGGGATATAAGATTAAAATTATTATCTACAGAATTTTAACATAATTTTATATTTACTAACCAAAATTTATTAAATTCCAGCGTTTCCTTTCTCTTTTAAATTGATTTAATTTTTTTAATAACGGAAATAAAAAATATTTTGTTAGAGGTTGAAAACAAGCAAATGATTAAGGGAATAACAATAATGTGAAGATATATGTTTTGGGAACAGTGCTCTGCGACGCAGAGGACTGTTAACTCATTAGTTAACTAGGGTTAACTCACATATTTATCTTTCTGTTTCTCTTTTAATAAGTTTAATTTGAAGTATAATGACAAAGTACTAGTTAAATTTGATAATCAACAGGTTTCTGCATTTTTTTTCCTTTTCACACATATTTGTATATATTTTTAAGTTACTTTTAATCTATTTGGTTTGTGTTTGTTTTAACCACTTTATTATCTTTACTTTGGGGGGTTGTTTTTATTTTATTAAAATATTCTGTTTTATTTTACTTTATGTTACATGTATTTTTTTAATCGCTCTTATTTTTTTAGATTTGTTATTAACCACTTTATACATTGTTCAATTTTAGTTTTAGTTTTTTTTGTCCTTAGCACTGTTTTAGTATTCAGATATATGAGTTACGAGTAAGATAAGTAAATTTAAGTCTACTGACAACAATCTCATAGGCGACTGTTTGAAGTTCAAAAAGTCGTAATCGGCAGCAACGAAGGCAACATCTAATCTAGCTGTCGACCTCAGAAAGTTCACAAAGTTCAGTTTGATGAATATGAGACCTTGAGAGCTGCAGGAAAAAAGCAAAAGCGCGTGAGCTCTGCTTCACACTCACCTAAAGATAACCTAGTTCTTTAAATTCAAATCTCCACAAGAGAAAACTGTTTAAGCTAATCACATCAAACAACGGACTAGAGTAAAGAATCTCTCAGACTACATCTTACGAGGGGCAGTCAATAAGTTCAATGCACTTGCGCCACTTGTCCCTGAGGCTTCGAATTCTGCCGACTGCTGTTCAATCCACTCCTGGACAGCGAGCTGGTCATCTTCATCGTCCCCAAAGCTGGCATCCACGCAGTGCAGCCTTGAGCTAGCGGAATAAAAATTAGCCCCTACAGATCTGGACTGTAGGGGAGATGGTTGAGCTCCTCGAATCCGCACTCGCATAGAGCATCTTGTGCAACTATGGCCTTGTGGACTTTGACGACGTTGAAGTTGATCATGGGGCGTGAGGTTTCTAGGGACCCAACGGGCAGAGACCTTGGCCATGGCCAAATTGTCGTGGATAATGTTGAAAACACTTCTATGTGATATTCCAAGTTCTCGCTTGATTTCTTCGACCTTCCCCCGTCGATTTTCGAGGATCATCCTCTCCACACGAGCCACATTGTCCTCGTTGGTCACGTCTGACGGGCGTTCTGGACTAGGTCATCTTCAAGGGACTTACGACCATGGCGGAACTCCTTATATCAGCGCGCAATGTTTGCATAGGAAGGGGTGGTGTCGGTGTACAATGCATTTTTAGTTCATGGATCTCTTTTGCATTCTTGCGTTCCTTGGTCAAAAGTTTGATCACTGCGCGGTGCTCAACCTTCTGAGAGGATGTTTAGCAAGATCGAAAATTTTTACACTCTTGAGCGAGCAAAACTCGTCCCGGAAACCTTCCGGGGATTAAGGATAATAAAATGCAATTATGATATGTAAAATGTAACCTTGAGTAAAAAAATATTCTGTTATGTTTTGGGGATAATTTAAAGACTATTTTTATTAGTATTTTTGAAATCTGGAATATGAGTTTTTTATTTTTATTTATATTTTTTAACCAGTATTTTTTATATTTGTATTTTTAGATTCAGAAATAAAAGAATTTGTATTTGTATTTGACTTGTAAATATCCGTATTGGATCCAACCCTGCTCTGCATAGAGCATTATCTTTCGATTCCCTTTAATTAAATGTTGTTTCTGGTTTAACCTGAACCCATTATAAGAATTTTTACAATTCCGAAGCGCTCTTTTTGAGGTTTGTTTAGGTGTTGCATTCAATCTAGCAATGTCAGTTCTACAACACCTCCCATTTATTATAATGTCGACACTGTCTTAATCAACAGTAAGTGAAAGTTATTAAACCAGTGGTCGTTCCTTAAGCACAGTACACTTAAACAAGTTGGTGTCTGACGTTCCAAGCACGGTTTGAGTTAATAAAGATAGAGCCATTAAATGCAAGGTAAAATAGTGCATATGGCAGGAAGAAGAATAAAAGTGTACGAAGAAAATCAAGATTATGAAGTTCAAGATTTTATCAACTCCTACTTACATAGAAGTTCTTTTTAATACGTATTTCAATTTTCTAAGGAAGAAGTTCACACTTTCACAAGATTAAAAAGTAAGAATATGTTTTCTCTGGTATGAGATATAAAAAAGGACGCTCAGGTCTCTTGGAAGCGAAAAGTGTGTGGGAATATTTCTCGCATCTCACCTTTTTATTAATTCTTTCTCTTGAAAAGAATTTATGCTCCGCATAAAGAAAGTTGGGACCTCCCGGAATGTCAGGAAGTTTCTATCCACGGGGCATTTACTACACTTCACTGTAGATTCCCTTACACATCAAAGTCTCTTAACTCTCTCAACCCTACGCAAAAGAATTTATATGATCTGCTTCATCTTTTTCTCTCTCTTTCTCGAATTCTTTCTTTCCTTTTCATCATGAAATGCTTCAAATTTGACAAGGACATAACTTACTCTTCCAAAGGTTCTTATATCTCCTTTATTTTCACCAATCGTTTCTCTTTATTCGTTATAAATTAGTAGTCTTAAAAGTCTTGGGCAAGAAATCAGTTTGTTTCATTTATGCCGAAATCCCCAAATTATCACTAGTAGAAGGATTTTATTATCTCTGGAAGGAAATGGCGAATTTCAACTTTCATTTCCATAAAATACAAACAAAACGTCATGATACAAAAATAGCATTTATTTATTCCTGAATTAAATAAGTAGGACAATTAAAATATTAAAAATGAGTAGTTTTTCGTGATTTACACTTATACTGTGAATTACTTTCACGCATCAGCTCCCAAATATAGTCTTCCATCAGAATTTCATTATACCATCCTTAAGAGCGGCGTTCAAATGCCAGTAGATCCTGGCGAAAGCAGTCGGCATGCTCCTCTGCGTACGCTTCCATGTTCTTAAAATTATCAAGATAAGCGTTAGAAATATGGACTTTCAGGGTCATCCTGCAACCCATATTGCCCTAGTTTCTCATCAAGTTCTCAACAAGCTCTACATAGTTTTCTTCTTTGCGATTACCTTGAAGCCCAGAACAACTGCAATAAAACTGTTCCACGCTGCTTTTTCCGTCCTAGTGAGCCTCTCAGGAAACTCCTTGCTTTCATGGTTTTTTTGGTGGACAGACAAAGACTCCAGCTTCAAACTATGCTGCAGATAGGTTAGGAAAGAAATTTTGGAGATGCAAGAAATCTGCTGGCTCCTTATCTAGAGCTCTGACGAATTGTTTCATAAGGCCTAATTTTAAGTGCAGAGATGAAAACAGTACTTTTCGGGGGTCTAATAAAGGTTCCCATTTTACGATCTTTCTCCCTATACTAAACCCGGTCCGTTGTGACCAATCCCACTGATAGTAGGGTAGGGTGCCATTGTGTCCCTGCTGTCCTAAAAGCAAAGATAACAAGGAAACACGGTAAAGCCTCCTTAGCGACCCATCAAGAAGCAACCATTTTGACTTCTTGGATAACCTCCCAACGTTCCTCTTCATATTTCACTGCCTCTAGCAAGATCTTGACACTGCTGTATTTCTCTTTAACCTGTTGCAAGTGAGCAAAGGGAAGAGATGGATACTTGTTCTTTGTATGAAACAGCACTGCTTTGAGGCTCCAGAGCAAGCTTTCAATGGAGAGGCACCTCTCGTTACAGGTGATTCCGATTGCTTCAATCAGGTCACATTATGACCAAAGCAAAGCTAATATTGACGTGTGAAAGAGCTTGTAAAACACTGGTTACGCTTTCTCTGACCTTATATTTTCACACTGTCATCTAACAAATCCCACTGCTTAAGTCTCTGAGTTAGAAGGTAGGTATTGTTTTTTTGTGAGACCAAGATCTCCGACAAGGTCGTTGAGAACTTTGTGGTTGGTGAAGTATAGGTTTCTCTCCTCATTTGCACATCTGTAATCTCGAGTAATGACTTTATCCTCTTCAGAACTGCTTTTCCTTGCTAAAAGCTACTACCCTCTTTTTGGATAAGTGAATACGGGGAAATCAGAACTGTGTGATCCTGGCGCAATAAATGACTAAAGGTCTAAATACATCATAACAGACGCAGTTTTGCCTGCCTGACGTTTGGAAGGGTTCACCATGCAGATGAAACAACTGCTTGAGTGGTCAATTGGTTCTATCCAAATTGGTGGGATTGTAAAATTCATAGCTCTCTTTTTCTCCTCTGTACCATCCTGTAAAACAAACAAAATAAAACATAAATATAAATATACTAATAAGTTTCACTTAGTGTTATTAGAAATGTAAAGTATATTTAAAAAAAAATCAATTATCAAAATAAACAAAACATTATATATATATATATATATATATATATATATATATATATATATATATATATATATATATATATTAGCTTCCAGAGTTCTTTGGAAGAGCTCGCAGGTGAAATGAGGTGACGAGGTTTTTCTTGATCTCCGATTGGCATGCCAAAATATGCTTTGTAGGTCTTACAAATTTTAGCCGATCTCTCTAGAGAGTACTTTTCTCCCTTTTCTTAATAAATTTGGCGCAGACATAGCAAAATGCGTTTGTTTTATGCTTACAATCTCTTGATTTCATGTGTGACGAATGCTTGTATGAATGAGAAGTGACGATGTCTGCGCTCTGACGGCTAGAATTAAACTGATATGTTCAGTAGACATTCTTTGTATTTATACAGTCATCTACGTTGCTAGAATGTTATAGAAATTATTCAAACATATACCAAAATTATTGAAAGTTCTAAAAGGCTCAACAGTTTATTTTTCACCAAATTATTGCTGAATCTCTGTGCAATGTAGGAAATAATAGCTATTACTACTGTATTACTGTTTCTATGACTTTTTAAAGACAGTATATCATGTTTCTAACATAACTGAAAAAACCTAACCCTTGAAACTTTTTATATATTTTACTATTTGTATCAAAATAATGTTATTTACCATAAATGGCTAATTAAAAAAATCAATGTGATTGCCCCAAAAGCAGAGTTTGGGATTAAATTAAATTTTTTATTTAATAAAGCTGCAAACAATTGAGAATAACACTTTTAAACCAAGGACAAGAGAATTTAAATTTTGTTACACAGCTTATTGGGTTGGATTTGATAAATGGAGAAACGCTTCTTGTGGATGATAACTTATATAAAACAACCATAATTGTGTTGTAAATAAAGTCAATACCAAATATCAAGGCGCATGAATAAACGTTCATGTGAGTGAATCTTTTATTCGAATGAATTGTTAACTGGACCCAGATGTAATGTGGTAAAAATGTAGCCTTTTTAAGCGCAAATTTAGATCAATTTGAATAATAAATCCGGCCCAGGACACTTCTTTTGAGCGTTTATGCATTATATTCTGAACAAAGACTTTAGTATTGGTGTTCCAAATTGAATTTTTCCTTCCCTTAGTCAACCATCTTGGTCTCTTTTGATATAATTTTATTTTTTCTCTTTCTTCGAGGTCGCTTTCAAGTGTCTTTTTATGTGTCAAGTTTTCTAAATTAGATGGGGTTTTTTTCTATCTCACGTTGGCTCCTGAGGTAAGTTTGCTGACCATGGTAATTTGAAGACACGATTTCTGTTGACTACATATATCTAAGACCTATGTTTGTGGTTTTATCAAGGTGTACTCTGTAGAGTTCTTTTTTCTTTGTTCTTTTTAATGTCCTATGTTTAAATGATTATTTTTGCTATGGGTTTTATGTATATTCAGTGTAAATTTTTCTCTGCAGGATGTGAAAATTGGCAAATCGCAGTGATTAAATATTCTACTTTTAGCACTCGTTAGATCATTTCTCTGAAGAATTGGTTAAAGTTAGTTAAGTAATCTTTCCTACATCCCCTGAGCAAAGCTCCTATCAACCCTGTGGAACAGACTTAAGATTTCCTTGCCTATCATAATAGCTCGATTCCCATTAATCTAGTAGAGCAGATTTGGTATTAGCCTATCTATTTGGGTTCTTTTCCAATTAGACTAGTGGAGCAGACCTGAGAGTTTTCTGTTTAAAATATATAAAAAATGCATTTAAATTTTTCAATTATTTTTATCCTTGCACCATAACGAGTTATGATGCCGAATCAAATACTCCTCAATTGGGAGAAATTTAAACAACAGCATAAAAACATACACATCCGAAACATAGACATAATTACTAATCTCATCTTTGTATGAGAGACCACTCTTCTGAGCAGCCATTATAAACGTGTTGTTTTTTAAACCCTCATTTTTACAATCGTAAATGATTTATTTATATGCAAAAGATTGCTTGTAATTATACACATTGATAAAATATATCCTAAAAACATTTTGATAAAAGCTTGATCCATGAAGTCTATTGGGTTTAGATGTAATCAAGACTAACAATAGACTATTAACCAAAAATTAGCTTCCTAAAAATATTTTTAAGGACGATTTATTGGCATCCGAGGGTAGGAGAAATTTATTATTTAATTCTATCCCTTTTTCAAAATTTTACTATTTTTCTTCTCTTTAGTTACCTCTTAAATTCAATTGTTTTCCCTCCCTGAACTTTTTATAACTTGCTTTAAGGTTTAATGGTATTTTTCGTTTATATATCCTCCTTTTTTTTTACTCGCTTAAAGAGTTTGATCTCATTTCCAAAACTCTGTTGAATTCTTTGATCTTGAATTTACACCGTGACAAAACATATTTTTTTTGTATATTCTACCTGTTCAACTCCTGTTCCTTTAAAATGAATTCTTTGAGAGATTTGAAAACCAAAATTATTAAAGGAAAATGGTTCATACGTCCGTAGGGGGGAATTTTCAGATATATCATGATAGGACATTCTTACTAACCACATAAAATGAATCCATGGAAATGTCAATTAATGAAAATCCTGGCTGGCGTACCCCCGTAAGCGTTTTCCTCCCCTTCCGGCCGTGCTGACTAGACTCAGCGCCCGGTCAGGCACCACTTAGCTTGTTCTCTATCTTTCTAACACCCTGTCATCTTACTCTGCCTGCTATTTTCCATACAACACCTCCTACAACTTTATCTGGTCATCCACTACTTCCACATAAGAGACGCTGCGCAGTTTTCTCTCACTCGACCATCCTGGATCGAGGCCGAGGGGGGGAAGGGACAACGTCACCCTCACCTTCCTCACATCCCCTTTCTTTCTTCTTTCGCTGTCTATCAATTTTACGCCGTCCCTAATAGAAAGAGGCCATGCTGATGGGTTGACAGGCCACTGGGTGGGAGGAGAATCCTTAAATGGCGGCAGGTGGCTTTGCCGGCCCTGTGTTCACCCCTCGCATAGCGTGCTACTGCGTGGGGTGATGAGAGTTTGCGTCCCGTGATAATCATAGTACTACCATGCCCAATAATGAGTTTAATAAAAAAGTAATACTTCCTCTCTACCTTCCACTCGACCATCGCCTGATCCGCTTTCAGGCAGCTCTACTAAAAAAATAGAGGTCTCCTACCCTGTGCTTTCGTAGGGACCCTGAAAAACTCTTCCGAACGGAGAGGAGGCTTAATCTCTCCTAAGCCAACGGTTGTAGGGGACTCCCCCTTACCTCATTCTCTGGAATCTCTCTTGGGCGACTTCCTCTTTCCAGTGGCACTTCCTACTTTTTTTTCACAGGGGACTGCCAAAAAACCACGCAACCAGCGCAAAATTTACCTAATAGAGAAGGTGAACCCCATTAAGGGGAAAAGGGAAGTCAGGGCCCATCGGTCCGACACCCTTAAGTCTTGCACTCTTGCGTTAAGAGTCTAAATGGGCTCATTGTACGTGATCCCCTGTCTTCTCTGAGGGATGCCAGTTTACCGGTTGACAACGAGAGAAAAGGTACCTTGAGGGAGATCCAGCATGCCTTGGAAGGGGGGTGATAACATGGAGGCCACCCCTAAAAGTACTGGGTCCCTGAAGTTACCCAGCCCCAGATGCTAGAATCCCCCATGGGGTCGAACCTAGGCTCGGTGCCAAGCACTGAACCCTACTCCGCTCCTGTGCAAGGTCCTTTTCAGACGGCTCGGACTCCCGAGGCCACAAAAGATAAGGTGGGATATCCTTTCCCGGCGGATCCCACTGGAAAAACCAAGACATTCTCCTTTTCAAAAGAGGATCTTGCAGATGCCAATCCATCTGGCCTAGGGGCTCTTGCCGGTGCAGGGGAGAAGCGAGCTCATTCCCTGCCAGCCTCTCCTAAAAAGAAAAGAGATAGAAAAAGACAAAAAAGAATCCGGGCACCTTTCCCTCCACGGGAGCCACGGAGACAGACGAAGTAGCTTTCGTTCGTTTGGCGACCAAGCCAAGATCGGCACGTTTGGCTCTTGTTCTTCCAGTCTAAGTCCAAGACCAAAAGTAAGCAGAACGGTGCCTCATTCACATCGAGGGTTCTGATTCAGAAGTTACCAGGCAATTTGGTCCCCGCTGGCTTCCAACGCTTCCACGTTATTCGCTCAACTGATAGAAGCATGAACCATCAGAGGAGAGTTTTGGCTAGCGTGATTGGTGAGAGCCGAAGGTTACTCCTTTATCTAAAGACAGCTTTCTGGCAAATGCGTCGAATCGATCAGAGGCGGGCACGATGTGTGTCTTTCGGAGACATAATGGAGCACCGGGAAGCGTGACCCCGCACTATACCATCAACTTCGTGAAAGGATTGGTTGATGCAATGGAACTCGTGGACTACTCAAAATATAACATCACCATAGAACTGGCCTACAATGGAGTAGTGAAGGTCAATCGTGTGATGAGAAAATATGGAGGGGTTTCGGGACCTACTCTTACGTTCTTTCTCAAGTTCGACTACGACAAGCTCCCATAGTCGGTGTGTGCAGGTTGGTATCGCTATTGCGTGAAGGCATTCGTGCCACTGCCGCGGAGGTGCTACTACTGCAACCGCTTTGGCTTTACGAATCGCTCCTGTAGCCGCGCAAAGTAGGAGTTACCCTAATTTTGTGTAAGTTGCTCCAAGGCCACACACGATATGTCCAAATCGTTCGCGGCCAAGTGTTTCATTTGCAGAGAGCTGCACCCAGCTTCTTAGAAGCAATTTGGTGTGTATCTCTTTGAAAAGGAAATCCGAGCTGTTCAGTCAAAAGATCGTCTCTCATTTCGCGAGGCTGAGGAATTGGTCTTTGCGCTACCGGGGTTTCCTAAGCCATCTTATGCTTCAATGTTAAGAAAGACACCCTCTGCTCCTGGATCATCCATGCCTACGAGCACGGTCGTTTCCGGGCCTATTCGAAACCCTTCTGCAGGTTCTACCCAACCTGAGCGCTCCTCTGGTAAGAGCTGTGGACATGACGGGTTCACACCCAGACACGGCTAAATCCAAGGCTTCCCCTCCTTCCCACAGTGTGACCGTGTCCCGTAAGGCAAAATGACCGCACGCCTCCATCGAGTCGTTTGACTCACCATAGGCAACACCCCTAAATTAGATCATGAAACCATCTTCTGGTGTTTCTAAAGCTGCCATCTAAAAGCAGGACAGCACTAAAGTAAATTTGGTTTCTATACGTATACAGATTGCTAAGCTGGGTGATTCGAAGTCGGTGGATCCTCAAGGAGGGACCCTGCCTCAGAAGCCTTCCGCTATGCTTGTTTCAAGGCAGAAGGAGAAAAAGACACGCATGGCGAGCCCATCCTTCTCCGGTAAGTCTTCGAGGGCAATAGCGCCCGGAGTTCTGCCGAAAGGAAGCAAACGGAGATTCCCGTGAGGGTTTTGTCTTCAAAGAGGGCCTCCGCATCTCCTCACTGCTCGGCCTTGGGGACATATTCCTGCATTGCAATTGCCGCAATCTTCATCCAACTGGGAGAAGCTATCGAGAATCATATCTTCCCGTTTTCCCTTATGTATCTTTTGCCGGGTGACAAGCTAAGCACGTGCCTCCTGCCCACCCTCCTGGGATATGAGGGTTTTGCGACCTCACAACCAGGCGATCAGAGCCGGACAGGAGGATGCGCGATTTAAACCTAGCATCATGTCTCCGTTCTACTCTTCGCTTTAGATACCTCCTGGGCAGCTACACCTGGATAGAAGGTATACTGTTTTTTGCTCGTACATTCCAACGTGAGCTGACTTGGATGCGGGGGAATTCCACCGCGTCGTAGCACGGTTGCCCTGACTCTTTCTCTTGTTCGGGGATGTGAACGTTAGACAACCCCATTGGGAGACTATTTGATCAATTCCAGGAATCAGGACATTGCTACCCTGATCCCATATCTGGAGATAAGTGTCCTGAATGTGGATGAGTTTACGCATCACTGACCTTTTTGAACTCTCGGGATGCACAGCCTGATTTTGGTTGGGGAGTAGCCGATGAGCTCCATGATAGTGATCGCTTTCCCATTCAACTATCATTTTCTGGGCCGCTGACGCATGATGGCATGCCCCGTTGATGCTTGGCGCGCGTGCGGTGGTCGGCATTTCAGGAAATGATTGATTTCTCTGTCTCAATCGAGGAGTTTAGGACGGTAGAAGAGGCCGTTGAGTTTTTCTCCGGCAACGTCATCGCCGTTGACCTAACTACTATTTCTAGAACGTCTTGCCTTTTTTGCACGCCAACCGCTCCCATGGTGGTCAGCTGAGTTTTACGTGGCCCTCAAACAGAAGCGTTATGCCTACATGCGCTATAAGTGCCACCCGAACGATTTCACTGTCGATGAATTTCTTCGAGCTAGGGCTAGGTTCAGTTATGTTTCGAAGCACACCAGCTGCTCTTCCTGGCGGACATATGTGTCTTCACTTAACGAGAAGATTCCTCCGGAGATGTAAGGAAGCGAGTTAAAAAGGATTCGTGGCAAGTTCTCCCAGGACTCTCCTCCCGTTGTTTAGGAGAATGAGACCGCAATCTCGGTCCTGCCTCAGGCTAGAATACTTCGCAACCGCTTTCTCCGCATTCTGTAGCCGGGATGCTGCTCTGCCAGCAGTAAATGTGAGTTCTGATCTCCCGGAATGTAGCCGACCTGACTTTACATTCAGAGGCGAAAAACCTTTCTACGACATGCTTACTTTCAGAGAGTTGCATTCCGCACTCGCTTCATGTGTATACACCACCCATGGTCCAGCCGATGTTCCGTATACATTGCTTGGGTATCTGGATCAGCGCGGCATGACCTTTCTGTTAGATTTATTCAACAAATACTGGGTAGAGGGAATTCTGGCAAATCGATTCTGTGCTAGCTTTTCGCAAACCGGGAAGAGATACTCTACCCCGACCAGTTTTTGACCAATCTCTCTAACCTCCTACGTGGGCATGTTGATGTTGAAATTGGTAAATGTTAGATTTGCTTTTTTTTCTAGACAACGGAAGCCATCTGTCTTCTACACAGTGCGGCTGCTACAAGTTCCACTCCACGTCAGATGCTCTGCTCCGACTGGATCATGACGGCTGTGAAGCCTTTATTTTTAGACAGCACTACGCCATGTTTTTTTCGATCCCAAGAAGGCTTATAATATCGCATGCGATACTGTATCAAGGAGAGTCTCCACACGATGAAGGCGAGGGGACGCCTCCTAATCTTTATATCTGAATTTTTGAGGGATCGTAGATTCCTAATATAGGCTAGTACTGTTCGAGTACGTCGACTTATGCACAATTAGGCAGTCGCCAGATTGGCTCCTAAAATAAAAAAATAATGCGCAGCGCGTTTGCCAAATATTATTTAGCGATTAATACTTTAAATTCGGATTAAAATTTTAGTGACTTTTACGTCAATAGTAACACGAAAGTCTTTTTTAATCAGTTTCTGATTAGTGACTAGCGTTTCATAATTTGTTCCGGGAGACGACTTGTCCTCTTTTTTGCTTGCATTCGCAAACTTCTTGAACTTTCATATATAATTCTTAATTTACTCCAAATATATTGTTTATGTAGCTTAATATTCACAGAATTTGTTAAACTCGTGCTAATACGTAAAATTTACAATCCAATTTAAAAATAACTATTTTTCATTATTTTTTTATCCCATGCTCAAAATGTTTCTGATTTAAAGTCATTTTTAATACTAACTAGTGTATTAATAAGTATAATTATCTAATAGCAAAAACTTATAATCGAAAAAGTTTGAAAGTATTTTATTTGGAGTAAAAACCATGATCTACATATGACTAAAACTCAAGCATTAATATGCTTTTGAGCTACCATCTTATTAGGTTCAACCAGCGTAGGCTGGTAAATTTAAACCGTTTATTCAGAAATATTTGATCAGATCTCGGTCATATTGTTTTGCCCTGTGATTTGTGACACTTCATTTGTTCCACTGCAATTACAATTTCTGATCTAAAATAGGAGAACTTTATTGAATTTTTCGGGCTGATGT
This sequence comes from Ceratothoa steindachneri, assembly GCA_963969495.1. NCBI lineage: Eukaryota > Metazoa > Arthropoda > Malacostraca > Isopoda > Cymothoidae > Ceratothoa > Ceratothoa steindachneri. The sequence continues at coordinate 33,969,583 of OZ018326.1, forward strand.
TGGTTCAAGATACTGTTGTTTATTATAAACACTTTCATTTCTTCTTTTTCAGTTCTCTCCTCTGTTTGACATGCACAATTAATTTCCATAAGAAACTGATATATTTAAATATCCCAAGACGATATTTGACACTTCATTGCTTTCATTTATTCTCTACATTAAATGTATGGTCGAATTGGGTTAATATCGATAATTTATTACAATCCATCCTGGTTAATATTGGTGCTATTCCGTTGTATCTCTTGTATTTTACTCTTTTATTTTCTATGATCAAATCTATGTCATAAGCGGAGAAAGTCCAATAGAAAAAATATCAGAATAGAGAAACATTAAGGCAAAATCGCATATATAAATATTCGCAAATATTATTTTTTGAGACGAAGTCCATGGAACCAAGATCTTCTACTTCCAAATATAAAGCCAAAGTCAATGAAAATCGCAGAAATACCACTAAAACAACATTCCATAGCCTAACTTAGATTCTTTAAGCTCATTTTTACTTAACATAAGGTTAATTACCTAATTGTACCTTAATTCATTATCCCCTTCTTCCAATATTAACACAGGCAAGCAGCTGCTAGGAGCGTAAAATCTCCGCAATTGAAAAATTAATTTTCGTAAAAAATGAAACAAAAATCCATAAGGAATATTATGTTTTTTCTGTCCCTTTGTCTCATTTTATTACATGTTCTACATAAAAATGTAAAAATAGATCCATTGCGCATGCGGAATAATTATAATTACAGCCTACGCAAGAAAGATATTAGTCTGATATATCGATAAAGAATTTCAAGGGGTTTTCGATTAGGCAATTACAATTCATAAACTAGCTCACTCTGGTTATATAAGAAACGAATGAAGGTATAAAGCCTCAATATAAATATATCATGAATTTGCTGATGAAAATAAATTCGGTAATTCCTGTGACTAAACCTTTTTTTTAGAAAATTACGAATCATAATAAAATCCTTAAATTTTATTCGCCCAGATTTTATCAATTTATTTATAAGTTTTAAAGAATAAGAACCTCTTAAAATAAGAAAGATCCAAACGCTTTACAGACAATATACTTTCTACTAATTAGAATTTTGTAATTAATCAACTATATATATGTCGTGAAACACCACACTGTACCATACACTACTTCTATATTATGTGTTGGGGGAGTGACTTAATCACCTACTGAAACGCGAACCGTTAAAGAACGGTTCGCAGGGATTAACGACCCACTAGCAGGTCATACTTGAGGCGTTATGTTTCAAATCCTTAATAAGTAAGTGGGTGGGGAGATTTACTTGAATAGCCAGAAAGTATCGTTCAAGGTTAGTTAAAGATGGAACAACAATATATAATTTTATCTACGAAGATCAAAATAGGAATAATAAAAGGCAAAATGGAATTATTTAAATTGAAATAGTCTCTTGATAATTATTATGAAGAGGGATTCTCATATGGAATTAATTGATTAATTTTACTACGCTAAGATCAAGAGTGGGAACTTGACAATACTAATAATGGAAGGGATTTAAGTCTTACGAGTCGATGACTTCAAGGAAGGTCCTTCTTGCGATGAGGCGAGTGGAGAACGATCCAATAAAGCAAGTGGGGCACGATCCGAATGAGGCAGGTGGGGCACGATCCAAGTGAGGCAAGTATGGCACGATCCAAGCCAACCTTCCGATAAAGATAGCCAAACTTCAAAGATGACGTTTAACGTGGAATGTAGAAATTATCATAATTCTACTAGAAGAGGAATCTTCTTTTTCTCAAAGGTAATCGATGGAAATTTTCTTCGGTTCGTTTAAACGAAGGGAGACTGTTGCACAAATTCAAAGGCTTGCCGATCAGAGAAGCTGCGAGGGAAGGGCATTAAGTTTTGAAATTCGGATATAAGGAAACGAGGAAGTGATATATTATTTTTCAATATAACTACCCTCGACTTCAATGCACTTGCGCCATTTGTCCCTGAGGCTTCGAATTCCCGACTACCAGAAATCTCCCGACTACCAGAAATCTCCCGACTGCTGTTTAATCCACTCCTGGATGGTGAGCTGGGCATCTTCATCGTCCCCAAACTGGTGTCCACGAGGTGCAGCCTTGAGCTGGATAAATAAAATGTAGTCGCTAGGGGCCAGATCTGGACTGTATGGGGGGATGGTTGAGCTCCTCGATTCCGCACTAGCGCAGGGCAGCAAGGGGCAACTCTGGCCTTGTGGACTTTGACGACGTTGAAGTAGATCATGGGGTGTGAGGTTTCTTGGGACCCAACCGGCAGAGACCTTGGTCATGGCCAAATTGTCCTAGAGGATGTTGATAACACTTCTATGTGATATTCTAAGTTCTCGTTCGATTTCTCCGACCTTCACCCGTCGATTTTCGAGGATCATCCTATCCACACGGGCCACATTGGGGTTCGTTGGTCACGTCTGACGGGCGTCCTGGACGGGGGTTATCTTTAAGGGACTCACGACCATGGCGGAACTCTGTATTCCGGCAAACAATGGTTGCATAGGGCCGGGGCTGTGTCGGTGTACACTGCAACAATGCTTTTATCTATCTCTTTTGCATTCTTGACTTCCTTGGTAAAAAATTTGATCACTGCGCAGTCGTTAACCTTTTTCATTGTTGAAAGATTTTTGACTGACGATCTGCAATCAGCTACTGATTCTTAAATGGACGAGGCACGAGCGTGCGGATGCAGGTCCTGACTTGTGATAACTTGTCCTAACATCACCACAAACAGCCATCCACCTTCCTGTGGCTTGCTCTATCAATTCGCAAAACTTATTGACTGCCCTTCCCACCAATTGACTATGGATGAATCACGGCTGAGAAAGTCTACTGTCTGATAAATGCTCACGGGACGAGACGATAAGGACAGCCTTGAGGTCGGGGCTGGACTCTTCGAACTACAGATTAACACGAGTTTTTGTATGCCAGATTCTGAGGCGGAAGGGGAATTTCGGAGAGAAGAGTTACATGCTCGATACGTCTTAATCCGGAGGTGCTGTCGATTCATCATTTAGCAGCGACGTGCGAGACAGTGTGGTTCTTTCTCGCCTCGTCACCAGAGGGGGAGGGGGTGCTTGGGACGATTTTGCAGGTTTGGGAAATGTTTTCCCAATGCGCTCAGGAGTCGAAAATTCGTGAATGTTCGAACAGGAAATGATGTCGTCCACGGGTGATACCATCGCACGTGGTCTCCAATAAATTGGGAAGGAGGGGGGGGGGCAGGGGGTCAGAGGCTGTTCTTTTACATCGTGAATCTAATTGAATCATAATTAGGGATATTTTCAAATCTAGTATTGAAATGTCATAACCACATATGAAAATATTCTAAACTTTCTTTAGTTTCGAAAACATATATAAAATGTGAAATAAATTCTTACGCATAAAATATTTAGTCAAGTCTGTCATATAAAATTGATGATTACAAGTCACGACCGAACTAAAAATAACAAAAATACATTTACTTTATTTTTACGAAAATGGGTTATGTCTGTTAGTTTTTTTTAATTTAGATATTAGTTAAAAAAAAAAACATTATTGAATTCTGAGATCATAAAATTACAAGTATTTAAGGATTATTTCACGATTAATTTTACGTTAATGGGATTTGTCAGTCGGATTTGTTAGTTTAGAAATTATTTATAAAATCTAGACATTATACTATTTATGTCATAATGTCTAAGAACCATTTAAGATTATAGCGGGAGAAGTTTTACTACGTAAGATCAAAAATATTATTAATACCGGACGTACATCTACCTACCTTTCCCTTGAAACTCTTTCTCAAACTCGCACTCCTACTTTATCATTTCGTATTTAATTCTTTGAAAGTATTATTTGTCTCTATTACATACTAAATGTAAACATGAATTTTTTCAAAATGCCCAAAAATTTGCGACACTTGGATTTCTCAGAATGGATTGGACATAAAACCTAAATTAAATGTATTCCTCTATATCTAGCAGAGAACATTTGCGTTAATCTAAAGCTTATAATAATATTACAAATTATTTCTGCAGGAAATTTTCTTTAATTGCTTTTCTTTAAACGCTTCTTTATACCTGCTTATATTATTTTATGAGCATTCAGTTTTTAATAGGAAATAATGAAACCGTTTATCCTCAAAATTTCAGATCTAGACTACAAGATGATTTTAAAGTTTGTCCCACCATCAGGAAACGATATGATTATTTTCGCCGGTGATATGAAGGTAAGAATTTTTGGTTTATTTTTTAAGTTTATTCAAATAGATTTATAATATTTATAGATATTCTTTTAGGTATTGGTCTCGGTCTATCCACAATAATGGACAAGGTTGCAATGGCGCGATAACGGATTTACATTTAGATAGAGAAATACATTTAACTTATGCAATATTTAGGTTGGAGTTAATGATGCTTGTTTACTTTGAAATATCCAAATATATGAAATATATGACAAAAACACACCATTTTTAAATAATATTAATAGAAATTTTCTTTTACTTCGGCTATAGGTGTGAAAAGTAAGAGTCTGAATTATAGAAATACATTTAAATCATTCACAAACCTTAAATAAAACTAAAATTTCGTTAGCACTCATAATTTTCCTTCGAAAGAGCACTTGATTAAACGAGAACATTGCATGGTATCCTTCTCGTTTTTTATCATTTATTGAAAAGTCAAATTATTTGGTATATATCTCTTTGTTCAGGGTGAACATAAATTAAACTTTAGTCCTTTTGTGAATGGTTGGAAAGAAATAAGAATGTAATCTCTATATCTAAAAGATTCTAATACGGTATATGTTTAAATTTCTGTAAGTTATCGGTGCGAAAACTGGTTTGTTGAAAGATATAGAAAGTCATTTACTTTAAAGGTGGTGTAGATATTACGTTTTGATAAGGCCGAGAATAAAAATGTTATGAAAGAAAACCACGATTTTTGCTCTGAATTTCTCGAATTTTTCATTTTCGCAGGACAAAATCGTGAAAGGGATTCGCTTGAGATTTATAAAAACATTCAGCAATGAGAAATCCCCCTCAAAATAGTAAAATATTATAAAATGCTGACAGAACACAACAATTTAACTTAAGAATCATAACAGAAAAAAATCATAATCACCTAATAAAACCAAGAAACCCCAACATTCTCAACTAACGTATCTAACAGGAAAATACTCCTAAATATTAAATAAGCCCCAATAGACTTTCATGAACTAAATAAACAAAATATCAGAAACACACTTGTCTACCCATCGTCACACGTCAAATACGTAAAACCAGCTATCCAAATCAACCTACACAATCTATGTATCTAAGCAATTAATTCATTATACTAAATAAAACTAACGAAAATAAATAGCTTTATCTAAACTTTTATGCACGTCAAACAGCTAAAAATAAACCAATAAAACCAAAATCTTGAAAAAACTAACCTAACAAGGAAATACCAAATTTGCTCTGAACCATTTAGTGTACCGTATAAAGAGCTGCAATTAAAGTTAAGAAAACCTGGTTATTCTGCATGTTTTTATATATTTGTTTAAATTTCCACATTAATTTGAAGGTATGTGTTTATTTAACAGTAAACGTATTTCTTTAAATGATAGAGCATAGAATATTCTCCCTTATTATAGATAAACACAAAAATTTTAATCCTATTACGCCACAGTATTCTAAATATACGAGGGGCGGTCAATAAGTTTTGCAATTCGGATATAAGGAAACGAGCTATGAGGAAAAGTTCCCTCGAATTCAATGCACTTGCGCCACTTGTCCCTGAGGCTCCAAATTCTTGACAACCAGAAATATCCCGACTGCTATTCAATCCACTTCTGGAGGGAGAGCTGGAGATCTTGATCGTCCCAAAACTGGCGTTCACACAGTGAAGCCTTGAGCTGGCGGAATAAAAAGAGGTCGCTAGGGGCCAAATCTGGGCTGTAGGGTAAATGGTTGAGCTCCTTGGATCCGCACTCGCGCAGGGAAGCTTGTGCAGTTCTAGCCTTGTGGACAGGAACATTGTCGTGGAGGAGCAGGTAAACTTGCCGCGCAGCTTCTGACGGATACACATCTTTAACCCAGCCAGTTCCTCGGCGTTATATAGCCTGCGATGGTCCTACCACGAGGCGCCTAGTCCACCATCACCACTCCGTCAGAATCCCAGAAGATGGTGGCCATGATCTTTCCAGCTGAGGGTTGGGCCCGGAACTTCATAGGGGTAGGAGAGCCCCTGTGCTTCCAGGCCATGCTTTAGAGCTTGGTCTCGGGATCTCAGTGATGGACCCACGTTTCATCACTTGTTACTATGTGTGACTCTAATCCCGCCGGGTCTTGGCTGTGCAGGAGCAGCAGCTCCTGCGAACTTTGACGACCTTGAAGTCGATGATGGGGCGTGAGATTTCTAGGGACCGAACAGGCAGAGATCTTGGTCATGGCTAATTTGTCGTGGATGATGTTGATAAAACTTACATGTAATATTTCAAGTTCTCGCTCAATTTCTTCGAGCTTCACCTGTCGATTTTTGAGGATCATCCTCGGGCTACGAACGTCCTGGATGGGGATTATCTTCAAGGGACTCATGACCATGGCGAAACTCCCTATTCCAGCGAGCAATGGTTGCATAGGAAGGGTCGGTGTTGGTGTACACTGCAAAAATGCGTTCATGGATCTCTTTTGCATTCTTGCCTTCTTTGGTAAAAAATTTGATCACTGCGTGGTGCTCAACCTTCTCCATTGTTGTAAGATTTGTGACTGACGATCTGCGATCAGCTATTGCTTCTTAAATAGACGAGGCAGGAGCGTGCGACTGCAGGTCCTGACTTGTCATAACTTGTCCTAACACGCTCACAAACGGCCATCCCCCTTCCTCTGTTTTTGCCCTACCGATTCGCAAAACCTATTGACCGCCCCTCGTACCTTTCCGATTTGGTGAAACATTGTCAACAATGCAGGAGTTGAAATTGAATTATGACGGGTGAAAAAATAGCATTTACTATCCAATCAAATTTAATGTATATCGGTATTTTGTTCCTATGTCTTTACTTATGCATATTTTTCATTTATCTTCGGTGCATTTCCCTACAATCTTGACTTCTCTGTCCTTTGATATCTTGATGACTTACATAGTGATGATTTACATATTTTTTAAAAATATTATTAGCTATCAGCGACTCTCACCTTCTCCTCAGCCTTAATCTCTAAAAGTGGAAATAAAATTATTTCAACTCTAATTATGCAGATCATATTTGTCTTGAACTTCTAAAATGGAGAAGTCCGGTGCCCAAGAAAGTCAGCTCTCCTCCCTCTATATTTTAACTCTTAGTTTGTAGGATGCACATGTGTATTGTTCACATGGAGCATGAAAAACTAGGGCAACATGCCACTTTGATGGTAAAATTATAGATGAAAAAAACTGCATAGTCGCTTAAGAAAAAACAATTTTTCATCCTACAGAATGGTGGCGTCACCAATCCTATTCTGTTAACTTTATATTCTTTCATTATCAAACCAACTACGGACCTTCATACTGCAGTTTTAAGAGCGCATTCATGTAACTTTGTAAACCCAACCCACTATTTTAAAGACAAATCAAGGAAGAGAAAATTTGCAAAGAATCAAATGACAGCGTTAATGATTACGGCAGGGTTTTTCTATGTCTAAGACGCCTGCGGATTCTATGATTTTTTCTAAGAACAATACCCAAACGTCTATTCCTCTATATATGTACATCGCATACCACCTGGTTTCCAAGGGTATAAGGGTCTTGTCTAATACTAATTTTTTTTCCTAGACGTAATTTTCACAGCTAACTAGTTTTTCCACCTCTCTGCTGTTGTTATTACCAATTTCACTTGATGATCAATCATGCCTTATACACGATCTTTATTTATTCTTCCTTCTGCTTTATAAAATTGGGTTTTTTCTTTCATTTAATTTTGGTCTCCTTTGTTACACCTTCGCTACGCGGAAGGTTTCCACCAGTGATTTTACTTACATTACACATTTTGCTAGTTTTCTAACTCATTGGAAACAATTCATTTTCATTTTTCTATTCTTGCAATTAAGTGTGGACAATTGACTTTCAAATTGACTTTCTTTTGAAACCAATTTACACCAAGATTAACTGTAATATGGTTATATATCTTCCATATCTCACTTATTATTTTAGACTTGGTGAATGAAAAGAATTAAGATATTAGATATTCTCATAATGTTTTGAGATTTCATGATGGAACAGCTTGAGAAAAGTCCCATGACTTTCTCGCCGGCAGACTCACCAATCACAATCTAATGAGAAAGAAGCATTTCCTAGTTATATTTTATTCGTGAATGTATTCTTTCCTTTTTTCAACAGTATTTTCAGGCTGCCAATGTAAGGAGGTTTACTAGGAGGGTTGTTATGCTACAATTCACGCAGATAAATGTTATAGGCAACTACCCAATTTTCATGATATCCTTAAGAATGAAATTGTAAGCAATCTCTTTGCTCTATACATAAACAAAGGCAACTATGGTGGATAAGGAAATCAGGTGTCTTTCAAACCGCATCCATTTCCCGAGAGAATTTTACTTATTCGTGCCCCGTTTGGCATAGTGCCACTATACATGTCCACCACGAACACTTAAGTGCATTCAATTATTAAGGAAGCATATCTAAAAATATGTTATGTTATAATGTAGTATTCCTAGGAAAATCTCACCGCATCTTTGATGATTTTTTAAATGAGACAAGAATGTTTCAATATTCCGCACCGTAATATTTATCATTGTAATTCCGATAAAGGGAACTTATAATTCGTTTCCCAAGAACTAATTTAAAATTGAAATTAATAATTTCAAACTACTTTAATTATTTCTTCACCTAACGTAAATATAATGTTATACATAAAAGATTGAAAAATAAGTTTTAGAAATATAAGATATTCTAATAATCTTCGATGGAATTCTCGAATATCAAGCTGAGGGAAAGAGACAAAAGGAAAAGCATAAATACAGCGCTAAGAATTTTATACGAAAGCAAAAAATGCTCATATTTTCTACAGCACTTTATTATAGTTCCATCTATTAGGTACTCAAATTATTTTTTTCTTCGCTTTTTCAACTTTTTTCTAGGTCTAATTTTTCAACTTTGCCGCATCTTTCTCACGCCACCTTCTCCTTATATATTTTGGATTTGACACAACCTCCTTGAAATAGATAGAAATTTTATTCCTTAACCTTTGCTCAGACTTCATTAATGCTCTTTTAAAATTCATTCACTTACGTTGCACCTTTTTTGCATACTTGTTTACTCACACAAATTCTCTTCTATATAGGTCATTTGATACATTTTCGGTCACTGCTCAAAAGTCTAATGGCACTTATTACCTATGCTAAGCAAGTCAATTCAATGGACACTTGCACGTGTCCCCAAACAAATATTTGTAATACTCTCAAATATTTCCTACATTTCTGAACTCTGGATGATGAAGTCGCTTAGCCCCCTTAAAGAAGGAAAGGAGTGTGACCCTTGAACTTATATAAGGTCAATGAACACATTCTTGGGATTATTTTAGAAGATAGCTGCTTGCTGATGAAAATGAGTTGTCTATTCTCTCGAGGCTTCTATCTTTATTTGCGCCAAAATAGGTGCACGGTTTCTTAATGGCATATAATGGTATGTAAGGTGCAACAATTTATTTTTACAGGTTCTTAATGATATGTAACGTGCGCTAATTCATGTGTATGGGTTCTTTATGGCATGCAAGGATGTAAGTGAGCCAATTTATGTGCAAAATACCTAATGGCCTATAATGGTAAATAATGTGGGTCAATTTATCATTATAGGTTCTCAATGTTTATTTATGTCTGCCAATACATGTGCATAGTTCTTATGGGTAGGTAATATATACCAATTTATGTGCAAATTTTCTTAATGATATTTAATGTGGTGTGCCATTTTATGTTTCTAAGTCCTTAATGTCATGTAATGGTAATTAATGTTCGCCAGTTTATGTAGATCATTTCTTACTGGTATGTGATATGCGAAATTTATGTGCATAGGTTATTAATGGCATGTAATGTTAGTTAATTCATGTGAACTGGTTTATAATATTATGTAATGTACGCTAATATATGTGCATAGGTTCGTAATTGCATATAATGCTATGTAATGTGCGAAAATATATGTGCGTAATTTCTTAATGGTAGGTGATGTGCGACGAGAAATGTCTATAAGTTCTTATTAGTATCTAATATTTGTCAATTTATGAGCATAGATTCTTAATGACATTTATTTTTAGTGGTAATGTGGGTCATTTTCTTTGCATAGGTTCTCAATGGCCTGTAATGTTATATAATTCGCGCGTTTCTGTGCCTAGGTTCTTAATTGCATGTTTGTAATCTCGATTATTTAGGAAAGTTTTGCCACTCTGGATTTAAACTTGTTGAGTTAATTTCTCTCACCACATTCGTATACGTCTATTCCTAAGACAGAATTTATCCATCAACTTCTCCTGATATTAAGTTTAAAAAAAGAAAAAGTAAAACACTTCTTCTGCTCTAGCCACTAATATAACTAACTATTCTTTTATCAATTTGCCAAATATTTCTTTTCAACAAAACACAAACATTTTAGACCTTAACTATAATTTAAACTTAAGTCTCTTATGGCCAGACTAAGATATTTATTCCTGCCATGTTTTCCCTTTTCTGGGAAAAAGTTTCTTTTTGGTTAGAGTTTCTACTTTTACTCGAAAATTTATACTTTTAAAATTTTGCGTTTGAGCGATTAAATTTGTTCGTTTTTTTTTTTATTTGGGTGATAAGAGAACCTTTTTTATTGCTTCATTTTTGAACTGATTGGATTCTAACAGGTCCTATCACAATTTTTCGTTTTATTATATATATATATATATATATATATATATATATATATATAAATATATATATAATGTAGGGGAATCGATATCCAACCCTCACAGTTGAGCCACTGGTCTTTAACCACAACGTCCTGGCATTGGATGCGGCGTAGCCCGACCACCTAACCTCCCTTCCTCTCTCCCCTCATCTGGAAGAGAAGCTGAAAGGCCGCCCAAGACCATATAATGCACTAATCAGCACATGTCGGACCCGTGAGCCGGACATGGGTTAAAGCAGCAAGATTTCTCCTAAGAGTTGATATTCAATTTCACAGCATATGCGAAATTAGAGGAGGTTGAACCTTGCATCAGAAATGGTGGAAATGACATTGAAGATCTTATTGATTAATATTTAAGTTATATAAAAATATAGTTAAAATTAAATAAAATGCAGTGAATTTTTTTTTAAAAAGGCATTTTGCCTATATGTATATTTAGGTGACATTTGCAAACAAGCATATTCGATGAGAGGAACATTTTTATTTTTCACACCTCCACTTATGAGAACCATCCTACTTTATGTGGAGAAAAAATTATTTTGCGCCTCTCTTATGCAATGGAGCATGTGCAGGAGAACTCTTACTTCCTCCTAGCGAGTATCTCTAAGAAAGGTTCATGAGCTCAACGCCATCACATTTGAACGATCATTTATTCTAATCATATCTGGTAAATATAATTTCATTGGCTTAGTGCTTTAGTTGTTAATCAAAAATACTCAGACTTTGGAATTTATTTGAGATTTCTAGTTATTTACTTCTTCTGATATCCCTAAGAGAAAGTTTTAAAACCATTATAATGATATCCATCCTACAGTAAAATACCCCCAAAATCCAATATCTAACAAAATATATACAATTTCAAGAACCAATTCCATGTGATTGTCAGATAATTTATGCAGTTATGTAAAGAAAGTAAAATAAAAAGAAATTTTCATAATTATCTACTGTACATAATCTCCCATCGTTTACTTAAAGAGCAGATACCTTTATTTGATTATTTATTTAGTTTTGATGAAATAATGATTAGTGTTTTTTTTCACCTCCTTAATATCCTAAACTTTACAATACAATTTTTTTAGTGAATTAAATAAATAGTAATCCTCCGGCGAATATGGACAATGAGGAAGAACTTCCCTTAGCGTATTAACTTTTTCTTGTGACAGATGTGGCTCGTGTGGGGCCCATTGTCATAAAGTAATAGGAGACCTTTGCGGTTGACCACTAAAGGACTTTTTCGTTCAGAAGCTTCAATTGACACAGCGCAAATATTGTACTCATAAGTTAGGGTAGAGATGAAGCAATATTGCTAAAATGGTAAAGGTTGTCCCTCAGACAGTTCTTTTATCACCTAAACACCATTTTGTCGCTTAAAATAGGTCTAAGAACTGGTAGATAACAAACGTTTAGGAATTACTATAGTTTTGATTTCAAAGTTCACAGTAATAAGGTAACAATACAAACAACTTTAAAGGGAAATTTTGTCTTTTAAAAACATCTTTAATTTCTTAATAACCAAATAATTTTGTGAAAATAGTAGGAAATTTAAAATAAAAAATTAGAGCTGAGTTTCACTTTATTTAATTCTTAGAATTATCCTCTTGCGGATTATTTATTGCGTAATTTACAATAGAATATTTAAAAAAAAATCATTATTTATGTTCACCTTTGTGGACAACAGCCCTTAAATTGGATTTGAATTTGGGCTTTAGTGTTGGCTTCCTGCTTTGAAGTTGGTAAAATATTTTGAATGATGGGTGGGGATTAATTTGAGTGACCGGTTACCGAGCTTCAAATATAATTGAAGTGTAGTTGATGTCTGTCAGAGGTTTTGAGATACCATGAATGGTGGAACATATGTAATAATAAAAAAGTTAGAATAAATGAAATAATTAATGATAAATATTAACGGTTTGAGAATTGTAGTAATTCTAGCGGAATAATTTTGAATTTTCCTCGGATCTTTTTTTAAATACCTGCACACTATAGAATTCATCGGCACTATAAATGTTTGAAGATGTGGTAGTGAAGAAAAAATTTAGTGAAGTAACGAAGTTATAATTTGTGAAAGACATCAATGTAGACAGTTTTGGTCTTAGGGAAGGTAAGAGCGCGCAACTTTCCTAAATCATCTCCCACGTCCGTTAGGCAAATAAATCATGTTCAATCATGAAATTGAGCGAAGGAATCAATGGAGGAACCCAGCATAAATTTTATTCAAGTGAAATCATGAAAGGCCCAGGTGGTACAAAGATGGGTAAATAGAATGAAGTGAAGTATCGGAAGAAGGAGAGAAGCCAACTCCACCACTCAACTGCAGGGCCCGATTTCAAGACTCCGTAGATTTATTTTGAGGCCATTATAACCGAGGTCAACCTTGATCCCCCAAGTGCGTGTCAGGTAGAGCATGGGCCAGCATTTCATAGCTGACTACAGAAAGATTACCAGCCCTTTCAGCTCCTGAACCGGCACATTTTAACTCAACCATTTTCACCACTTTCTTTAAATAACTCCCCTCCAAAACTTCAGGAGGAGATGCCCTCGTCGGTTTTAAATTTTTAGATTCAAGTATGTGACAAAATCATAAGATCAATCTTGAAATTACGATTTGCTCACTTCCATTCAGATAATCAGTGTCCCTCTTCTCCAGGGCTGGTGATTATCAGAAGAGTTTTTAAGGTCGTCCTGTTGTGCCCCTGGTCTTTGTACCAACTCATTCATGAAGTTTGAAATGAACAGGAACCTGGAAGGACCGAGATCTAAAGGGACCATATAGCTTAACTCGGTCCACCTACGTGGAACGTGAACGGAAATTTAAAATATTTTACACCATACGACTGAAATAATAAGCGACGATGCCGAGAAATCGGTAGACTTTCTCTCTCATGCTACTGATAAATGGACCCACCCTAGTTAATTATGTCTTCTAATAATCCTTCAGTCAGGAAGTTTATTTCGCCGAAGATGGTATTAAAGATATTCGACAGGTAATTTAAACGATATTTTATACTTTAAATAAAAGTGAAAAACAATGAAGATATATCCACACAATTATAGAATAGTGGCGAAAGGTTTGAAATTAACGTTGGAATGTTATTTAGCAACTATATTTGCCAAAAGTGAAGAATACCCGGGTAGCTAAAAATAATCAAGTTGGAACAAAACGCCCTTGATCACTCTTTTCACCACTTCATATTTTTAACAGAAAAGTTTGGTAGTATCAAGAAATGAAAATTCTTCAGGTCAAGAAGGGCAACACAAAATAAAATGCTTTTTAATTGACATCTAATATAATCACTCCAATTAATCACTGGCAAAGTGTACTAAAGAAAGTAATGAAGGCAATATACGCGACGTTTAAAAATTTTTAGACATCTCCAAAATTTTAGGAAATTAGTAAAATTAGAGTAGGATATTTTTCTATTATATACAGTATTTTGGGGGTTGTGAACTTTTTTATTTAAAAAAATTCTAAAAAGTTTATCTATAACTATAAATAAAAATTATTTTTACATCGCAGACATGTTTAAAAAATCACATCATACTCCTGCAGATGAAAAGGTAAATTTGAAATCAAATGAATTTCTTTATAGATGCATTAAACTACAACAGCAACAATTAATAAGTATAATGTCATTAGAGAACCGATCTTAGTTTTCTTGAATCCCATCTTGTAATCATTACTCTTGGTCTTCCAGCCAATGCGACCCTCCGAATTGAATTTGGTATAGATCTCATTTTTCATGACTGTATATATATATATATATATATATATATATATATATATATATATAAGAACTCAAGGGTGAGTTATGGTATATGATAGTGAAACCACTGTATAGGAGACAAAAGTTTAATTTACGAGACTAGTTTCATTATGTAGTTTATCATACCCTCTTTAGTCATATACTGAAAATGTAATTGTCGCAAAAGTCTATAAATCGCGTACAGATCAGAAAAACAAAAAGAGAAAAACAAAGAAACAAAAAACGGGGGAAGAGGTCATTAATAAGGGGGTGTAAGTCTAAGATCGTTGACTAAGTGGTTTCACTCTCATATATATATATATATATATATATATATATATATATATATATATATATATATATATATATATATATATTTATATATATATAATGTATTAATTTTGCCATGTACACTAGCAGCAACATTCTCCCATGAAAGAGTAAAGGACAGAATAATATTTATAACCTAACATTCCTATACCATTCCATAAATTAGATACCTCAAAACACAGCCTTACCATAGTTTCCTGAAAATTTTGATTATAATTCAGATTTTGTTTAAATTGATCGAAGTCTTCGCTTATTTCAATAGGCAAATTTGGCTTAATTCCAGAAAAATCTTCTGCTCTTGATGGTGCCTCCTGATTTTTAATCTTGTTTAACTGGTTTAGTATATCATCTAGTTTCCTGCTTAGTACATCCACTTTCACATCTACTCTCTTGTTTACGTATTTTACAGCCGTCTCACAGCAAGCTATTGCACGTTGGATTATAGTTTTATCTGAAAATCATAACTATATTAACCTTATGACGGTATAATTGATAGAGACCTTTTGTCATCTATTGTGAAAATGTACGGGATAGGAGGGAGATTGCTAAGATGAATAAAGAACTACTATGAAAATAATAAGACATGTGTTCGATTGGTTTGACTGTTCCAGCCACCACAGAGCAAAGAACAACGAAATTGAATTAATCTAACTAAGCCTAACCCAACCTAACTAATCTAACCTAAACTAACATAACCTAAGGAAAAATAAACTGAACTAACAAAACCTACATAACTAAACTGCATTTTCACACAAAATTACTTTTATTCTCTACCTTTTAAGCTTATAGCACCTGTATATAGACAGTTCTCAACTACAGGGCATTATAGGCGCTAGGGACTGTGCTCATTGTTGGCACAGGTAGAATTTCTTTTTTAGTGACACCTATGATGATTGCATATATGAGTTTTGTATATGTTGTTACAAAACCACTGAGAATAATAAAATTGTCAGATGAAAGATCGCTACTAAAAGAAATAAATAACCTAATTTGAGTCACCTTTATTTACCCAGGCGATCACAGCACTCAGCCAAATACTATGAACTGCATATCCCTGCATAAACTAAACACTTTAGTTCTTACAAAACAATTCATAGCATCAAACAACAAAGAATAAGGGTGCAGATTGCTTGTATTGACAAAAGATAGGCTCCGTTAGTTAGGCCCCTCTGGTCTGATAAGTGATAACTTGGACGCTTTGGCGCGCTTGGTGACTGTTAAAGGAATAACAAACTTAGTTCAAATAATGCGTAGGCATTTTTTTTCGTCATGTTTTTGTTAACATCTATTAATATTTTACACGTAGATAATTATTTAAATATACTTTTCATATATTGCATCAACGACAAAGGGGTAAAATAGACTGAAATTGTTGGTAGAAAAATATGAATATGAATATAAATTTCAACGGCATAATATAAGCTAACCTCCTAAAACAAGAATGATTGTCAGAACGTAAATAAAGTAAAGAAAAGTTTATTTATTAATGAAGGATATAAGATGTATTGTTATACTCTTGGAGCGCTCATCGATATTGTAGGTAGAAATTTGTGGCCAGCTGCAAATTGTCCGAAATGGAACCGGTGTTTCGTTTAGGGAAATATATATTATTCATTCGCAGTAGGTTTTGCTTGTTTTATTTAAATTAAATATGTTTTTCAGGGACCATTGGTATAATCTACCAATCATCCTCTCCTAATTATGTTCAGTAAAATACAGTTGCTTGTAATGATAGGACAGGACTGGTATATAAACAACTAAATTGCGCCAAAATTCAACTCCCATTCGCCTTCCGTTGTCGCCAAAAAAATAATAGTTCGATGACAGCACTATAAAAGTTCTGCAAAAATTGGCCGATGTCAGAAACGTATTGCGGTTAAGAATCTGTCCAACACTAGGTTGAAGACTTCGCGTAGTTCCGCCTTGGTGCCAATATTTGCCATTATCAGCCCAATGTTTCGATGTTTGCTGGGTCTGTCTTTCCCCTCTCTTTTATCTTGATGTCTGACACTGAGACATCCTTAACTCTCTTCTTACGAATTGTACCTATAAGACTAGTATTAACTTCCTGGAAAGAATGGAGAAGAGGTAGTGTTGTAAAAAGTTGGCAACATATCCATTGCGACCCTTAGGTAATGTTCCTTTGGACAACGCATGGAAAACAGATTCACCCACAGGCATTCCTTCGTCCATCCCAGAGTCATTTCCTTCATACAAGCGTAAATTCATTAAAGATCCTTCATGAGACCATAGACACCAAAAGTTGCTGTCAAATCTTCCGAGTTTTCCTTTAATGAATTGGTGGAATCCATGTCGCTCATACTCTGGTTCCATTGCTTCATCAATGGCCCGTGTCATACAAAGTGGTTGAGCGATATCAATGAAGAACTTTATGAAATGTTCAAAAAGAGTGTAAGCTTAAATATCTTATTAACTAAAGGCTACTTTGAGCTGTCCACAATGTGAAGGCTTTGAGAGATCTCCTCAATGCAGCAGTCGGTTACGAACTGGGTTATAATCTGAGAGGAGAAATATGCCAAGTATTTGATGCAGTTCTTCTTAGGTAACACACAAATCTTTCCCAATTTAACGAGATAATATAAGTCTCTCTCTGTCTTGGTCAGCTCAATCAATTCTTTGTTCCAAAAGTATATAAATATGTCCAGGGTTGTAAATCCTTCATCTGCCCATATTTCTACAATAGATGGTTCATGTACTTCATGCAAGTTTAGGGCATCACCTTCATCACAAATCTGAAATTCACTATTCTTTCACTAATAAACAAGCTTGGCGCGTTTTTGATTCTTTCTCCTCGGTGAGCCAAGGTCTGCTACATGAGCATCACACCCAAACTATTCCTGTTCATGGAAAATTGATGCACCCTATGTAGAATGCTGAGCGCGGCTGTTTCGGTTTGTCAGATTTATATGGAGGGGTTGTTTCGGAAGTCTTGCTTCACAATAGCTATATATATCCGCACAAATATCATCTAAATCAGGTTTTTATCCATCTTATAGAGGCTTCTAAGAAATTTCGATGTATGTGCCATTTTACTTGTTAGTTAATGAAAACAGGTAGTTGAATGCCTCTTCAACATCTCTTAGGCATCTGAAAGAGTAAACACATGTCCATAATAAGGAAAGCAAGGAAAATAATTAGTTCTTTTACCCAAGAATACACTATAATTTTAAGAAAACACCCAGTTATTATATACATTAGTAACAAACATCATTTTAGGATCCTAAATATATATTCATATACATACTGACCCGTGTGGGATAAGAATATGTCAGATATAAGTGAAATAAGGTAACCAGCATTATGAGTGAACAAGTATTCCTCTTAGGCTGCAGTACCCTGACTCACCTCTATATAGCCTTTTTAAATGGGCATCATATTTTAACTGATTATAAAAGTTATAGAATGTGATTTGCTCTAAAATCAATAATTTCACACATTAAACAATTCTTTATATGTCATTTTTACCAAGACTCCAAATAACAAGTTTCATACGCAACAATGTATAGACCATTAAATTACCTAATTCCAAACATTTTGGTAGAAGTAATGAAATAGGTCTCCTTCTTTCCGTCATTTACTTCTTGTTTACAAAGCGTGTTAGAAGTCTAATCATCAGCTGTGTCAACTAACGTTTTCTTTACATCTTGCAAAAAATAATTCTTAAAGTCTTTGATAAACTTAGACAAAATTTGGCGCTTATAAAAAGTAAATTTTCCACCCATTTAAATCGGATCTATGCGTTCGTGGGTTAATAGACAAGTGCGTGATAAATACAGTGTAATACCAATTTATTAAAAACGAATGCAAAGATGGATCAGTTATCAATACGAATGATCAATCTTTCCTGAATGACATAGAATATAATACATCAGATGGTTAATCACCAGAGACATTATGTAGAAGAACTTGCAACTGGCGCACATAAGCCAAGCAACAGAAAAAAATAGTTAATGAAAAATGTAAAGGGACAATCTTGTACAAATACTACAATATTATTTAAACTATTTTGAGTGAAGATGCTAAAGATAGGAGGGAGCAGATTTTTTATAGCCTTCTTAAATGATATCCGCACTTGACAGTCTTGACCAAATGTTTTGAGAATTGTACATATTTTTATTTTTTCATCCCTTTTAAACATTTACGTGATATTTATATTTATTCCAAAGTTTAAATTATTACACGTTTATTAAAAACTCAGCATCATAAAAAATAAGAAAAAAATATCGCATTCCTTTGCTGAATCCAAAATTACGCTCTGTTTCAGGTGCTGTAGGAGGAGAGTTTCAGTCCCTCTAGCTTTGCTATTCGAATAAAGGGTACAAAAATTGATTACAAATTTGGGATTAATGAAAGATGTGTTTAACAATAATATATTTTGTGATAATATTTGTAATAATAAATGTTTGAATCTTATTCAATTTCAGAAAAAAATTCCAAATGCGTGCAAACATTGTTCCTCTATACCAGAGTGTCTTGTAATGAAAGGGGATAGTTGCCTCGGGTAATGACTTGACAAAAACTGTTTACTTTCCACATCAAGAAGCCTTTGGATGAACAAGAGTTTCAAATTAACTGAAACTCGGTTCCTGTTAAGGTTCCAACTCAAGGATCGGGCGGCTTTCATTGCCAAGCTTAATCTCGATTGGAAAGGTAAATGTGTGATCGCTTCAGCACGCATATTGTGCTGGAGACTACGAACAATGTCTCGAGTTAACAAGGGCTGCGAAGAAGCCTCATATTACAAAGATGAACCTAACGGATCAGCTCCACTTTTGTAGGAAATATAAAGAATGGACTCTTAAAGACTGGGTAAGAGTAATCTTCTCATATAAAGCTCCTTTACGCATTTTAAAGGTTCTAAAGATCTCTTGTTACGAGGAGGAAGCGCGAACACTTTCGCAGAGTCCTATTTTGTTGCTATGGTGAAGCATCCAGGCACTTTTCTAAGGGAAGTGGAAGACTAAACTAGTTTGCTCAAGAACATTGCCATGAGTTCAAAATGGTCCCAAAATGTGCGTCATCAGCACTTTTACCAAATGTTCACGATATTTTTTTTATGTTAACTCTATTTTGCAGCAATATCAAAGCTCTTTGCTGCAAATAATTTCATTTCGTCCATTACAGTATGTTTAGGGAGGAAATTTTCCTAACATTTTCAATTTTTTTTGATGTGTTAAAATTTTGTGAGATGGATATAGTCATGGCCAAAGGATTTAAGATAAGTTATTATCACTACAAGTATATATTTACTTAGGATTTTTTTAAAAGAAAGTAAGTTTAAAAAAATAACTATTATTTTGGACAGTTTTGAATTTTAAAAAACAAAAAGAATTGCAAATGGTTTTATTCAGAAGAAAATAAATATAATTAGAGTATATTTTAGAGTTTTAAAAACCAAAGAATTACAAATATTGAATTCAGGAAAAATTGAAGCAATTCATTAAAATTAATGCATGACTGTATTTATTATTGTTTTTTCGTATATTAGAGTGTTTTTTTAGAAGTTCTTTGTTAGAAAGATTTTCTCTTCTAATCATTAGCAGGAGGAAAAAGCTACAGACCTCTAATTAGGTATAAAGACGATGAAATTATTACAGCAAACTTAAATCGGAAAAAAACAACATGTCAAAAGAATTTCGATAATTGTTTTATTCTTGACTTTAGGTCAAGGAAATAAGTATGGATCTGAAATAGACAAAAAGTTAATTATTTAAAGATATGTACTACAAACCTTCATACAATGTTCCAGAAGCCCCTTGCCAGAGCCGCGTAGGTACTAGGCCCATTGTGTTAGGAGGGGCGAATCCACTCCTTTTGTTTTCTTATATCAAAAAACAAGCCGAACTGCGGTAGTCCTCCTTACAGGAGGAGCTTGCACTTCGCATGCAGATTCCTGTCTTTGGCTACGGCCTATCCGGCCCTGGTAACTGGCTTTTCTTTTAAAAAATTATCAAACATTTCCAGTACATTTCTCCTAATAATTTACCCTTGCACTATGTTTTCGACATTGCTTTGAAATGCCGAGATTGTCTCTAAAAATTTAATTAGGGTTTCCTAAGTCCTAAAGGTCATTAGCTATTTTTATGGAGTAAAACTTAAATGGAAAGTCTATTTTAGAAAGAACTTCGATTAAACTTTCAAATATTACGAAAGCCTCAATGAAAACAGCGATTTCTTAATTTAAATGAATTATGATTTTTATCACAATATATATAACCTTTTCCCATCCATTTACTTTTAAAAATTCATAAAGATTCCATAATCATATTAATTTTTAAAAGTTACTTCATCTCAACTTTATCATTTGTAATTCTTTTTGTTTTTAAAACTCCAAAATATTTAATAATCATTTATTTTAAAAATGTTTCATTTACTTATAAAATTTGAATAATTAAATTAACAAAATAATCACTCTCAAACGTCCCCATGAGAACAACCCGACTCCCTCACAGCCAAAGCGATCCTTGTGGAAGTTTATGCATCGCGGATAATTCACCCTCGAGAATTACTAGAGGCCGTGAGTTACCAACCACGGCCCCATTCCGTGTACGTTTCCCGTCTGCTTATTGGAAGACCTTCCCTGTCCCTTAATTTTTCGCTTTGAGATCGCGCAGATGCTTAGAGAGCTTAACATTATACAGGCCTCCTCTTTTCCGTCGTGATGTGATGCTGGCGTGATATGGGACCTCGTGGGCTTGCCCTCATTAAATTTCGGTGGCGATATTCCTTTTAATAATTGAATAGAGATCTTCGGTAATAATGTCCTTCAAGTCCGACCGACGACATTTCTTAAGATACTCCTGTCTCTCGCGTAGTAACCAAGATTACCGATGGACACTTCTTAGGGCTTCACAAACCCAATTTCCTCTTTTGAGAAAAAGGTCTCCATCTTCCAGTTAATACTCATCGCTTTAATATTTGTGAGCTCACCGCCTGAGGGACAGGTGAGGATCCGAATATTTATACCGTTGTTTATTTTTAGTTCACTTTGTCAGGCAAGTAAAACATGTCACCTCTGACCGCTTCAGTGCTTCCTGCACTTCCATCACGCATGAATAGGTAATTTTCCGTGGCCATTGCTACAATATTTTTCCATGCCACTTGCACTTGTTTTTAACGCCACGCTAGTAATCATTGTAATGTGTTGTTACGGTAGGCATAGCACTCTCTAGTATTCGATGCCCTACTAGGAAATATTCTACCACATTTCATATTTTCCTTAGGACCCTCGGCACCAATCACCTCTGGTTCTCAAACAGTTTGCGTAAGTCAACTATCCCTATCTAACACAGCTTCTTTAAACCTCGCATTTGCCCTCACACGCCTGGCCTTGCCTAACTTTAAATAAGAATTACTATCCCCTCTATTGGCGGAGCAGTCACTTTTTGTAAAATAGAGTTGAATCGCCTGAGAGCATAATCAGCTTCCTCACAAAGCTGAATAATTTTATTCCTAAGCTCAAACAACTCTCGAAAGTAGTTCTCGTCTAAGTGGCAAACGTGGTTTCTAATTACCGCCATCTCGCAGTGTTGACGTTCATCTGCTTGCTTTAGCTTTCTATCCATTCTCACATCAAGTTTGACCAAACATGTAGATTTTAGTAGTTGGGCACGGGAGATTTGGTATTATACCCTCAAGAGAGAAAAGACAATTAAATAGGATGAATATTTTTTTTAGATTTGAAGACAAAAAACGTAAATAATGATCAAGGGAAGTACAATATACGAAACCATGACTGAGAAACAGAAAATAGAACTCAGAGAAAGGAAGGAATGCAGAAAATGGACCTAAATAATTGAAGAAAGAACGATAATAAAGGAAATTAATTGAAAATAATGATCCAAAAGAATACAGAGAACAGATATGAACAGGATGAGAGTTACAAAAATTAGGGTGAAATCCCATCCCAAAAAACAAAAACAAAACAAAACCAAAGAAAAGAGAGGTCTAATGCAAAAGGATTGGACAAAAAATGACAACCTGAGATGAAAACAGAAAACAAAATATTTAATAATTATAAAGGGCATTATATTGTACGAAAATAGGAGTGAAAAAAATAAATAAGGCAACGTAAAGAAAAAATGTAAGATCGAAAAGGTAAACAATGTATAAATTATCAGCTGTGGAATTCGGGACTGCCGGAGATAGGATATAAAATTCATTGTCTAAACTTGAAGAATGTTCTGGATCGTAATATTAAATCATGTTTTTAACACTTATACACGTCACATTTTAAATTAAAAACACTCCAATATCCACAGTATACTAATAAAACAATAATCTCTAATAAAATTAGGGCGCCTCCCTAGACTAGACTATATACACTCAAAATCTCAGCGGGCTCAAGAGAAAATGTCGGGACGTCCTCTCACTACCAGGTTTAGACTATGAGAGAGAAAAAAGAGAAAGAGAGAGATAGAGAACTAGAGAGAGATGATAAAGTTATTGTTTTGACAACGAGCCGCTACCGAATCGGAAAAAGTGAAGTTTATCTGCCTCTTAACCCTCTGTTACTCTTAAGGCAAAAATCTTTAGTGTACGATAAACGTCCTTTGTTTTCTAATTAATAGAGAATACTTATATTTGTCTATACGAAAACCTAGATATTTTCTCCTATAGTATATATCCCAAGTTATTTGTTTGGAATAAACAGAAATGTGTCTCAACAAATGTTTTTTTTCACCTAAACTCTTTTCTCTTTTACAGATCACACACTTTCCAAGAATGAAAAAAGTAGGAGTTTATTTCGTCCTGAAGAATGTCCACAAATCTGATGCCGGAATGTACATCTGTAGGTTTGAAACCAAGCCTGTCATACAACTTGTTCATAGACTTGATGTTCGATACGAACCAGAGGTAAGTATTATTCATTATAAATGCACTACTCATCCATTTCCTATTAATTAGCCACCAGTTCGCGTAAATGTGTAGATTAATAACACCTGCAGTTTATTTAAGAGAGAAGAACGCTTATTATGTGTGTGAAGGAGAAAGTCTTTATTCGCATCATTATATGTTTGCGCTGGTTTTATTTCCTTTGCTATCCCAACATTATTTCCTAAATGTCCAAAGCCCAACGGCGATGGGGTGCTGTGTAAAAAGAGCAGGAACTGGATGGCTCAGGGTGCTCTTCGTTCGGCCCTTGCAAGTCGGATTTTTTTTTTTTTTCATGGAGCCCATCTGGCAACTACGCACTTGGGCATTAGTCACCGAAAAACACGACAGCCTAGAACTAGGCTACTTTAAAGTAAAAATATGAAAACTTAACAATGATATAAAGTGGAAAAACTTAACAATCGAAGCAATCTCCGGCAGCGGTGTAGGTCCCCCTCACCCCGGTGCAGGAGAGTGCAACCTACAAACAAAACAATAAAAAAAAAGGAACCTTAAATAAAGGGGAGAAGGCCGGCCTCCCCCAAAAAGTCAATAAGTCCACCAGTCATGGTGCACGCACTCGTCCCGAGTACAAGGGACAGGCGGTAGCGACCCCGCCCATCCCGGTACCAAGACAGGTATCGAGCGCGAAGATCACCCAGACTGGGACATTCGACAAGAATATGCCGAACAGTCTGGGGGACGACGCAGTCGTTGCAAAAGGGCGCATGCGAGCACTCCATCAAGTAGCGATGCGTCACACAAGTGTGTCCGATTCGAAGACGACAGAAAGCAACCTGAAGCCGCCGCGGCGTTGAGGGATAGGTCCATGGGAACAGTCGCGGCGCAATGGCACGCAACTTTAAGTTCCCTTCGACCGTTTCCCATCTTCTTTGCCAAGCAGTTCGAAGAGCTGCCCGTATTCCTGCCATGTAGTCGGTGTGAGGAAGAGCAAAACGCTGGTGCGGTCGTAGAGTCCTCGCGGACTCTTTGCCGCCCTCATCGGCGCGCTCATTCCCCGCAATTCCTACATGTCCAGGAACCCAGCAGAAGATAATCTTGACATCTGCCCGGCTCGCCAAAACCGTGGCGTCACGGATATCGCGAACCAGGGGATGCGGAGATTCCAATGCCCCGAGAGCACTCAGGGTGCTTTGTGAGTCGCTATAGATCGAAATCCGGTCTCCGAACCGGGCACGTCGCGTAATCTCCCGTACCGAGTGGTGTATTGCCACCAGCTCGGCCGTGAAGACAGACGCAGCGCCTGGTAGAGCCCCGCTGACTTCAAACAGAGGGGATACGGCGTGGAAGCTGACCCCCTCTTGGGACTTGGAGCCATCCGTATACTCTGGCACGGTTCCAGCGTGACACGATGTGTGCTCCAAAAAGGTCGAACGCAATACTCCCGGCGCAGTACAAGCTTTGGGAGCAGAGGCGTGGCGACAAATAGCCAAATGTGGTACCCTCCAGGGTGGCGTCCTGGGCAAAACCAGAGGCGCCACCGGCCCGAGAGCGATATCTACCTCTCGAAGGAGTTTCCTGGCCCTAAACCCAAAGGGCTTAGGTTATGACTGGCGTCTCTCGACGGCATAGGCACCATCGAGATCAGCTGCGGATGCAGTGAGAGCTGTTGGAAACTGAGGGAGGCGCCGGGCTCGCGCGTACAGTCGAGTGATACACTGCACACGGTGCAGAGCGAGTGGCATCTCCCCAGCATCGACCATAGAACTCTCAATGGAGGAAGTGCGGAAGGCACCGGTCGCAAGGCGAAGGCCGGTGTGGTGGATCGAATCCCCCTCCTGCAATAAACGCTTGGCTGCGGATGCATAAAACTCGTATTCGATAAAAAAGTAAGGCAGTAGCCCTATCAGCGCCCCAAGTGCTGAACGTCACGGAACGGAGAATGTCCATGGCGCGGGTACAAGATACCCTAAGGCTGCGAATATGAGCCTCCCAGGTGAGGCGTCGGTCGAATACAAGACCAAGGAAACGATGCGACTTAACCACATCCAGGCGCACCCCTTAAAGAAACAAATCTGGGTCGAGGTGAAGCCGTGGATGGCGGCAGAAGTGCACCACCTTATTCTTGGCCAAAGAAAACCGTAACCTGTGCGCTTCGGCATAGCGAGAGACGCGGTTCAATTCCTGTTGGAGTCGACGCTCCAGAGTTGGCATCTGAACCGCGCCAAAAGAGATCGAAAGGTCGTCCACGTAGAGCGTAGCGAGAACATCTTCCGGCAGCACCAAGTTGATGCCGTTGATGCTCAGGGCAAAGAGTGTGACACTGAGGACACTTCCCTGCGGGACACCCTTTAGGCCGGAGAGGGCTCCCCCCACCCGTACGCAAAATCGACGATCTCGCAAAAATTCAGATATAAAAATTGGGAGGCGTCCCCTTGCCCCCATGGTGTGGAGAGTCTCCATGATACCGTATCGCCATGCGGTATCATAGGCCTTCTCCAGATCGAAAAACACCGTGGCGTAGTGCTGTCTACGAAGGAAAGCCTCGCAGACGGCATTTTCCAGTCAGAGCAGAGCATCCGACGTGGAGTGGAACTTGCGGAAGCAGCACTGTGCGGAAGACAGATGGCCTTCGCTGTCCAGGAAATAGGCTAATCTAACATTTACCAATTTCTCCATCAACTTGCACACGCAATAGGTTAGAGAGATTGGGCTAAAACCGGTGGGAGTAGAGTGATCTCTCCCCAGAGGGCAAAAGGCAAGCACAGTTGCGATTCGCCAGGAGTCTGGGAGAAGACCTTCCACCCAGATCTTGTTGAACAAATCTTACAGAAAGGCCATGCCTCGCTCACCTAGGTGTCGAAGCATGGCGTACGGGACATCGTCCGGACCATGGGCGGTGTCCCCGCACGAAGCGAGAGCGGAACGCAACTCGCTTACAGTAAACTTGTCGTTGAAGGGTTCTCCGCCTCTGGAAGTAAAGTCCAGCTGGCGGCCTTCCGCGACATCACGACATGCATTGAATGCTGGCAGAGCAGTATCACGGCTAGAGAATGCAGAAAAAGCGGTCGCAAAGATTCCGCCACGGACGCGGGGTCCGAGATTGCGGTCCCATTCTCCTAGAGAACGGGATGGGGGTCCTGCAAGAACTTGCCCCGAATTCTTTTGACTCGCTTCCACACCTCAGCTAAAGGGGGATTCCCGTTAAGTGAAGACACGTATGCCCGCCAAGAAAAGCGGCGGGCGTGCTTTGAAATATACCGGAACCGTGCCCTAGCCCGACGAAATTCAGCGACAGTGAAATCGTTCGGACGGCGCTTATAGCGCATGTAGGCATAACGCTTCTGTTTGAGGGCCGTCTCACACTCGGCCGACCACCATGAGGGTGGTCGGCGTGCAAAACGGCCAGACGTCCTAGGAATAGTAGTCAGGCCCACGGCGATGAGGTTACCGGAGAAGAACTCAACGGCCTCATCTACCGACCTAAACTCCTCGACTGAGATAGAGAATTCAGTCATTTCCTGAAATGCAGGCCACCGCGCCCGCGCCAAGCACCACCGAGGTGGTCTCTCAGGCGGCAGTTGCCCTTAAAATGATATTTGAATGGGAAAGTGATCAATACCTTGGAGGTTATTGACTACCCCCCAATCAAAATCAGGCTGTGCATCCGAAGAGCACAAAGATAGGTCAAGGCAAGAAAATGAAGCGGTTCTCGGACAGTGATGCGTAAATTCATCCACGTTTAGGACACCCATCTCAAGCTCTTCGATCAGATCGGCAAGGACTTGTCCCCTGTGATTTATGGAGTAATCTTCCCAGTGAGGATGCCTGCCGTTCAGATCTCCAAGCAAGAGATAGGGCCTCGGCAACCGTGCCGCGTCGAAATCAGCTGACGGTGGAATGTACGCAGAAATGATAGTATACCTCCTATCCAGGTGCAGCTGCACAGCCACTGCCTTAAAGGAGGTATCTAATAAGAAAGGAAGAACGGAGACATCATGCCGGGTGTAAACGGCGCATCCCCCAGCTCGTTCATTCCGCGGTGGTGGGGTCGCAAGACCCTTGGACCCTAGGAGGGCGGGCAGGGGGCACGCGCCTAGCATGGTCTACTGCAAAAAGATAGCTAACGGGAAGCGAGACGAGACGAGCCTCTGCAGCTCCTCCCAGTCGGCACGGAGTCCACGGCAATTCCATTGAAGGAATATGCCCTCCAGGCCTAGCTCGGAGGAGAGGTGGGGGCCCTCCTCGAACTGAAGACCCTCACGGGAATGGCCGTACGCTTCCCGGGGGCAGAACCCCGGGCGCTGTTGGCCGGACAAAGCGCTGGAGGTGCTGTCGCCTTCGAGGACTTATTGGGGGAGGTTGGGCTCGCCATGTGAGTCTTTTCCTCCCTCCGCCTCGAAAACTTAGGCGGGCGCTGCGGCTTTGGAGGCGGGGGCCATCTTTTCGAGGAACCACCGTCTCCGAGCTACTCGCTCCACCTCGGGGCGTGGGCGAAGGAGCCGAAGCTCCTTTGTTGCTGTCCTCCTTTCGGGGGACAGCTTTAGGAACCCCCGAAGATGGCCTAGTGACCATCTTCAGGGGTGTTGCCTCCTGTGAGTCTAACGACTCGGTGGAGGCGCGTGGCCGTTTCGCCTTGCGGGAAACGGTCACGCTGGGGGAAGAGGGGGGAGCCCTGGTTTAGCCGGGGCTGGGTATGAACCCTTTTTGCCGCCAGCTTTACCAGGGAAGCGCCCAGGTTGGGTAGAGCCCACAGAAGGGCTCCGAATGGGCGCGGAAACAACCGTGCTCGTTGGCCTGGATGGGCCAGGGGCAGAGGGTGCCTTTCTAACTACTGAGGCATATGACGTCCCAGGCAGAGCTGGGCGCGCCAGGACCAATTCCTTAGCCTTGCGGAATGAGAGTCTATCCTGGGTCTGAACGGCCAGGATTTCTTTCTCCAGGAGATATGCACCACATTGCTTCGAAGAAGCAGGGTGCGGCTCTCCACAATTGACACACTTGGCCACACACGATTTGGACTTATCGTGTGCGACCTTGGAGCAATTTACACATACTTCGGTTGACCCCGACTTTGCACGTCTATATGAGCGATTCGTATGGCCGAAGCGGTAAGAGTAATAGCACCGCCACGCCAGTGGCACGAATGCCTTCACGCGGTAGTGGTACCAACTGGCACGCACCGACTCAGGGAGCTTGTCACAGTCGAACGTGACGAAGAGTGTAGGGGTGGGTCTCGAAGCCCCTCCCTGTTTTCTCATCACACGTTCGACCTTGACCGCCCCATGGTCGGCCAGCTCTAGGGTGATGTCCTCAATGGAGTAGTCAACGAGTTCCCTCGCATAAACTACTCCTTTCACAAAGTTCATGGTAGAGTGCGGCGTCACACTCACCGGGGTGCCATGAAGTGTCCGAAGAGCACTTATCTTGGCCGTCTAGGCGGGATTTGCCGCATTCGCCAGAAGGCCGCTGTCCGAGAAACGGGTCACCTTTGGCTCTCTATCAATTGCACTAGCTATTCCTCTCCTCTGATGGATCATGTTGCTCTTGGACAACATGGTGCCATTAGTGGAGCGAATAACGAGGAATCGTTTGAAGCCAGCGGGCTCGAAAACGCCAGGTAACCTCTGAATGAGGGGCCCCGATGTCATCGAGGCTCCGCCCTGTGCACTCTTGGTGCTAGTCTTGGTCAGGGGCTCCGAACACGAGAAGGTAGAGGGGCCGGATGTGCCGATCTTGGCTTGGTCGCTCTTTAAAGTGGCAGCAGACCCATCCGTCCATGCAGCCCCCGCCGATGGAGAGGAGCCCCGAGTCTTTTTCGTCTTTTTAGTCTTTTTCTTTTTTGGAGAGGAGGGCGTGGAATGAACCCGCTTCTCACCCCCACCGGCAAAAGCCTCCAGGCGGGATGGACCGGCCTCAGCCAGGTCCCTCTCCGAAATGGAGAAGGTCCTGGTTGTCGTAGGGGCACCTGTCGGAGGAGATCCCTCCCCTCCTTTTACTGCCTCGGAGCCCTCAGCTATTTGAGGAGGACCTTGCATAGGGGCGGATTCGGGTTCGGTGCTTGGCGCCGAGCCCGAATTCCCCCCTATGGAAGGCCCTACCGTCTGAGGCTGGGTCTCATCAAGGACCATGTCTATCACAGGAGGGGCCTCCAGTTGGCCATCTCCTCCCAGGACATGGTAGGTCCCTTTGGCAGTGTCGCCAGTCTTGTGTGGGGAGGCACAGGCCTTGACCCCGGCAAGGTTTAAAATTCTTGCCAGCAGGTCTTGCGAGGGAATCGACCGAAGGGGCCTGGCTTCCCTCTGCCCCCTAAGGTGGTTTGCCCTACCGAGCCGCTTCGATGGGGAGCGGCTGGCTAAGGGCTGCCTGCTGGCTTTCTTGGCAGTCCCCTTGGAAAGAAAAGAGGGGACTGCCGCTTGGAAAAGGGAGGTGCCCGAAAGCACCTCCAGAGAAGGGGGTGAGGGGGAGTCCCCTGCACCCGTAGGTGAAGGAGAGGAGTAAGCCTCCTCTCCGGTTAGAGAAATATGGAGGGTCCCCTGTGCAAGCACAGGGAGGGGACCTCCATTTTTTTGCTGGAGCTGCCCGAGGGCGGCTCCGTTGTTCTTGGGGAAGTTGGGGGTTGGGTTTTTTTGTTTGATCTTCATCATTAGGCATGGTGACCCTTTTTTAACATGGAAAGCAATAGCGCACACCTCTCGCAGTAGCCCGCACTGCGAGAGGTGCTTACAAGCCCGGCAGAGCCAGGCGCCGCTATTTGGGACCACCCCTCCCGCCTGGTGGCCTGGCAGTCCATCGGCATGGCAGCTCCACCTTGAACACGGCGTAAAATATATAGATTGTGAAGAGGAGAGGAAAAGGGATGTGAGGATGGTATGGGTGAGGATGAAGCAGGTTGTTAAAAACCAGCCACCCCAGACCGGAGCTCAGGGGTTAGGGAACACTGTCCCCCACC
Organism: Ceratothoa steindachneri; assembly: GCA_963969495.1. Taxonomy (NCBI): domain Eukaryota; kingdom Metazoa; phylum Arthropoda; class Malacostraca; order Isopoda; family Cymothoidae; genus Ceratothoa; species Ceratothoa steindachneri. Next base: position 34,000,350 of record OZ018326.1, read on the forward strand.
CCCTTAGCCCCGATGCGGGACGGTTGGCTTAAAGGAAGGTCAACATCTACTCTGTGAAATTAGAGGCTGACCAGAGAAAGTTGTGGGAGAGGTTGTGTGAAAAGAGAGGAAACAAGTGTTTTAAGGAAGGAAGAGAGGCTAAGCTGGGGCCGGACGGAGCGCTGGATCCCGTCAGCACTGCGGCCAGGATGGCAAATCGCCGCGCCCCTTACGGGGCCTTGCAAGTCGGCGGCACAGGAATATTATGGTCGATGGTGGCTGGGACTGGAGTGGGAGCCGTCTTTGACAGAACCCTGTGTACCTAAGCGGCCCAATTTAAGATCCCCGCTGCTCATCCAGGAACGGGGAAGGACCTTGAAAAGGTGGTTTTAACATCGTCTGCTCTACCTTTCTCTCGGGATAGTAGCCGCTCCCACTTGGGCATCCCCTATAGCGGTCGCCATATCAAAAAAAACAATTGCCCCTTAAAGCAGGCACTTGGAATGTTAGAACCCTACTATAGTCAGAGCAATCGAACAGACCGCAGAGAAGAACCGCCCTTGTGTCATTACAACTTAAAAGCTATAACATCGCCATATCAGCCTTCAGTGAGATACGCCTTCGAGATGAAGGATCTGTATATCAAATAGGTGGAGGATACACATTTTTCTGGAAAGGGTTCTCTCAAGAAGGTCAGCAGGAGTTGGATTCGCAATAAAAAATCAAATCTTGAAATACCTAACAAATTCTCCTGTTGGAAAATATAAAAGGCTGATATCGGTCAGAGTTACGCTTACCAATAATATTACGCAACCATAATAAGTGCATTTGCACCAACACATTAATGCACCTAAAGAAGAGAAGGACCGTTTCTACTTCACTCTAAATCAACAAGATATAATAATACTGCTGGGAGACTTCGATGCAAGAGTTAGTAAAGAGGGATAATGTATGAAAGATAAATAACAATGGGCTAAGGTGGCCAACACTCTGTACCACACATCAGCTAACCATCATCAACACTATATTCCGACAAAAAGATAAAAACAAGTCTTCCTGGATGGACTCACGCTCAAAACATTAGCAACCCATAAATTCTGATAGAGTTAAGAGAAAAGATCTTGAAGATGACTTTCACACGAGAACAATGATGGGTGCATTCTCCGGGAAAGACCGGTGGCTAATTAGATCTACTCTAAAACTCTCTAACCCACCTATGCATCGAGAAAAATCAAATAAAAAGACAACCCATTAATGGTGGAAATAACATAATTAAGAACTTTGGTGATATAAGACATATTCTTATCGTTTAAAGACCCTAGAATGATAATACATGAATTACACGAAGATTCATCTATTTTTTGTTCTCTTAAACTACTGTCCCATTATTAGGACATTGGCCACACTTCATAATATTTGCTAAAAGGAAACAGAAACTAAATACCACTCGATTGATTGTTTTTTATTACCATGAACACAATACATATTTTCACTTGAAAATGTATTAACCTTTTATTCATTTTAACCTAAATCAATTAAGAAAGTAACCTTCTTTTTAGAAAAATTTCCCCTGACAACGCCTACTACTGCCAGATATAGCTAAACAGAGAATGTTGGTTTATTTATTTTTATGTATATGATCTTTTAAAGCATGCATGCATCATAAAGTGGAAAATCACACGTACTCCATATTCATTTAGTTTTCCTTCGACATAGTGCACAACGTCGTTGGGTTTGTATCGTTTTTACAAAGTGATTTCAGGAATCGAACCTGATGTCTTCACATACTCGCCCTCCTTCGAAAGTCTACTTCCTTGATGGCCATTGCGTATTTGATGGAGCCAGCTTCGAATTATAAGCTAGGACAATCTTACTCATAATTTCTAGCAATGAAAGAGTTTCGCTTTTATTTACTAGGTTATATATTCTCCAACAGTTCACAACAGCGAGATGACGCAATTTTTAAAATATCAGACCCTTCCATTTTTTACGCGGATTCTAATTTTGTAAAGGGAAACCTGCTTATCTAACATATCAACTCTACCCATTGATTTATTGTACTCAGATACAACTTTGGGATTCCTACTCAAATGGCTTTTTTGAGCTTTGGTAAATAGCGGATTGCCCTACCAGTTGGGTATACTATAGAGTAATTTTTATCAACAAGAACAGGTTTACTATCATGTCACTTCATGATCCAAGTTTTGTTATTATTATCAAATTTCTAATCTATAAGCTCCTTTTCTGTAGTGTTTTTCATGACATTGGATGGAATCGGACACATTTTTGTACGATTTTCACCAATCGTACCAGTTTCTTTCATACTTCTTTTTTCCAAATCTTTAAAGGATTCAACGCTTGTAAAGAAATTTTCAAAAAATATTACATGTTCTCCTGCTTCTGTTTCAAGAATGACAGAAATCAGATTCTTCATGACCCATAGCCAGAGAGGTTCATTGCTTGTCTCGTTATTTTTACCAAGATAAGGCGAAAAGATTTATAAATAACCACTAGAACTACATAAAAACAAAACCTTATATCCGAATTTTATCGGTTTGCCTTTCATATACACTTTTGCCGAGTGCAATCAATAATACCTAATTATCATTACATCAAGTGACAGATAGGAATCAAAGACGCCAAATGTGTGGAAATTTTCTCTGAGGACACCTAAGTATGGCCTAAATTTATACATTCTGTCAGTTTTATCAATCAGAACATTAATATTGAAATGAAGATCCTTTTTTATTTTCTTGGAATTTGGCCTAGGCATAGCATTATATATATAATGTACAGCTACATCTCGAGATTGTTACCAGTACCTATTTTTCTGAGGAATTCTGTGGTATCCACTACACATAAGAATTCCTTCAAATCTTTTGAGCGCATTCATGTCAAGAGTAAATTTAGGATTATTTTTCGGTTGAGCATAAATCACCCTCTGATCTATAATGGGTTTTAGCAAATCTTCCGTAAAAAATTCCTCAAATATATCAACAACATTATTACCTTGAGAATCTAGAAGCTTATTGTTTTGTTTTGAGCTGGAACATTCATTACATCGATATAGACTGGATTACATTTTTTCCAATCAAGGAGTAAATCAGGGTAATATTTTCGGTGTTTGGGGGCCTTTGATATTGATGGTTCTGTAGTTTCTTCTTGCTGGTCGTTTTCATGAATAATTTGTTCGAGTCGCCCCTCCAATTCTTGATGAAAACTTCATTCTGAAATATCTTCCTCGTTGATATTTTCTTCGTCTCTGATTTCATCCGCATCGTGTGGGATAATTGCAACTTCAACGTTTTCGAACGACTCTTCTGAATCGCTAAGTTCTCTCAGCGTTCTTTCGACATCAGTAGTCATCAACAAAGTACGTCAATCCATCATAACGATGGATTCTGAAAAATAAAAAAAGGTAAAATATACTATATATATATATATATATATATATATATATATATATATATATATATATATATATATATATATATATATATGTGTGTGTGTATACATACACATTTCACAATGCACGAGTATATTATGAATCTCATATTACCTTCTGAAGTGATCAGTTTGGCATTTCGCATAAATATGAGGAGAGTGATTTCAATTTGTTTAGAGTAAACTATCACATGAAAAGGGAAGTAAAAGCCATGGGGTGGGACTCCCCATCCTCAGATCAACGTTCGTAACCTCCACAAGATTTCAAAAACGTGTATCTTCATGCAAGTTGGACATTGTGACAAAAATGGGACATAGAAAGAAAATATATTTAATAATTACATGATTTTTTTTAACGACGCACTTATCGTATCAGTGCAATCTTTAATTATTAATTATCATGATCATTTGACCCAAAGGGCTCGTTTACACTGAAGGTGCTCACGTGAGTCACTGTGCTTTATAGGACAATTTTCAAACTTTGGCGCCACCTAACGTCGTAAATTGTAAGCTGTGTTATTTTCTTTCATGGAATACTAAAAAAAAACTCGCAAAGAAATGCCTAAAAATAGTAAAACATAATTATGATTTAAATTATTAAATTTATTTATCCATAAAGTTCCGTCCCATAAATGAGACATTTGCCGTCAAAGGGTTAACGCCAACAATCTTAAAAGAGAGAAGTTAAGAAATAATTTCGATACTGTCATAGCTGTAGCTTGTAGGCTCTTAGTGCTACGGTACTAGAAATAAAAGAAAATTCACTTGAGATCTAAACCAAAAAGCACAAAGATTAGTTTGGATAAGAATACTGAAGCTATCGTTCCGATACTTGATAGAGTAAATAAAGCTCACAATGCCTCTCTAAAACAACTAAACTCTCAAGCTCTGAAGATGCCCTGGCGGACCACAAGGAGTGAACTGGAAAGAATTTTGAAGAGTCTGCAGAATGCCTGGTGGACACAAATGAGACAAGTAATTCAGGCATATGTAGATTCAGGTGATATGCCCCAGTTCAACGATGCTGTAAAAATACTTTATTATCCCCAAAATTGTTCATTTACTACAGTGGAAACAGCTTATGGGACTACACTACTTAGAAAAAAAAGTCAAATAATACAAACATGGGGCGAATACTTTTAAAACCTACTAAATCAAGCAAACCCAACCGATAATCCTGCCCTACTCGATTTAGATGAGCGTCCATTAACACACGAGATGGATCTTTCTCTTACCTTCAATGAGTTGTTTTGGGCAATTAAGTCACTCAAAGAAAACAAATACTCAGGCTCTGACAATATACTCGCAGATATCTTAAAGCAGGGGGGATACTTGCATAAGATCTACAAATTCACCCTGAAGGTCTGGGATAGGGAGCAAGTGTCCCAACAATGGAAGGATGCGAATATCATATCAATATATAAAAACAAGGGCAGTAAAAACATTTAGGCAACAGCAGATGTATATCACTACTTTCTATTGCCGAGAAAGACCTCTCTAAAATCATATTACGGAGAATAACATCATTGATCACAGAATACGTACTCCCGGAATGGCAATGTGGCTTTCGCAAAGATTAAGGTACGGTTGACATGAATTTAATAGCCCTGCAACTTCAAGAAAGATCTAGAGAGAACAAATAAAGATGTGTTAATTGCTTTCATTGACCTCATAAATGCCTTTACCACTATAAACAGCGAAACTCTCTGGGAGGTTATGCGTATTTCCGGCTTCCCACCAAAATTCATAAATATTGTAAGACGTTTCCACGAGGGTATATATGCCAAAGTGACAATGGGAAGTGTGGAGTCAATCCCTTTCGTTGTTAACTCTAGGATGAGACAAATGTGTGTGATAGCCCTAATATTGTTTACCATGTATCTATTATGAGTCACTACACAACTTCACCGTATTCTCCATGGGCGAAGCGGAATAATCATCAATTCCAGCCTCGATGGCCTTTTTAACATTAGGAAATTTCCTGCAAGAACTAAGCTCTCAAGAGACCAGATTTTGGACCAACAGTATGCAGACCATTGTGCTCTGGTGGCTAGTTCACTTAATGCATTGCAATATGCGTTGACAACTGCTACTAATATATAGAGCAGATTTGGCCTTGTTGTAGATATAAAGGCCACAGAAATACTCGTACAGTCGTCTGATGAAGCGCTTCCTAATCCTCCAGAGTTTCAAATTGCTGCAGAGAATCTCGCAAACGTTTCATCTTTTAAGTACCTTAGTTGCTAAATCTCCAATGACACGCATTTGGATGTTAAAATACAGCACCACATTAGACAAGAAGTAGTATCCTTCGGTCAACTCTCTACAAGAGTCTATCAAAATAAAGACTTAAAACTAAGCACTAAGATGACCGTTTACATTGTGGTATGTCTATCATCTCTCCTGTTTAGCTCTGAAATATGCACAGCATACAGGAGGAACGTAAAGCTTCTAGAGTCGTTCCACATAAGATCCCTGCAAAAGATGACAAGACAGAATGACACTCATCTGGATAGTGGAGAAAACCAAGAGCCCTAGCATTAAGGTATTTATTGCTAAACACCAGCTGCGATGGCTGAGTAAAGGAGGGCAGCTGGTGATCCCAGAAATAGATTCAAAGGTAACATCGAGAAAACGCCTAAGAAATGCATGATTGACCATTCAAATCTGGAGGAGTCGGCTTAAAACAGAGGGAATTTTAGACGACTTATCTATGAAGGAGTAGATCGTCTTGAAGACAACCGACGAGACCATCAGCACGAGAAGCGTGCGAGACAGCAATAGTAACCACCTCAATCTCTCTCAAATTTTCAATGCCCACCTGTGACAGAAGATGCTTATCAAGAATTGCCCTGTATAGTCACAGGAGAAGTTATGGACGGGAGTAAGAGAGAGAATGTCATCATCGGAACCGATGGACTACCTTAAATAAGTAAGCATGAATGGCGCATTGGGTGGGACAAAACTGCCAGTCCTATGCTCAAAACGGCCTATCGCCGATTGTATAATATTTTGTGTGTCTTCTTTCTTGGGAATTGAACTTTATAGGCATGTGGAAAAATTCAATTTTTATTTCCTGTGTGTGAGGGTCCAAATCAAGCAATAATTTGCATCTTGAGCCAGACTTAGCCACATCGCTGCAGCTATCGTTGGTTTTCTTAAATAAATCTTGTTCACGTTTTAAGTTCAAATGAAACTTAACTTCCATATACTACATTCTAGAATGTGCACATAAAGTCTATAAAATAATTGTGCATATAAGAAGGGGGTTCCATTATAATATTTCTTTATATGATTGACTTTCGGTCTGATAAATTACTCTGGTATTCTTTTTTCGTGCAACTGGCTCCAGATAAGCGTTAGCTATACTTTAGTGCTAAATATGACTCATATGCTGACTAATTACGATTAATTGAAAGCCTTGTAATTAGATAGACAAACTGAAATAGGGAAATAAAAGGAAAGTCTTAAAAATGTTATCCTATCGTTAATAATTGGCAATAATCTCTCAGAAGTAATAATAATGATATATCTTAATAACAAAGCTAGCCACTAAACTGATAGGCAGCAGTAGCCGGCTATCTCGTTCTGCCGACAATTTTCGTATCTATACCCTTCTCCCCAGTCTAGTTAAATAATATATCTATAAATATGAAAGCCAAAACCAAAAGAAGAGAAACTGGTAAATATTCGTTTTAAAACATCTGTTCTAAGAAATTTAAAACTATGTTTTTCATGTAATTTTATATGTAAGTTTCAGATCAGATCTGTCACTCGTTTTTCCAGGAAACGCATACTTTTCCCATAATCACCTTATGTTCTATGATAGGAGAAATGTTGATTTCCACCCTAAACGAGTTTAGGATCTCTAAAGTAGACATACAACTACATAAGAAAAATACATTTACAAATTCATTAAAAAGATCGAGAATCGGAACTAGACTTAACCTAACCTACCCTTTAATAACCATAGCTTACCCAACCATAGCATCCCTAACCTAGCCTAACCTAACCTAACCTTACCTTACCTTGCCTTACTTTAACTTCCCTTAACTTACCTTGCCTTACTTTAACTTAGCTTACAACAATATTTTCTTTGGCTTCTTGCTGAAAAAAGGTTTTGCGCAGAAAACAGTTTATAAGCAAGAGACTACCACTTGATCGGATGCGGTTTTTAGAAAGACAGGTACCCTTAAATGCACTAACTGCAAATTTGCATGTTGTTTTACTGCCTTTTGAATCCGTTGCAATTCTATTACAGTAAAATAATTGTTTATCTTGCTCAAACTTAATAACTCGCGGGATTATACTGTGAGCCCTATATATATATCTAAATGCTGAATATCGTCCTCAAACACTTCACGTATTATTTGGTATTGTGATTTATAACAATCAGCTCACTCCATTCTAACATACCACCTCAAGAGACAGCCGTTCGTGAACAGTGCGAAATATAGCAAAGCATATTATTGTCTAATCAGTCAAAAGATGCATACACAGATCTTCTGCAGATATAACATAGCATGCTAATTATTGGTTAACTGGTCAGGCCAAAGGTAGGCCAGAAGTTGAAGAAAATACGGCTAATGGTGCGCAATGATTTAAATTTAGCAAAATAATAAAATAGTTTTGAAAAATGAATAACTACGTTGTTATCAGGTTTCGAAAGATAAAGATGACATCGGCGAACATCATTTTAAAAATTAAGAAAGTCTATGTCTTTGAAAATTGAAAAATCGTTAATGTCTTGAAACGAATATTAGCCGAGAAAAGCAGCTAACCATCGTAATTTTTGTTTTAGATTAAACGTGTGGGTTCAGACTTACGTGAAGTGCCACGAGGGACAAATGTGACTCTAGAGTGCGCAGCCAAAGGAAATCCGACGCCTAAGATCACGTGGAGCAAAGAAAATGGCCCCCTTGCCTCCGGAGCCTTTTATGTAGAGGTAAGAAATAACTTCTTAAACAGATTAAGTGGGTCATTGATTCGGTCGGCTACGATTTAACCCTTTTAAAAATAGGTGTGGAAGTGTTCTCCTCTGGGATGTGGAGTTATTATGTCCTTTTCTGTTTTGTATACTTTAGTTTTAAACTTTTTTGCTCTTGTCTTCGTTTCCAATTGAAGCAAGATTTTTGGATTCATCATTGTCCGATGCCCCTCCCTTCCTCACACAAATTTGTGAAGGTAAATTAATTGTTTTAAACTAAACGAATAATATTTTATTCAGTTGATTTTTTTGCAAGATTGATGTTTCTGAATGTGCATCAATTATTTAACACGATGGTGACTACTTAATGTTTTCATAATGACTTTCAAAGTATAGAGATATAAGTCTTTCTGAATTGTCCAAGTTTTTAAGGGATTTATAAAGCTGCAGCTTAGGAACCTGTGTTATAAGTATCATTTCTACTATTAAATCCCAGCAAAGTTGGTTTTTCCCATAAATCGATAACCACCATGATAAATTTATATTACATGCCGAGCAGGGTTTAAAATGAGAGATATTTGTATTAGTTGGTTAAGGTTCCAGTTTATGTACTTACGAATTTTAACGTATTTGCGCTGAATTTCATTCCTTATTGATGATCACTTAACAGTTGTGTTTCTAACATCTTTGAATTTTGTTCTCTCGTTATCTCTTGAGCTACATACATAGCTCTCCAGCTATATTCAAGGAATTGTACAAAGATTTTCACTAGGCACCCGCAGCTTATCGAACCAGTAAGTACAATGAGAGCACAGCCTTAAAGGTATATTCAGCTTAAATTCCTTATATCGTTGAATTTACATTTCAAGATAACGAAAGATTAAAGAAACACATAACGGAAGGCTTTCTCTATCTCCTTTTACCCACACTCGTTAGCAATGGCACACTTCATCGTATCCTTAAGCAAATTTACGTATAATAAAACCCACTTCATTTGGAAATCCAAGCATTTAACTCTTCAAGTATATGTTTCTAACCATATCTATTCTGCCTTTAACTGTCAGCGTGGTGTTGGTTACTATCAGTAATAAGCCTTTTCGTTCTCTTTGGTATTATAGTTCACTGTTTGTGCTCTCCTATGATCTTTGTTAATGTAGAAATTTATCGTCATTTTAATTAATTTTAACAATTATATAGCTGTTGTTTTGATGGGTTTTTACGATAAGTAAATTTGAAAAATTAAATTTCTCTTTTAGTATAAAGAAATAAAAGCTTACACATATATTTAGTGTGGAAAGAACTCTAAGGGTGTCCACTGAGGATAGAAAAAACAAATCAAGTTCCATTCTAATTCCTCTATCACCGTGGTGCGGAGGAGGCAGACATTCTGATTTACTTCAGTTTACTTAACTGTGATATTATGAGAGCTTAAACCCTTGTCTCAGTGAGGGGGCTAAAGACTGTTCCTTGTGAGTATTTGCTGTGGCTTATAATCGCAACAGAAGTTGGAAGACATACCCCCCCCCAAAATATGCGTTAATGATCAGTTGAAAAGAGGAATGAATTTTCTCATAATTGCCTGCTTAATGAACTAATAATTAAAGCTCCTCATGATTTTTTTTATTTAAGAATGGGTAAATACAATTTTGCATGTAATTATCTTCAAATTTATATTTATTTTAAACACACCGATCATGATCTTACTACAAAATGACTTGCATCCGTCATGTGCGTTCTCGGTTCCAATCGCTCCAAATAATCTCCTAAGACTGTATGAGGTCAAAAACCTAGCTACAATTCCATTTTTCTAATGTAATCACTTGTCAAGACTCTAGGTAGAGAAGCTTACTCTTGTTATCCTTTTATCGTAATGGTCTGCCACATTTTTGCTATCAAGGTTTTTTCAACTGTTCTTATGTATGTAATGAGCTGAATTCAAATCTGGCATTGGAATATTGTGATCAGGTCAAATATTTTTCTATGCTCTTTTTTCTCTAAAAAACTAGAATTTTTACTTGTTTTCGTGCTACTTTCCGTAATTGTCTGCAACATTTTTGATGTCAAGGTATTTTCAAATGATTCTTATGTATTTTAATGCGCTGAATTCAAATCTGGCATTGTTTTTTTTAATCAGATCAAATTATTTAGCTGTGGCCTTTTTTCTCTAAGAAACTAGAACATTTACTTGTTTTTTGTTCTATTTTCGGAAATATATTTATTAGAATTAAGGAAATGTCAAAGACTCTGATCATATAATTACAAATGATTTTATCTTATTTCTATAGCAAGCTGCAAAGTATCATCTTTTTCATCATGATTAGTAATTCTAGAATTTTATGGAGGTAGTGAGACATCCCGAAAATGTTTCAGAAAAAGAGCGCATCTCCCTGTGAGAAACAAAGCAGTATTTCAATCATTAGCATTAGTTGCCATAATTATATTCCTAATTGCTATTAATACTCTCGCTATCAAAATTTTCCCTAAGCCTTTTGACTGGTCACTAATGTGCAAAATTTTATACTATGTGGGATTTTTATATATAGTATTATGATCAAATCCTACGCCTAGACATAATAAAAAATAAATAGGCTAAGTGACAAAGACTAATAAAAAAAATCGTGTTCCATAACAATGTTGGTTTCAATCTATTTTAATGTATATAGATTCAATGATTAGTTTAGGAAAAATCTAAACTTGTCTATTTTGAGATAATTTTATTTTAAATTCTTTTCTTAATCCTGATTTATTTTTCAATAAAAATGTTTCAATGTTTAACTATTTATTCCAAAAGATTATAAAAAGGAATAGCAAATACAAAATGACCCCAATAGGTTTTATTTTATCTGCAGGCAAGAAACATTGCTTGGACATCAATATAAAATAAAATCAATTGTTAAAGAAAGTTAGCACGGAATATTTGGAATTAAATTAGGGGATCAAGATAAAATAATTGCTCCTAATTTATGTTGCAAGACTTAGGTTGAATATCTAAAGAGATGGAGTGAAGGCTAAATCAATTTATTACCTTTGGTATACCGATGCAGTGGCAAGAAGGCAAAATCAGGTGATAGATAGTTATTTTTGCTTCACTGTCTTAATAGGTAATATTTGTATTTTATATTTAATTATAATAATATCTTAATTTATCATTTTAATATATAGATAGTGTGAATATGTTTTACTCTGTGATTTTTGAACTTTAGTCATTTTTTATCCGCAATGAAGAGGAAAAACTAGTAGCATTTTATTTATCCTGATCTTCCTTCTCCCAGATGACCAGTTTCCTCAGGGCCGAGAGCTACCTATACCAGCATCACCAGTTAATCTGGAAATTTTTATGGGACTGATGAGAAATATGAAGAAATGGTCCATCTTCATCCTTTATGCCTTTTTGTTTAGAATTAAACCAACCTTTAAATCAAGCCCAACTGAACGACTTGACCAGAGACTTGACCAGGCCAGTTACTTGGTACAAGACTCGATGAAAATAATTTACTAGCTCCAAAAACAACCTATTAGTAGTACTGCAAGAGGGATAAAGAGTTAGCAAGATTTTCTCCGTTTACAAAAATACTATGCAGTTATATTTAAAAAATGTCAATGGATTAATTGAAGCTTTAGGCCTCCCTGTAAACCAGATGAATGAAGAATGTTTAGAGATTTATCAACCAAAGGTTCAAGGCTTGTGCATTTACATATAGAAAATAAAATAGCATCTGTTCCAGTTGTATTCTGTGTTTAATTAATTGAGAATTATGAAACCCTTAAAGGTTTACGGAAAGCTCTTAAGTTTAATTTTTATGAATGCAAGATTTGTGGAGATCTAAAGAAAAGAAATAGATATAAATGTCATTTATTTAAAAAAAATATTTTCACTAGAACACTATAGTTACTTTGTCTATAGCACTCACCTTATTAGTCGCGGGCGGATCTACATCTCACTATGTCGGGCGGTTCCCGTTTTGCTTTTTTTAAAATAAAATTGTAAATATTCATCTGATTCTAACGAAATTTAAAAGCCGAATGCTATAATTGCCAAAGTCGTCCCAAGGTTAGACCGGTAATTATTTGATTTTGGCAATAACATCATAACTATTCGGCCAATTCTACCGAAGTTTAAAACCCTTATGTTGTTTTACATTCTCTTCGAATTGTAGAATTGCCAAAGCCTTTTTTAAAGTTAGTTCGGGAATTATTGAAAGTATTGTAGGTCGTAAGGTTAAAAATCAGAACAAGTGGGAGCCTGCGACATTTGGGTCAGCAGACCTTGCTTAAATTAATCTTACTTTTAATTAAGTTACAGTTAAAAGACTAAAAAAATGGCATGTCCTATATAGAAAAAATTTACATTTACATTAAATTTGTCACATTTCTTCCGATTTCAGAATATCTTTTAATTTAATACTAGGAATGAAAGATGGATCCACAAAATATCTTTGCTTTCCCTGTTTGTGGGATAGTAGAGCCGACGAGCAGCAATTTAAGTGACAAGAATAGCCATGTCGAGTCTTTTAATTCTGCTTCTGAATGTGATATATCAACTCATAGTCAATTCTAATGAAATTTCGCTTCCACCCCTTTGCATAAAATTGGGATTAATGGGAAGTTTTGTAAAAGCATTAAGGAAAGAAAGCCAAGCACTTCGTTTTGGAGAGAAAAAAAGTCCAAAAGTTTGTGTTGCCAAATTACCCACAGGTATCACTAATACTCCTTAAATAAGGATGCTAATGAAAGATCTGATTTCACAAAGGTCATGAGTGAGGCAGAAAAAATGCACTGCAATCTCTTAAAGAATTTTCTCTAAATTATTTCGGGAATCAAAAAAGTGCAGAGAGTGAAATCATGTCGAATGTTTAATACAATACTTCCAACTCTTAGGAGTGAGACTGTCTGTAAAACTGCATATTTAAGATCGCTTCCTGACTACTGCCCCCCAAATTTGGGAGATTACACAAAAAAAATAGGAAAGGTTGAATCAGGATATTAAAAAACATATCAGTGAAGATGGAACATTAATATGCTAGCAGGCAATTGTTGGTGTTTAAAAAGGGATTCAGAGGAGAAACACACAAAAGAAAAGTTCTTAAACTTATTTTTTTTTAACAATGCTCTGCTTATGATTTGTCTCATTTTTCATTGGAAAGTATCACACAGTATATCAACTGTATCACTAAAGGTGTTTGTGATAGAATTGCCTGAGGCTGCCGCGCCTCGCTTCTCTCACATATAGGTACTCATGCTTCCCACGTGTATCGCCTCGTATATTTCCCGAGTCTTATCTTTCCCTGCCCCAAGTTTAATCAAGGAAGTTCAATCCCCCGTCTGCCTGCAGGCGTCGATCTGGCCAGATTGAGTTAGGCTTATGGGAAGATAAAAGTGTTCGAATCGCTAGCGGGACATTCCATGGAAGTCCTCCATAGCCCCATACCCCGAGGGGCTGGCTCAGGCTTTTATGCGATAGAATTTTGCATTCGAAGCAGATCCCGATTATCTTCGTCAGGTATCACGCCGATCTGGTCTCCTTTGTGCCCCTAGGAACTTTCTACCTCGAGAACCCCCTTATTGTCCAGAAGAGGACAATATCCTTAAGTCCCAAGGTTCGTGCCCCTCAAGACGCTAAGTCAACAGGGACCCCCCTCCCTGTTGCTCAATTGTTCAGAACAGAACAGCTTAAGGACAGTCATTGTTTTTCGAGCCCGTTCGACAAGAAATGGTTCTCGATCCCCTGATATCACGTCAGTGGTAATTTAATTCACCCTTTTAACGTTCTTCAAGAGAAGCTTGGTTACCCCAATAACCTCAATTATTCATCCAGGACATCTCCGGTATCCTGTCTCAAGGATCGCTCGTACTTCCGAGCCCTACTTCGCTCCCACTCCTCGAAGTCTGTCCTTCCTCCCTCGTTAAGGACAACCCCCCTAAAAACCCCTCCTCCTGGGAAGGAAATTTCCGTTTGGACGGAAGCCATACCTTCAAATCGCCTTTACCTGCACGCTGGCTTATAAATACGCAAACTAAGAATTGCATTTAATTATTTAACTTTGTTGCCAACGTGGAATCAATTACCAGAGGATGTAGCGAAATGTAATACAGTAGAAAATTTTTAAAAGAAATTAGACAAAATTTTAAGAAATCTAAAATAATATGTGACGTGACTAATAAGTTAAAATAAAATTTGTATGCTAATTTTAAGATTTACAAAATATTAATTGTATTTATTATAAAATATATTTATTGTATGAAATCATAATAAAATGCTTTTTGACATTAATATGTTCTAAATATTCCCTATAGCTCAGAATCATTAACCAAAGACAAAGAACGAGTTTATGTTCTAATATTGGACGAGAAACCCTAATCTAAGTTGAATGTATATATATATATATATATATATATATATATATTAGCATGTAAAATATTATATAGAATAAGTAAGTAATGAGAGAACAGCAAATTGACAAAAAGGAGTTAAGTCTTGCATAATGTAGCACAAGTAGCATAATAAAAAGTTTGGATGTAGCAAATAAATACAAAAAAATAAGTACCTCCATTGAAATGGAACGAATGTTCTTTTGAGTTACTTACTATCCTTGTAACTTCTTGTAACGTAATTCCGTGCTTTAACACGGATTTAGTCGACTCTTTCTCTTCTTGTTTGTTTTGTCATTTAAATCCCTCCAAATCTTAATCCACCGCTTAGGCAAACTTATCCTATAACCTTTTCATTTCATGTGCATCTCCCATTTTAATCCTCGGTCATGTAAATATTTTCCATGTGTTATTTTGTTAGTTTAATTAATAAAATTCTATTTTGTTAATGCTGGCAATATTATTTATCATTGACCTCCGTTCCATTCCGTATATTGAAGATAAATAAGCCCTCTCCAGGCATATTTATCGACGTAGAATAATACTCGGCCATCTAACTAAACCCCGCACTCGAATATAGAATAATCCCCACAAAGAATAGATATAAAGTATATCGTCGGGAGCCTTTTCTACGACAGTTCTATTTCAATTTTTTTTAAATTTTTCCTTTAAAAATCACCTTATAAATATAAGATTTATAAATATTTAAAATTGGTTGTTGCAAAAAATTTTTAACCTGATCAAAATAACTAATGCCATATTTGGATTCAATGGATTGAAATACATAAGTATCAGATGAAAAAACCTTGACAGCAAAGTATTTTCCTAACGCTGTGTAATAAAATAAAAATTAATCTCGTTCCCCGACCAATTGTTATCTTTGACGAAATTCAGACATTTTTCTCTATTCAAATTAAAGCATCTTGTTGTGGACACCTTCGTTTTTATCTTCAATTTTCCTATCTTTAAAACCAATTTATAAATTTTTCAATTAATAAATGTTGAAGGATGTCAGGAGTTTAAAGCAAACCTCGCTTTTCTGTGTGATTTCTGTTTTTCCTACGTGTATAGCTTTGTTTTATATAGAAAACGAAATGAATATATACAATTGCAAAATACCAACATTTTACGCATTTTCACATGATAAATGCCCCGTTAATGTATCTAGGTTCGTAGCTTCTCTCTTTACTCTCTGTACCAAATTATTCCACTTGGTTTGCAAACTTAACTCTCTGCCCAAAGTTAACGCCTCAGTAAGTCTTCTTTTTGGTTGTGTTATAGTGCCAACCTCACATGATGGAGTAGAGCCAACAAGGAACATCATAAACTGAGCACCCCTTTGGCCATATATCTTAAAATGGGCACACAAACCAAATTCTAAGTAATAGGCGATTTGTATGTCATTAATTTATTAATGCAAAGCAAACTGTATACCTGTATATAATACAAAAACACAAGTTAATAATTAATGCAAAGCAAACAGTATACTTGTAAACAATGCAAAGCTTCTATGCAATAAAATCATTGTGGTCCCACGAAAACATTCAAGGCGACTGGTTTGCCCGCACTGTGAAACAACTGAAACAACTGTTCATCTAGTAATAAATCGGATAGAGAGGAAGTCTGGCCCATGGTCTTTTGACATGGACCCGCAAAAGACGGAATTTTATTTGTTACGAATTTCGGCCCACTTAAATATTTGTCTGATTTACAAATATGAACACGCTCTCGATGTACACGCGTCTACACTTGATTATGCACATAGTGTCCAGTCATCGCATTAGACAAACGCAAGTACGTCCCCAATCTTTCAAAAGGATAAAATAGCTTACAAAAAGTCACGCATAAGAATAGTCACGAATAAAATTAAGACCAAAATTAATAGCAAATGGGCAGTCTCTTATAAAAAGAGCTTACGACAGTCAACAGCAAAGGCCAGCTGCAAGGACTTGAACATACTACAAACCTATAATAATTGAGCAACTTCACCTTCCGGGAGCAGAGGCCGACCATAGGAGCAAGAATATATCTAAAAACCCGCCATTTTTCTAATTTCCTTACCTATGTTATTGAATAGGTCTTTTACCGTTAGGCCATACCCAAAACTGGATAACCAGTGAGAGCATCTCAAACATTCAATTGGAGTAGGTTATAATTCTACGTCATAGCCAACCATACATGATAACTCCCAGACCAATAGTATCATGTCAGGGTGCTTGCCGCATGCTCGGTTGGAGAGCTGTATTGTAGGCTTTTGGGAAACTCACTCCACTTGCAGTAGAGTGGGTTATCGTGGCCGATCGAGAGACTTTTGTTAATAAAATAAAGTACCTTTTGGGTAACTCATATAATTATTAAGTAAGAGATTGCGTAAGGTTTTCAAAAGCAGCCATCATTGGGTGGCCAGCATTCACTATCTACCCAGAGCTACACAGAAACAGTGGAGATAAGAATATACAGGAAATAACCCCGAAAAAGCTACGAGAAAATTTACGTCGTTCCGACAAGGACTCGAAACTCAGACCTCTGAATATCTAGAACAGCGCTCTACCGACTGAGCTAAAGGGACCAAATGAAGTGGCCACAGATTTTTCCCAAGTAAACTCTCCGTTTCCTTCTCCAAAGACCAAAGCCCAAATGAAAATGTGCTTAAGAAGGTATATGTTGAATCTGCAAAATTCAACATATGTATATGAAAACAAGTTGGCACTTGTGTTTGGCATGCAAACTAGCAGGCATCTAACATGTTCAGGCTGATTCTGCCTAATCAAAGAAATCTGTGAAAAAGGTTACAAAGAAACAGGAGGGCAGAAATATTTTAGCCGATGACCCTGAAAGAGCCACAAATAAAAACAGTCGTCCGGTTATCTATAAAAGCGCTCTACCGGTAGACTAAGCTAACGGAACCAACTGCAGTGGCAATAGATTTTCTCTAAGTAGACTTTCCAAGTGTATCTCTAAAGTAAACCGCCGAAATGAAACTGCTTTTGCAGCATGGTATATTTTGAATCTGCAAAGTGAACACGATCAGGGAAGCAATGAAATTTATTGCTTAGGCTGCCGTGGGCAAAAGTCTGTGTGTAATGCTGAAATTTCAAGTAAAGCGAAATCACATGCGACATTTGAACGAAAAGGGAGCCGGCTTGAGATTACGGTCAGTGTTTGGCAGACAGAGGGAGGATAATTGAAATTTTGGTTTTCACTCACGCAGGTTAATGGAGTTTATTCAGAATATACTCAGGATATATTTGTATTCATTTACCAGATATGTCTAATTAGATTATATGAAAGATTCTATATGGGGCTTTATACTTTTAGCCAGGAGTTTAGATTTATCGTCAGGAGTAACTCTCAGACTTCATCACTAATCTCTATCGCTTCTGTTATACACAATGTTACCTTCAAAAGTTTGGTTTGGCTATGGGAAATTACTTATCCCCTGTTCTTTCTAACATATATATGGATTTTTTTAAAACTACCTTACTCCCCACCATTTTCGCTTTACCCTTTGTTTGGCTGGGATATATAAATGATATTATTTGCTTGTAACCTACTTCTAAGGATGTTAATAGTTTTCTTACTGCACTTAATTCTCTGGTTCCTTCTATTAAATTTACCCTTTAACTCGAATCAATGGTGTCCTTCCGTGCTTAGATCTATGTATTCATAGAACTCCATCCGGATTTATATTTTCCGTCTATCTTAAACCTACTGACGCCTGTTCTTATATTCATTTTTACTAAAGTCATAATGATAAATTCAAACGGTCTGTATTTATTTCAATGTTTCTTCGGGGCTTGCGGGTCACTAGCCGGAATTCTTGGATAGTGAGATTTCAAAGATCTTTGAAATTGGTAACAATCTTTACTACCCTCATAAATTTCTTGGAGAATGCCTACATTTGGGAAAAAAATCCTATTATAGAATGGAAATCCCTCTCGCATACAATTTTAAGAACTCCCTTGTTTTACCGTTTTCTGGGTCCTTTTCCTTGCTTCCCCGACTTTTGGATAATTTAAATATTTCTGTTCTATTCAAATATCAGTCTAGCATGTATAAAATGTAGATTCATAATAATAACAATAGTATAAGGGGTTTATTCTGTTGATTGTTCAGTTTCCCCTAAGCAATACTTTGGGAAAACTGGTAAATTATTTAGTGTACG
This sequence comes from Ceratothoa steindachneri, assembly GCA_963969495.1. NCBI lineage: Eukaryota > Metazoa > Arthropoda > Malacostraca > Isopoda > Cymothoidae > Ceratothoa > Ceratothoa steindachneri. The sequence goes on from OZ018326.1 coordinate 34,019,234, forward strand.
CTTGATGCAACATAAATACAATAGTAGAAGAGGAGAATTCAACAGCGCTTCCTTTGTCTATTTATCGGAAAAAGGTCACCCTATCAATTGGAATGGAATTCCGCTAAATTGATTTACAAATCTGATGAGTTTATTCAAAGAAATATTGTTGAATGGTCATTCATTAATTCATCGCTCAATTTTAATATATCCCCTGGTCTCTTTGAACTAGACCCTATTATTAAAAGGCTTATTTATAACGAAATTGTTTATTTTAAATCCTAGCCTTCTGATTTATTTATTTAGTTATGTCTCGCTTGCCTTTTTTTATGTATTCACAATCGAAGATGTATGTACATAGTTTAGTCACATAAATATCTACATTATTTGCGCACATGTTGGAATTTTCCGGAAGTAGACCTTATCTATTTGGTTTTATACTTCACTTCCATCTTTGATATAATTTATCTATTTTGGGGCCTTTTGTACATGAGCGGGGCATTACTCTTCTCTTTCACATATACATATATACCAGCTTTGTAAAATCTGTCGCTATTGATATATATATATATATATATATATATAAATAGATAGATAATTTTGACTCCATCAACATCAATCGAAATGTTAATTATATAGTAGGTGAGTTATTCTAAAGCAATATAACTCGTAGATTTGGCCACACCCGGAATATTGCATCGAATCCTGGTTTCTACCTCACATGAGGATATGAACTATCTTGTAGTAGTACGGAGAGGAGCAACAAAAATTATACCTTCCTTGAGCTTTCTTGAATATAGGGATACATTAATTGAACAACATATTTCTATGTAAAATTGGTGCTGAAGGGTGATATGTTCGAACTTTATAAACTGCTTAGGAGGATAAATAAATTAGAAATGGGGAGGTTTCGAGCTTAAGATTCATGATAGTGAAGAGGATGTTAGAAAATAAAAAAATCAGTAATAGGAGGTCCTTTTAATGGTACTTCTACTGTGGCAACTGAACAGAACTCATACACCCTTTGCCATCCAATCTTGTATATAGGTGCTGTTATATTGTCTACATTCCCTGTGGTCTTCGATAGAAAATAAATCTCTTTCAACTGCAAAGGAATTTAATTTTCGTCAGGCCAATATTTGGATGTATTTTGAGTGCCATTTTGCTTCCTAAAATATATTTTTTAATATTCCTTGCCATTGACCATAATGTACCTTATCAGTGGTCTCCATGTAACTTAGACCGTAATCATGACATTCTGGAATTCATTAAGAGAGTAAAGTGTTATATAATATTACTCATATTATAATGAAAATTACGTGTTTACAGGCAACCAACATCGCGTATAACAAAAGCCATATTGCGAGTAGGACCTTGTTCTTTAACGATAGTCAGTTCTCAAGCAATAAGAGTACAAGAGATCTTGGTCCACAGTAAAAAAAAATGGCAGGGATTCAGTGAAACTATATTTTACGAAATTTTCCAAATGTCATAAATAGAAAAATACTTTTAGAGTTGCTGTTATAGACATTTAATTCATAAGATAAAATAAATACTCAGATATTTTGCCATACTCCACCATCTCAAAGGTTCAGGACGCAGGTATTTCTATCGCAGGTAAAGATTTTGTTTTACAGATATTTTTAAATGAACCTAAAAATGTGTATTTTATGCAGGTGTATGTGTACTTTGAAGACCTGACACTCGTTCTCCCCGGAGATGCATACATTTCCCATAATCGACTGAAGATGCATAATAGGAAAATTATGTATTTCAACAAAAACGAGTTTCAGATCTGAAAAATACTCAAAAACTGCCTAAGAAAAATACATTTTCCAAATCATTTAGAAGATCTAGAACCAGACCTAACATAAACTAACCTAATAAAATTAGACAGAAATTTGGGTAAAAACTCATCTCATTTGTCTTAAAGTTCATGCCGATACTTGGTAGATGCGGGCATTAGAAAGCCACGTGCCCTTAATGAACTAACGGAAAATGCCACCGCAGGTAGCGGGGTAAAAGTGTTCCTAGGTTCATACAGGCACTTTGCATCAACAAACAAGGCACTCTCTGGTTGCGTACGAACGCTTTATGAAGCAGGCGTTCTGGAGAAGTCGGAATCCGTTACGTTTGCCCACAGATTAGTCCTGGTCCCAAAGAATGATATCGAGGACCGCGGGGTATACAATATGATCCCTTTGGGCGAATACGGACTCTACAAGCCACAATTCTTCTCCCTTCCCTCATTAGGAAAAGTCCTAACCTGAGTTTCCCTCAACCCTAGTCTACCAAGTCAGAATTTGCAAATTGCTTTTACCACATCCCCGTGCACAAGTCTGTACGCCTCTGGTTTGGAGTTAAGTGCAAATACACGTTGTATAGATTCACCCGTCTTCCCATGGATTCGCGGGCGCACCCTTCATCATGCAGTCCTGCATGATTCCCGTCTAATTAAACATCTTCAAGCGTCTTCATCGGGTATCAACGAGAGAAAAAGCACCCTAAGCCGATCAAAATCCTCACGTACCTCGGAATCGCTATCAACCTTGCCACGGCCTCCATCCGCCTGAACCAAGGTATGACCCACCGACTGAAGATGGCTCAGGAGTGGCCTTCGTTTATCGTGCCCTCTTTCCCCCCTGGACCTACCTGGCCGGGCTCCTAAATTTCGCGTCCGGCGATGCCTCATTCCCGCGATTTTGGGCACAGCTTGCATATGCCAAGTGCTCTCGGGTTTGCCTGTTGAAGGACCTCGTCTCCTCCCCCTTGGTACCCTGGAATTCACAGATACTCACCTGGGGACGTGCCTAAAGTGACGTCTGGGTATCACCGAGGGGCGCATTAACTTTCTTCCTCTTGCGAAGCCCAATCTTAGCCATAAGGGGGCAGCTCGTGGCCCTGCTATCGGCTTTCCTCCAGCTCCCTTACACCCAGATCTTCTCAGATTCCAAGACATCCATAGCCCTCCCGGAAAATGGGCGAATTTTGTCATCTACTATATCTTATATCCCTGCGTTAGTTTTATATAACTTACATTTTCTATTTATGTTCAGGAGACCAACCTTAACTCGGATCCCGTCTGAGTCGAACCCTGTTGGATGCGGTCATCCGTGACGTCATTAATGACATACTCGCCCTACCCTGACGTCACCATCAGGGTATAAAGGACGAGACGGGTTTCTCGGACGGGGTCCTGCTCTGATCGTCTCCTTATTAGGTCCGTGCTTCACTCTCTCCTAAAACGCTTACAGCCAGACTCTTTTCATGTATCATTTTCTTTGTGTAAATAATAAATAAAGGGGTGCATGTTTGCACAAACAAATAAAATAAATAAAAATATATTCTCATCCTGTCTAAAATACAATTACTGCGGCATGTAATATCTCGCAGGATTACAGTGTGAGCCTTATCTATTTCTAATGCCTGACAATCGGCATCAAAATTTCTTATATTAGTTGCTATTGCGACCTAGCACAGCAACCGCACGCCATTATACCATATGAACGGAAATAACGGACATCTACGAATCGTGCTAAGTATATGAAAATATAACACAGAATGCTATTGGTTAATTTCCAAAGGACGCATGCACAGATCGCGTGCAGATATAACAAAGCTTGCTATTGGCTAACTAGTCCGGCCCAAACTTGAAGGGAATAGGGAAAATGGCGCAGAAAGATTAAAATTTCGCAAAGTAAAAATATATTTTCGAAAAGTGAATAAATACATTATTATTAAGTTTCTTAAGTTAAAAATAACATTAGCGAACATCATTTTAGGAATCAAAAAGTATTTGTCTTTGAAAATTAAAAAAATTATAATTGTGTTAAAACGAATCCTATCCTTATCGCATCCTACATAAGATTTGACAGCGAAAATCCCAAGTTTCCAAATTGCTGTACGATAACCTATATGCATAAATTTCATAGGGTTAAGAGGTAATCCGGTTCGTATGAATAAAATGAATATTTTTAACGAATAAGCAATATAATAGAAAAATGGAAGAATTCAAAACGTTTTTATCAGATCCCTTAGGTTCGTTGAAGAGAGAAGTGGCATTCTTGGCATGACAACTACAGTTCATTCTCGTTTTAGTTATTTCCCATTTAACATGTTTAATAATTCCACCAATCCGTTCTCTCTCCAGCGGAAGATCGTAAAGCTACGCTACTATGATATTTTTTACAATTGGAGCAATTGAAAGACTCTCAAGTGCTCCCAAATTTCAGCCATCATATTCTTTTAACCTTTGACATAACAGTTGTATTTAAGGCTGGTAAATCAAACTGTAGGCCAAGGAAGATTTTAAAAAATAAACCGATCCATAAATGTTTCCATGCAGACTGTGTCATTTCAGGTAGATGGATATAATCTTTTCGTTTGCAGATCCGCTTTTAAGCCATTGATCAGTCTGAATAGTAAGAAGGCTCTTCTTGCCTTCGCCACCTAGCTCGGTACTTGCTTCTACGTATGAGCCAGGTCAACCTCAATGACGAATTTAAGTTTACTTTGTTCGGCTCTTTAGGCCTAACGTTCGTTGATTGCAGATAAGTTGAAAGAGTGTCGGTCTATTGCCAAGAAATAGTAGAAGTTTAGAATAAGTCCTAAGGCGTGTGACTTCGTTAGAAGGCACTGGAAATCTTTTTACGCTTACATAGTATAATGAATGTGTAAAAGTACAAGTATTGCAGTCGTTCCTGGGAGTTCTATATGACTCTCGCTCTCGTCTCAGGTGGAGTCCCGTCGGTTTCCCTTGATCCTTTACTTCAAATCCTAAAGAGCTAAAGGCCAATGTTGGAAACCCTTTTCCCTTAGGTATCCCGAAAGAAAAAAGTCGCACGAGCTTAAATCTAGTTACCTTGCCGGTCACCCAACGTCTCCCCTAAGGAGATCAACGACCTAAGAAACATTTTCCTCAACACTCCGAACAAACGTTGAACGATCTGTGGCCTTGTCCTGATTTTAGGAATATTTGTTTTTGTTTGTATTATTCGAGGAAAAGAAACTGAGTTGTTCTTAGGTTATCTAAAAGTACTCTGTGTCCTGTGTATATTTTTCTAAAAGGTCTATTTAAGGAAGGTGGTACATTTATGATTTTTAGCTAAATGTAGCTTGGATTTCTCTAATTGAGGATAGTCTGGCTGTTTAATTATGTTCTGATTTTAAGGTAGAATGGAAAAGTGCGTGTGAGAAAATTGGTATCATATTGTTAGGGATTCTTTCATGAGTATGAATGGTAGTAGATTGTTTATTGGTTTTTAAATGTAAATCTAATGTGGAGGTAGCGGTTTGTATACATCTTGTCATAATTTTAAGTACTTTTCTTTGCGCTGTTGGAAGCTTGCGTACGTTTGTTTAGGAAGGTGTTTGGTAAAATATTGGTGATGCTTACCTATGTACATAATTATGAGGCAGATATATTGCTTGAATACTGTGATTATTAACTCATTCTGTTGCCCCAAAGTCATATTTGCTATAGTTAGAGCGTTTATTTTTCGTCACTTTCTTATGTTTGTGATATGTGTGGACATTTGAGTGTCGAATGTAATTTCTTGGAGGGTCCGAGTATTAGTTTAAATGTAGAATATATCTGTTAATTGCGATTCTTGTTTCTCTGTTTAATTCGTGTTTGTCTTGTCTGAATAGTATTCTTATTGATTTGGAGGACAAGGATAATCTTCACGGATACATCTTTAGTGTTTACACCTATTAAGAGTCTAGAAAATGATAAATATTTTAAAAATTATTGATAGGTTTTGTTTTCAGAACTTGGTAGCACATAGCCTGTCCTCACTCTTATACTACTAATAATTTTGCCATTCTAACTATTTTTACAATTTTCTAGGAAGAAAACATGAGTTTATATTACTAAGGAAAATAAAGTAGCAAACACTTTTGAGGGAATCATGGAATATTTATCACAAAGATTCATAGATTAAAGAAAAGAAATCCCCAACTCTAGAACTGGGTCAATTTCCTAGATTTCAAGAGCGTTAATACCGAGACTTACGCCTCTCAATCATTGTTTGGTTACTCACTCCTAAAGTTAGAACTGTTCACGTTCTAAACGATCAATAAATCTAAAAGAAGGATGCTTAAATTCCTAACAAAATTGCATTCCTCAACATTGTCTACTTTAGAAGGCTAGAGAGATATTTAAACTCAGTTACACAAGGTTAAGTATAATATTAAATACTGTATATTTCCCCGAGATAATTTGCTGCTAGTGTAGTCGTAAAAGAATTGCAACAAGTTTACCACCATTAGTGAATCATGAAAGAAAGGTAACAAAACATTGTTTATTCTAAGTAATTTCGGTTATAAAATAAAAGACACTAAATATTTTTACATTGCTCTTTGCTAGTCTTCACTTAATAAACATTTTTAGATGTGTTTTCCAAGTTTGATATATAAAGTTTTGAATTTAGCAAGATTACAATAACCGAAAATTGTTTTTTCAATTTTAACCAAAATAATAGTTAAATATAACTAAGCTAGAAGTCCCGAATTTCCGAAATATTGGAATCTGCCAATAATAAACAGGACACATAAAGTACCTAAAAATAGACTAGATGACAATTACTTGTGCCAAAATTTGAGAAGGAAATTTTAAACTATTTTTTGTAAGAATTTCTAGAACAAAACACACCTTTACTAAGATATAGTAAATGTTTATTGTCACCAACTATTTAAAATAAACAGCTCTTTCTGGTTGGTTCGGGACCAAGGCAGAATTGATCACTTTCACTCATGAGCATTGATAACAATAAGAAAAGGAGGACAAATTAGCCCTAAGCATACATAGTGGGGGTGTGTCGATTTTGGGAGTGATTTCAATAAAATGAAAATCGAGTAATTATGTAGCAATTTTTAATTGGCTTTAAGCATACTAAATGATAATATAACAATTAAGTTCCGAAAAATAACTCCTACTTGAATATAAATGGCATCTCAATTTACATGTATTATTAAAATAATAAGAAAATAAGTTCACCAAAAAAATATTACCGTCAATAATTTCCAAAAATTTTCTAGGTTTGAGGAATTATTTCAAACTAAGCTAAATCTATGAGATCCTTTTTACTTGTTTCGTGCCATTAATTGGCGGCTTGCTATTTCGGTTTTTATATAACCCTCGCGTCTCTCCTGACTACACACATGACCTGCAGCTTCCGTGACCATTTTGAAGCACCTCTTCACACTTTGAGTGTGCGAAGGCCATTTGAGCACCTGCATGGAAACATCTTTGAAACTTTTCACATCCTTGTTTGTTAGTTCTGTTGTCAATGGTGGATTTATGACCAAACAATTTAATTCAGTTAACTCTAAAATATTTATTGCATCGACATTTATTGTGGGCATCTTTCTCGTTTGGAAAGAGCTGTCAACCAATTGGTCGTGGCCTTTGTTTCCTCTGATCTCTAGGATTATTTTCAACGGCCTTTGCATGCATTTTTGAGCATTAACTTTAAATAATAGCTTGCAATTTTGTTTCAGAGCGACCATACCAAGCTGACCGTTTTTCCACTGGAATCACGATGTCTCTGACTGTCTTCCGTTGCTTCCTTTTATTCTAGTTGAAAGAGCGGGTGGTGGGGACCATCAACCCACATAGAATTGAGCTTAACGTTGAACAAATTAGGTAGATAAACGCGAATAATAAACTTAACAATTAACTTGACGTTATTCAGCACTTTTTTCTCAAATCTTTGTTTGGATATCCAAATGCTGCAGAAATGAAGTGCTGTTGTCAAACAATCACTGTGACTGACGGGTCCAATCTCTAAAAGGGCCAATGACTATGGTACTTCCCTTAATCTTATCACTTTAGCAATACGGTACGCGTAGGACTGAGCAGTGCTAAGATCTTTAACGATTTCGTCGGGTAACACAGGAAGTGGATGCTCACAATCAACCTTTGGAAAATTCTTACTAATTTAAAGCTGAGTTGCCCCGTCAAGCATGTTACCAAGAGTACCTGACCACTTGTTGTTGCTATTTGTGGCGCCATCAATTTGTTGAATGAGATGACGCAGGGGTACCTCGCCAGTAGGTAGATCACATGCAATCCAGACAAGTCTTTTTCCAAGTTTTTCTCCAAATCTGTCATCACACCTCCCTTCCATTCTGTATTGAATGCCGTTAAATCATCACCAATAGCCAAGAGTGAATTATCAAGTCCTCTCTCGTGAAACCAGCGCAATATATGATTCAAAATGATTTTTGCATGTATTCTCCCGTCAACCTCAGCTTTTAGCACGAAGTAAAATAGAAATCAGCCATCAAGCTCGGATCAAACGGAGTAGTGTTCCTCCTTAATGAGACTAGAAAACTTCCTATGAGCTCCTTCTACATACTTCTAGCATAACTTTTGTTTCGTCTATTCTTCCATCGAACAAGAAGCATGAGAGCCCTCCTTCTTTTTCTTTCTGAATGGATATTTTCTTCATGATTTTGCTTGTGCAAGTCAAGTTTATTGTGGTCGATAAGCAACGATGCATCCTTTTAGATAATAAGATTTGCATCCATCCAAGAAGCCGTAGAAATTTACGAAGCTTCCCAAAGTCAAGTATGATGGTAAATACTAGCTAATGCAATGTTCAAAATATCATTTTATATTATACATAATTCTATTTGGTGAGGGTTCAGCGAGATCCACAACTACTATCACCCGATGTTGCGACTTGTTCTTCAGAAGAACTAACATAAATCTGGTCTATTTCTTCGCAAAGTTCTTCTTCTCGCTGATTGATTTCATTCATCTTAGTTTTATTTCTCTGTTCCTTTCTCCGATATTTTTACTCCTTTAGCTGCGGCAGTCGGATTTTTTGATTCTGCAAAGTCAATTAAAACAATCTCCCTTCTATCTTTACTTGCTTTTTTCATCCTTTGAGCATTTACGAAAGCCAACTCGAGAATGGGAATCTTTTCCGATCGAGGACAGCTACAATCAATGTGGGGATGGTTTTACTTTTTACTTATGGTAGAACAACTATCTTTTGAACATATGTGTATTGTGCACTTGCAGTTTAGGAGGTGAAAAAGAGTGTCAGGTGTTTAAAGGAATTCGTTTTTCTTTGCCAAATTTTCTCTTCCAAGTGATCTATCAATTGCTTTGTGCCACAACTTAGTAAGTTTCAGTTTAATGCTGCAATTCTAATTAGAGGGCATTAGCTTTTTTCCTTTGATCCAAAAGCGGATCTATCATGTCATTTACGAGTTCTTATTTAGTATAGTTTCTTCTGTCTCGGACGTTTTGGCTGCGAAGAAAATTCTCAAGGTTGGAAGTTCTGATACAGGAAGTGCCTACCCGTTACCAACTAGAAGACTAAAATGTGATCATTGACTTCTAGTCTTCAATTTTGACATTGTTTCACCACCTGAAAATAATTTCAAACATAGGTAATTTAGTGAACCATTCTAAGTTTTAACTTTTTAATCTGAGATGCAAAATTAGTGTAATTAAAAATGTACTTTTCAATAATATTTCACGAAATAATACCAGCTTTCATTATATAATATTTATAAGATACTATGATTGAAATGAAGTATCCTTCAGTGAAAGAGGATACAAGTGAAGGGGAGTGAACACTACCATCTTGCATGAAAACTAGAAGCAGACTGACTCGTCACTCGCCTGGCGCACACATTGTACTGACATCGTGCATAAAAGCTACAACAGGAATTGAGCTGTTTACAACGCCCGTATTGTGCAGGAGCGAGTGACTAATAAAATGTCCTAGAATTTCAATGAAATGGAGTAATTCAATGTCTCATCCTACATTTGGAAGAAATAGAAATGCAGTAAATTTAATTGGAATGTAACTGATTTTGGAAATTTGAGGCTACAATTTATGTAGGTAATGGTTAGTATTTTTCTCGTTCCTTGCAGTTCTCTTCTATGGGCATAAAAAAGCACGAGATTTTGCTGAAAAAATGTATTTTTAAAAGTTGAAAAAATAAACACACCCTAATATACGGTCCTGGTGAAAAAACGTCACTTTAATTTACATACCTTCAACCAAATGTAGTTGAAGGAATTGAAAAGATCAAAATATAAGAAACATTATGCCACACCCCGACATAATATCAAACAAGTTCGAAAGTAGTTTAAGTTAGTCTCTCAGGCTTATTTAAGAGTTCTCACTTGTTTTTAAAATCCTTCAAAGATATAAAAATATAAAAGCCAGACCCATAAGATTTCTATTTCGACGATTATGATTGTACCATTGATGCCACTCTCATTTATGCAAGGGCATTGTTTTGCGCGTCCGATAATCTTCTTGATTTTAAAACGGGATTTTTATTTCTAAATAATTCAAGGGTTTCATTGTAATTTTCTCTTATTCTTCTACCTTTCAAAGTGTTCAATGATTTATGTCATTTTAATTAAGAAAATTATAAGATTTTTTATATTTGAATCAATCTGGTCTTTAAAGGCCAGTTGGAATTGGAACTTAATTATTTTTTAAGAGTTCGTTAATAACTCGACATTTAGAAATTAATCTTAAAAAAAGTCTAGAACATTAACTCTAATATCTGGGCAATATATACTTAATTAACTAATGATTATTTTTCAAATAATAATGGTCACTATGTTCTTTGTTGATTTATATCCTAATTATCTTTCTATGCACAGACTCCAAAACTTACTTTGAGACGAGTGGATCTATCCGATGAGGGGCAATATGTTTGCTCTGCATCTAACAATATTGGAATGCCAGCTTCTGATTATGTAAGGATCCTGATTGAATACCAACCACGGATAACCATCCAACAGGTATGTTGCTTTGCAATGATCCACCTTCTTGCGTCGGTGGTTTTGTGCGAATTAATGAATTAAGACTTGCTATTAATTGAAACAAAAGGATGTCTATTTCAATTTGTATCCCTGTTTTCTTCCCCCAAACAAAGGATATGTTATTTATTTTTGCTCTTAAGGATTTTGTTTATATACGAATTGTGTATCACTCACACTGTTTATCTCAGCATACTGCTAAGAAACAATCAATATAAAAAATATTTATTTATAAATTTACAAAATTAAATAAGAAAACAATACTAAATTTTACTAAGAAATTTGCAACAATTTTATTCCCTCTTTTTACTACATCTCGTACTATTCCTGAATGTGATTCATTTCAATTGACATTCAACCGTTAGCATGCTAGTGCAATCATTGTTGACCTTATACACACATTTTACTCTGTATTTTATTACTCTTTTTTTCAATAATTTATCCGTTATTTTTTTAAATTATTGAACAGATATGTCGAGGATTCCTTCCTGGCTCACTCAACCTTACTTTAGAGTAATTCTGAGCGCAGTGGAGGTCGAGTTATTTTGGCTTTTTACTGCGTAAATCATGTTTTATTATAGTAGGAAAGAAAGCAATGATTTATTAATAGATCCTCCTTTAGGTCAAAATCTCTAATCAATCCAAGTGAAGTATATGTTTTTTTTCTTCTTGAAGTTGGATTACTTGAAGGGGTTAAACCTTCAAGAGCGGCACATCCAACTTCAGTACAGTGTTCCAAGTTATTTTCTACTAACTGAGCTTTAATCCGCCTGTATGGTGAAGGTGGCAATGCTTTTACAATTACTGAAGCTCTAACTAATATGGCTCCTCTGCGTTGTTAAAGTTTCAGCTACAGAGGATATGTCCCACTATACAAAATTAAACCTGTAAGAATATATATATATATATATATATATATATATATATATATATATATATAGAATGAATTTCTTTTTATTACATTCACCCCTAGCAAAGAAGAATTGATAACTTTTAATTTATTTGCCTGTAATTACGATTGTTAATCTTAGAATAAGATATTTTTTCGTTTTAACAAATTTTAGTCAAGCTCTTATCAGATAATTACTTATACAGGTTGACCCACCCACAAACGGGCCTGCACACACTTTTCATGATATATCATCCTTCATTCATTCACTCATCACCTTTACTTTGCAGGACATCACAGAAGCAATGCGTGTTGACACAACTAGATCTCATTGGGAGCTCCAGCAAAGAATATATTGCGTCAAATATTACTACAAGACAGGCTCGTTCAAGAAAGTGCAGGACACTTTCGTGCATCAGTTCGAATGTGAAAAAGCCCCCTCTAAGAGAAGAATTCAGGACTGAGTCGACCACCTCAAAAACTATGAGACAGCGGAGAACCTCAATGCAGCCAGTGATAACCGTCCAAACCATTCAGGACGGCCCAGGAAGCGTACAGCTGAGCTGATCAAGAGTGTGAGAGAGTCAGTTCAGCAGAGTCCAAAACGCCCTGTGCGCAAGCTAAGTCAGTCCCTCAGTTTATCCCGTGAAATTTGAAGAAGAGTGCTATTAATGGATGTAGAGGCGTACCTATACAGAATACAGACGAAGAAGACCCTTACAACCTCAGACAATTAGCAGTAAAAGGCTATGGCAGTCAAGATACTGGAGAAGATTCAGGAGACCCCCACTTTTCTTAACCTTCCTTAGACCTCAGATGAAGCTCACTTTCATCTTGAAGGATAGGTAAACTCGAAGACCAATGTCTTCTGCGGGATCTTAACCAAATGAGGTGGACACCAAGCCCCTCCACTCTACTACTTGCACTGTATGGACTGCACTCTCAGCCAGAAGCATCATCGGACTATTCTTCATCGAGGAATCTTGCGCGAGAGTGATAGTCACAAAGGAGAGGTATGTTGAAGATAATAAAAACCTCCAAGATGAAGATGAAGACCCTGTTCCCGTCAATGAGAGGGAAGGTCTTGTTCCACCAAGATGGATCAAGCTTTCACACCTCAAACCTCTCCGGAGATTGACCGACTAGGAACTTTGGTGGCCGTGTGATCAGTCTCAAGACTGATTCTGAGTGGGTACCTCGCAGTCCAGACCCTAGCCCCCCAAATTTCTTTTTCTGTGGCTACCTTAAAGGCAAAGTATACTTAGAGAGATTCAGGGCCATCAAGAAACTCAAGGAATCCATCATGGGGGATGATCGGAGCCATTAGTCGGTCGGTTTGTAAGGGCGTCATAGACAACTTTGTGCTGGGCCTCAAGAAATGTACAGAGCTAAATGAAGGTCATTTCGAACACGTGCTCTAAAATAAAGAAGAAAAGTTTAAAGACTCTTATGTTTTGATAAGATTTTGTAAACACAATAAACTTGTTATCATCAAAGTTTCATTCAATCCTTGCAGAAAATTATGAACGGAGGCCTATCGAAATTTAGCTCCCGTTTTGGGTGGGTGACCCTGTAATATCATCTTACAATTGCTTTTACTTTGAGTGATGCTCTTATATATTGTCTGAACAATATCATACAGGATGTGTGGTGATTCAGATGCTGCATACTTTAGTGGAAAGATGCAGACATCATTACCATCTACAAAAAAAGAAAGGTGACAGGGTTATATTTCCTTTTTTGTGCAGTGAAAATAACCGTTTTTCTGATTTTGAAGATAAAATTAATTGTGTTGACTACATTATAAATAGGTTAGTTTATTTTTATTTCTTTTTTACTTTAAGGCCAGTTTGGTTAAGTTAGGCTAGGTTAGGTTGGTTGTATCCCAGTAACGATTAATTTCCATCGAATTAAAAGGTCAGATTCAATTCTAACACCAAAATACACATGAGAAAAGATAACTATTTTTGTGAAATAGTTCATGGCCCTAATCTCTAATATCAAATATATAGGCTTAGAATTTGTGTTCTTAATAATATGTAAATAAGGTGCTACTAGAAAATCTTTGCTAATAGTTTAAATAAACTCAGGAACCTAACTTATGCCTTCTAGTTGCATTTAAATATGGCGTCGTCGAAGAATTATTGCTTTGCCTAATCTGTTTAAATGCTGACTTTATGTGACTTTATATGGCAAATAAACACAGTCTGCATTCAATACATTACTCCTCGGACACTAATACATAAATGAGAAGGAAGTATGAGATGATATAGTAGCAGAAATTACGTGCACATTTTTATTCCAAATTACCATATTCCCTAGTTTGGTTTGTATATTTTGTGAATACTTTTAGATAAAATATGTATTGAAATATTTTCTTGAAAACCTATTTTATTCTCAAAAGGTGGCAAAAAAAAGAAACCTCAGTAGGAAAAGGGGCAATTTCCAAAACATACGAAAATGGGCTACCAAAATGTAGCATGACAGGGCTTGCAATTTCAATATCAATGCTTCAGTACTTCTTTATTCATAATTTTAGCCTGCCTGTAAACTGTAATTAAGTATTTGTACAAATAGTTCGATTATATTTAGTTCTTTTTTAATTTGTTGGCGAAAGAAATAGTTCAGTATGATCTACACTGCATATTGTTTAATTTATTTTCTAACTTAGTTCAAAGTTAAGACCACCATAAATTTGTCAAACATTCTTAAATATAGAATTATTTAGATTGTAATACAAAATAAATGTTTAAATAAAAAAGCTGCATTACTCTTAATATTGCTGAAAATGATTTTTTACCAACGACAAGAAAAAGGCTGCGAAAATTTATGAAAAGAACATCTGGTTAAGAACACAATTCAAGCCTTACATTTGCTGATGGATTAAATGTTCCTTGCATTTTAAATAGTAAATTTATTAAAACAACAACACCCATCCCAAATATAACAAACCACAACAACTTCGCATACTAATGTTAAGAGCATTTAGCTTAGATTCTATCATAAAAATAAACAGTAGCTTATATTTTAACTACTATATGGAATTTTCCGGAACATTAAATACATAATCTTCTTGTACTCCTTCACAAGATGTGCTATAAATTAATATAAATGTTCTTGGTAGACTAAAAATATGTGACTCATTATATTAAATTATCAGTATAAAATTATCCATTAAATAAAAAAAAAATGGGGCTAAAGTTAGAAACACTATTGTAGGTTGCATGACTGTTGGGGCAACTGTTAGGGCTCAATTTGGAAAGTATGCTGCTTCTTATCACTAAAATAAATTACATATTACATTGATTTATTAGTTTCTATCTTTTCTATTCCAAAGTAAGCGAAAGTGCCAATACTAAAGATGCTTATTCTAGTAACATTGAAGTTGAAAATTAAATCCATACTTATAATAATTTAATCCTAGAATTCTTGTCTAGAAATATAAGCTTACCCTGGCTCTCATCCTTTTAATTATATTACATAGAACAAATGAAGGAAATAATTGGGTTGAACTCTTTTGCAAAATTAACATCTGATAAAACCTGTTTATTGATTTTTCGGTTAAAATTGAACACTGGCAATATTTGACCATTCATTGCTTGACTCATGGCACAGTCCTAAACAAAAGGCCCCACGCACGCCTCATAACACACTCCATTCATAAACAATTATAAGATAACATATCATCGAATTATTCTTCTATCAGACTTTTATTTCTCAAAAACGCTTTGATATAATCAATATATATTTTAAGCTGTTTTTCACTCTTTCTCATATTTTTACACTTAATTTCGTAAATTTTCTTCTATCCATTGCGCTTAAATTATGGATGGAACATTACCAGTTTATAAGTGTTCCACCCGTTTATGGTAGGTCACTAGTTATAGGAATTTCGGTTGATGATCCGATTAATATCATAGAAAAGGTAAGGTAGCCTTACAGTCGAGTTTGGTCTAACTCCAAAGTGTTTTAGGATAATCTTCTAGTAGGCTTGGTTCGAATGGTAAAGTGATGCTTGCTTGGCAGAAGGAAGGAGTCAAAAGAAAAGTCGCTTTTTTGAAGGCTTTCATCTCGGCTAGGGGATGATACATTTCGGGCAGGTGTAATTATTGAGTTTTGCGTGGTTCCTTTAGATGCTCACGTCTTGGCCTGATACGAGTATCAGTGTTAATACTCAGTGTTTCTTGTCGGTTTTCTTTTGCGTCAGATTGATGGGACTATGGACGAACGGATTGAAAATGAGGTAGTGACTGGTGATGCTAATAATAACACTGTACAACAATGAATAATAACGAAAATGTAAATTACCTTTTCTAAGGGGATTTTTTGCGTAAATCACGAATATAATATCCGTCTCTTTCTGCGATCCACGCGTTTCTCGTAAATTACCATCTTGCTTATATTAAATACACTGATTGATCCATAGGGATTGAATGCAAACAGACTTGGGCCCAAACTGACAACTCTAAATGTTATAAACGTATTTTTATATAATTTTAATGGGGTGTCTGTAAGGTATTTCTCATCTAACCTATGAAATTTATGAAAGTATACTCAATATTTTTTTAATTATATGGTTCAAAATCCGTGGTAACTCTTACGTAACGCTTGATAACTTTGCAACTTAATATAAATGTTTCCTATTTAATATTTTTTGTTGTTACTATTTATTTTATTTTTCGCCTCCTACAGTGTTTTTCTTTTACAAGAAACAGTTAAAATGACTAGAGAATACATAATTTCCTCAGACAGTTTTTGTTATAAAGGGTGTTCCAATAACTTGGACAGATTTTAAATGTGAGTTAAGTTTAAGTTATCTACTGATTTTTTTCTTTTTCTTTCAGATTTAACATTTTAATTCTGTGGCACTTTCAACCATAGAAACATTAGCAATCGAACAACCTTTAAAGTTATCAAAGCCTATTACGAAAATGGACATTCAAACAGAAACGCATTTCGGGCACCTCGCGATTTTTTTGGTCAATATAATCGACCAACCGAGAGTGCCATTGGTAAAATTGTTCGTAAATTCAAACAAACCAGGTCGGTGGCAGATAGGAAAACGCCATTGCGTGCTCGTTTACGCTGTTCAGCACAAAACCTTGCTGTAGTGCGCATTTTTTGCTAGTAGAATCCTTATGCCGTATTTCTTCGAAAATGATGCTGGGAATTCTGTTACGGTGACAGGCGAGCGATACCGTGCCATGATAACCAACTTTTCATGCCTTGAATTAAATTCTATGGATGTCAAAGATTTGTGGTTTAATAGGACATGCCACATAGCCAATGCAACAATGGCTTTATTGAATGAGAGGTTCCCAGGTCGCATCATCTCTCGAAAGAGCTAGATCAATTGGCCACCACGATCGTGTGACTTGACGCCGTCAGATTTCTTCCTTTGCATCTCAAAAGTAAGGTCTATGCCAACAGTCAACAACAATTTAACAGCTGAAGGATGATATCATAAGGCCTATTGGTAAGATCGAGGAGAAACTATGCAGAGACGTTGCCAAAAATTTTTACCATCGAGTGGAGGTGTGCCGCCTAAGCCTTGGCGGACATTTAGGCAATATTATTTTCACACATAATGGCCATGACTTACATAACATGATCCAATAGTCAAATCAATAAATTTTAACCAATAACACTGTTTTATTTACTGCTAACCTCTATCCATCTTAATGGAACACCCTTTATATGTGAATCAGTCACATTAAGACAATATAAGAGCCAGTTGACTAAACACGTAAAGAAATGTTATGAAATCTATTTTCGATGTAAAGTAGGTGGCCAGGATAAATGCTGAGCACCTCACGTATGTTGTGTCAGCTGTACAAGTTCTCTTTCTGCCTGGGTGATAGGCAAAGGGTCTGGCTTCAGTTTGGAGTACCAATGAAGCTAGGGGACCATTCAACGGATGGCTGCTTAGCTTAACGTATATTAAAGGAAGTTCTTTAATGCGTTTTTTTTACTGGTATATAATATATTTTTAAGAGATTTAGCATTTCAAAGGATCAAAATATATACTATGTTTTACTTCCATTATTTCTTCAAGTGATCACAGCCACTAACATTCATTTATTAGACGATGCCCCTCGAAGGACTACCGTGAAAAGAAGCCCATCGAGCCCCAGCCACGTGCTCCTTGGCGTGGGAATTTAGAATCAACGAGAAGGAAACTGTCTTGCGCTGAGTCGCCTGACCCGTCTGTATTTACTTAAGCGGGACACACACATTCCTCTCACTCCCCTGCGATAACGCTAAGTTCTTGCCTTATGCCTAGCAAATATTCCCTCCCACCGCAAACATGCCTGTACGAGCTCCACCCCATATCCTGAGACAAACTTTATTCTTCGATCCAACACCTTACCTCAAAATAAGTTTGCACAGACTGGCGTCATGAATTCTTTTGCAGCCACTATGCTCTGAAGCTATCTACCGGACCAGCCACCGGGCTATTTAACCCGGGCTATTAACCCGGGCTATTAACCCAGGCTATTTGGTTACAAATATGATGATTCATTATATATTCAAGAATTAATTCCAATGGAAATATTAATCTAACTTTGGAGGGGGAAATACATTTTTGGTATCGTGGAAATCGGTATTAATCCTAAAATGATTAAATTGATAATTTACAAGAAAATGTTAAGTGATGGGAAATTTTTGTTATCAAATTCATATTCAGTGCACCTAACTTCATAAAAAAATACACATGAGATCTATGTTTTTTTCTTTGCGCCGAAATTTGTTGTACAGCATAATAATAATAAAATTATGAGCCTTATATATTTATGCCTGCTTATTTATACTAAAATTAATTAAGGGGGCGTGGCATTTCTTCACTACTGTAAACGTGGAATGGAGCTTAGTGGATAATAGGGTACGTGCGTTAGTTCTCTAATAATCCTGATGCTCAACGGAGCTTTTTTGGTCAAAGGATGTGTGTGCTTCAAGATATGTAGTATCTGACATTAGGAACCTCACCGTACTTTATCAACCAACATTTATAGAAAAATTTATTATGTTGGGTCAGATAAGATTCCGTTTTATCTATGCACAGCTGTTTCCCTTGTCTTTGTTATCCCTGTGGTCAGACCATCGGCTCGTATTTGTTCCTAATGCATGTATGTTTGTACGTTTGCGTGGGAGCACAACGATTTCATTTGGCTTATTACAAAATATTCTGCTTTGCATCGATACATAAATGATTAAATTGTACTTTTACATTATTTATTTACAATTATTTGTTTTGTCTTCGATTAATTCATTATTATAGGATTGTATATTATTTCAATATCCGATTTATTTGCCTGTTACAACCCTTTATTGGATTCCCATGTTACTCGTTTGTGAGGATTCATTGTTGAAACTATACCGCCTTACAGGCACATTTGTCTCATTATTTACATGGACGAATAGTATGCATTATTATTTTACAAATATGTAATGTTATTTACACAAAAGTTATTCTTATTTATGAAGACGGCTATACACTTTTAGGTTATTTATATGTGCATAATTATTTGCTTGCCCATCTCAAGATGTCATATGATTTATAAGACACTCATTTGTGAGGATTCATTGTTAAAAAAATGACACTCTCAGTCATCATATGATTAACAGTGGCGGATCCAGAGACCGCTAGCAACCCCTTGATGGCTACACGTGTTTCACAAACTGAAAGCAGGTGACATGCCAAAATTCTTTAACCCCAAAGTTTATAGCCAAGGATAGAGGATGCGTCGACTTAAAACGAAAAAACATTATTTACAAATGTTTGATAAATGAATCGACTTGAAAAAGCCGATATATTTCAAGAATAAATTACAACTTTGATAGGTCGAGCTAAGGAATGGCCTTTTGGAACATATTAAAATATTTAGAGTATGGAAGACACGAACAAACATGTACACAAAAATAACGCACGTATGATATTCCTACCTATGAGACCACGGAGAAAGAAGGTTGAGCCACAGAGGGAAGCAACTCACCGGTAACATAACTAAAATGTACCTACGCATACAAAAATAAAGGGGCACTCACGACCACCAATATTAGGCCTAGTATGGGCCACACAAAAACAAGGACACCACACATGGTGGTCCTACCAAAGATGCACGAGAGGCACAACACTGGCGGTAAACCCGCACAAAAATGCAAAAGGGGTTCAACTCTGCCGGTTGTCTTACACTAAGTAAATCAATCACAATAAACTTAACTCATGGTAACCTTAACTCACGGTAACCTTAGCTCACGGTAAGTTTAACTTACGGTAACCCTAACTCACGATAGCCTTAAATCAGGATGGCCTTAAATTACAATAGCCTTAAATAGCAATAGCCTTAAATAGCAATAGTCTTCCGAGACGCATGAAACCGGAAAATAAGTACATGAAATCCACTCTGCTCCCCAACACAACTTTCTTCTCCAAGCACAAAAAAATGGTCTGTCTTCTGTGAAGAATGAAGGCCTCGACATTGAATTCCACGTAACACTTACAAATATGGATCGTTCAAAATTCCAATGCTACATCAACATACAATGAAAGTTCTTAACTCTAAATATAAAATAACTTTCTTTTCATGAAAAAATCGTAATAATCTTAATCCAATTTAATATTCAATATAATAATTAGGAGGGAAACTGGCCGAACAAAGTGAACGAAAATTCTAGAATTCCTTTGGATGACGTGTCAGCCTCAATTAAGCGAACGTAGGTCCCACGATATCACGTCACAGCCCTCGTCACAAAATAAAGGCAAATTATCAGATATTGCGTGTGTGACAACGTGGTAATATTACGACGTTCAATGCCTACTTACTCCATAAGCTAACGCAAGGCAGACCAATTACCATTCACGCAACACTCCACGCCAAGTGCTACCTTTCACATCAATCTCCAAGACGTGAGCTGCAAGTCATCTGACCTGAGGCAAACAATTAGAACAATTCTAACCTGATTTTATCAATAAATTCTATTAAATGCTAGCGTGTTTGCATAAACAACCACTCCGAGACACTTTCTCCATACCCTCAATGCCTCTTACCCTTTCGTTTCGGATTTTCTCTTTACATCGCATATGCAACCACTCTTCTCAATTACAGCATTTGCAATGCTCGCATTCTTTTATCTTTCTTCCATATATTGTCTACTATCACTCATATACACTAAATTTTCCACTGCCATCCCTCATCCAGCTTTCTCTGACACTTCATAATATAGCCCTTACCCTTCATCAAAGCTATTATGTTCCAGGAATCTTTAGTATCTATCAAAACCCACTGAGTCTTGTAGATCATAAATACTAGATAAAAAACTTAAATGTCAGAATAAGAGAACTTCCAGAATTTGTTCGTTTTGTATACGAATTCAACTGCCCCCATGAATACTCTAACTTTCATTTTTAGAAAAAAATTATCTAAATGACAACCACATCTTTATGTCCTCGACAGACCATGATTTACAAAACTCACTACTTAATATAACACGGAACCCATATCTCAAGAGAATTTTAGTGGAGAACACGGTAATCAAACGCAGAACTGACCGCATCCGGCTTCATATCATGGAAGCTATTTTAATGCAAGAAGAGAGACCAAGTCTTTATAGCCTACGGACGGCTACGGAAAGAACTTTAAAACTCTTAACGGATTAATTGGTTAATACTGATAAAATTCCCATCCCCCAGGTGTCCTAATATGAATCTTGCCCCCAATCATTTTTGATATCTACATTATTTGACCTTTGAGTATTATTATTAAACACAAGATTAATGTTAGTATATAAATGTACGGTTTCGACATGTCTAAAGAGTGCAAAGTAATTTCTTTCAGAAGTTGATCAAACGTGACCGAAATTATGAATTTTGGAAGCCCTATTCATAAACTTTCGTAAGGTGAAAAAAGTATAAGAAAATTTGAAAAGCGAACAAGAAAGTTTATCAGAATTCATCCGGATCTATTCTTTAATAAAACATTCATATATATATATATATATATCCATATGTTTCTTCAGTATTTCGTTTTCATTAATATGAATGTAGAAAAAGACGCATAGCACATCATAGAAAATGTGTATTAAATGAAATTCGGCACAACTAATTATAATTACGCCTATAACATGCTATAACATGAATCCTCCATTAGCCTTAATGCCTAATTCTATTCGCAATCTGAATCGTTGACATGGTAAAATGAGATGATCCTTATTATTTCCGGACGTAGTCTTTGTTATAGCTTACTTGAGAGATTGAATGGTGTTATGGGGTGTTGATCGACTTGTCTCTCGACGATGAGCTATAAGTAAATAGCCAGTGTGGGTTGTAGTCAGGTGAGCTAGGAGGCCATGTGACTGGGGGGACTTAATCGTGGAAATTGACACGCATCTAAGCTGGGCTGGTTCTATCCTTTAAGAGGGTGCTGTCTTGTAGGAAGATCTAAGGTCTCCCATCTCGTACTCTTTCTATCTCGAGCTAAACAATCTTCTGCAAATCCTCTGCGTAGGCAGCATCATTGATTCTTTAATCCTTATGTAACATGTGAGGGGAACATAACATCTCCCTTACTACTAAAGAATCCTAAAACACAGTTCCTAGAAACTTGATATGTATTTGAGTTTTAATCTTGTTGGTACTCATCATAACCATCTGTTATTCCTTGGCATTATCGTTTGCTCAAAGTCAAAGTTTTTTCTCATCAGAGTAAAACCAAAGCATTCTAGTTTCTTGATGTTTCAACATGGATAACAGTATATGAAATTGAAGCAGGTTCAATTCCCAAAATATCTTTAAGTGATTTTCCACCACAGTGTAAGGCAGATTGCAGTCGGGATCTTACACAGAACTTGGAATCAGACTTTGGCTGATATCATTATGGGGACACCATTCTGATGAGATATTTTGTTCAGATTGAGATGGCGAGGCTATCGCAATTAGCCCCTCCAGCTTTCGCGGAGGCATCACGTTGAATGTCTGATAAACAAGGAAAATCAGCTATTTTGCAGACGGCATTAAATTGTTGATAATAAGAACATCTTGGATGAGGCTGATGTCTTTTGATCCAGCATAGGTAGTGGAATTCATATCAACAGCTACCTCTTTTGTTGGTGGAGCTGTATAATACAAGCATGATAGGTTACGAGTGTAAAAGGTATGCTCATAAAAATATTGCAATGGTATAAAACAAAATATTTTGTAACATTCAAATTAATTCGTGTTACATTGTTCTTTTCTATGCTGCGATTTCACATTTCTCGTTGCTTGCTATAATTATTTTGTCTTAATCTTCTTGCCATCACCCGTCTTTTGGTCTTCGTATGACCTGATCCTCTCATGTCTTCTCAACATATAACAATGTGTTATTCTGTATTTTATGGACTGCAGATTGAGCTCATATAACAAGCAGGCTATCTAATCCCCTCACAAATGGTCCTCTTTTCCTTCAAGGTTACTTGCTCTTCCTTTACTTTTTATCAGATAACGATATTTTTCATTTAGTTGAACAAAGAGCTTCATTGCCTTTAACTTGTTCGTTTTCTTGATCGAAACTATTTTCCAGATTGACCTGATAGAATAAACTGTTTGGTGCAAAATATCTTGAAACTTGGCCTCTCTCCATTTTCCATTGAATTTTAAAGATTAAGGAAACTCTAAAACATTTGTCTGAGAGTGGGAAGCTAGGAAGCGCAGATAAAAGTCAAAGGTATCCATCCAGGAATGTTTCAGTGAGTGATTTTCTATCTAGGCCAGTTTTTCCCTTCCTGTGGCCAGTAGATTGAGATTCTGAGATAACAACAGTGGGCGCTACTAAATACCATTGTAAAGCTGTAACATCTTAATGGTATCCAAGATTCTGATGTCTTTCTGTTATTTATTATAAATTATATATAATTTTATTAAAACGTATTATTAATTATTATTTATTGCTAATTATTTATTCATTAATATTATCAGTAATTACTTTCTCTTATTAGTAATTATTACTTCTTTCTTCTTTCATTTGATAACTAATTTTCTGCATTGACTGCGAAAATGTAAAACTCCCTAAAATAATGCTTCCCATCATCAGATCAAAATACTTGGGTTTTTGAGCTACCTCCAAAAGAATAAGAAGCACAGAAACATCCAAAAAAGAAAATTTTGATATTAAAAGGGGGGTTAAATACATGGTAATCTAAAAAACGATTAGAATATTGGTGATATAACTTCTAACTCGCGTGGAAAAGGATTTATTAAGCTTAAGCTAGTATGATTTTATTTTTTTGAAGGAATGAACTTTAGCTTACCAAGTGAAAATAAGATCCTACAATACTCGGACATTTTGCACTTAGAGAAATGAAATTAATCTTTCCTTATATAAGGCACTTGCAATACATTATTTAGAGCGCGTCCAACAACGACAGACGAAGGAGCTACCTGGATTTATGTAGAAATCGATCGTATGGAAAGAGAAGTAGCTATTTCCTGGTAATCAATAATATACATTATAGCTCAATAATTTAACTAAACAAAAAAATGATTTAGTAGCACTGCAATAACATGGAATTTCTTTTTCTTATATAACCAAGCAAATCTGGAATAACTTGCCTCGGAATGTCGATAAAAGCAATATAGTCAATATGTTTAAGAAGAAAATTGGTAATAATATTTTGAAATATAGCCTATAGAAACAAAAGTTAATAAACTAATTGCTATTCCTTATGAACTATACTTTTTTACTTTATAAAAAGTCTAGCTTCCGTCCTTTGCCATCTCTATTGAACTAGCCTCAGGGTTGGCCTTATAGTTGCTGGCGCCCTTTTTAAGTATAATTATAAAAGTTTTCACGATGAATAAAACTACAAATATGGAATAATAGAAATGAGTTTATCAACCGGATTTTCTTTGAAAAATAATAAAAATATTATTGTTTTTATCAACTTGGGTTTCTGCTTACCTGAAACATGTTTTCCTTGCCTTTAGATCGGCAAAAGATTTTAGGACACTTTCTATATTTATATCCTTTGAAACATCATTTCTCTACAAAGAATTGGCAGAGAATTCATTCTATATTGAGACATGGATGACCGTAAGTATGTTTTTATAAGCTTTTGTCTCCAAAATCTTCTCTTTATAGCTGCTACAGTAATAGTTATTGTAAGCATTATTCTTAATGGACCTAGATATCTGGCATGATATCCTGTAGGTTTTTACAGCTTGTGAACCTAGGTCTTCTATTGGGAGCTTTACATCATCAGTACATAATTATTTGCTGCTATCTATTTCAGTCAAGAGGTCACATTCATTAATATCACTATTTTCTTTGTACCTTAACTTATTATTCAAAGCTAGACACATCTCTTTAAGTTTATTTTTATCTGGCAGATCTCTTAGATCACTTAAAATTCCCCATGTCTGTATATTTGATATTTGGTAACTGTTCAAATCATTCTGATGAAGAATTAATAGCTCTGGCCAGTATTACATTGAGCACATGATTTTAATTTTTTTCTGGGTCATTTGCATTTAGAACCTCCTCAGTGCACTTATATTCAAACAGCCTCATTCTTCTGAATATTTTTCTACTTCTATAAATAGGCTCAACATTTATTTCTGTAGATAATTCTTTTGCTGACTCTATTGCTTTTTATATCCATTTGCGCGATAATCAATAAAGTGATCAAATACATTTTTCATTAGTGAAACTGCAGTAGGTAGTTGTGTTCTGCATAGTTTTGCTGTCATTTATCATCACAAAAAAGCCTAATCTTCTAGGTGTGTTCCAAAAGTCTCTGCTTCATTTTGCACTGCAGGAACAGAGTCAGGCATTTCTAAGAGTTCTTAAGAGCTTCTAGACTTCATATTAAATGGCTTTGCCACATTCTATTGTATACTCCTATCTAGTCTGGCATAAAAGCTTCACAATGCATGCCATCGCCCAGGAGAGGCAGAAAAGAAATGATATATCCGTCGGACATTACCAAACAAAAGAATGAATCCTAGGCAACTTGTTGCACTTTTACCAAACACTAAGTTAGACGGTGGGGCTCATGTGGTAAAAGAGCTATGCCTCTGGCACCCAAATTGCTTGATTTAATAGTCCCATAGATGAACTTCACAAATGGACGCTCGGTGAATCTATCAAATCCTAAAAGTAGCTATTTGTGTAAAGTAAGGAAATAAAATGAAACGTGTAATAAATAAATAATCAAAGAGCATTGGAAAAATAAACAAAATATATATATCAAATTGTACATCTATTAAATATATAGAAAACAAGCGGTACGTATGAGTCAGCCAGTAACAAATAAACATACGCA